>QYAL01000023.1:354925-618728 GCA_003988805.1 Ploettnerulaceae sp. D365 | reverse complement strand
CGAACCGAAGAACCTACTTGTGACTTTACTTTATAGCTGATACCAACCAGCGGACCTAACTACGTCGCGTAGTCAGTCGAGAAACTAGGAACGTTACAATGCGTACGAAGCCCTAAGGGCAAAGGGTAAGCGCAGGTCACGAGACCAAGCATCGTAGCGGGTACAACCCGTAACAGAAACTTATAATAAAAACCTATAGCAAAATACTTTAGAATTCAGGAGGTAAAATCGTAAGAAAGCTTACGGAAAAGACGGAAATCAGCGGATTATAAGCCGAGGATTTAGGTATTCGGAGCTGTCACGTGACCTGAACTTTTGACTTAGGCGAGGGGGTGGCCCGGGCGAAGGGTGGTATTATATAGATAACAGCCCATTTGAAAGATGACGAGCCCCCTGTTAATCATATTCAATATCGTAATGTATTTCTAGTACTACACAAGCTACTATATATATTGTATGCTAACAGCTTTAATTCTGGAAGGCATACTCTCGTACAACTTCTCAAAAATCTCTTCATCTAAGATACCTTACGGAAATTGAATAAATCTCTCTAACCTTTGCCTTGCGTATTCTGATTGCGATTGATCGTCAGCTACTTCAGGGCACATACTCTCTTTCTCAAGGGCCACAAATATGTTCGATCAGGTTCAGATCAGGGGTGTATAACAGCTAATAAGCAAATTAACGCAATATTTTTTCCAAGGAATTATTCTCGTGTCTGCTTTCCCTCCCCTTCCCTTCCCTTTCCTTTTCTTTCTTCCCTTCGTTATCCAAGCTGTCATGAAACAGATTGCCACTTTAGTTATTATCTAGCCACCTTGTTAATCATCATTCACTTCGTAAATTATTCTTAATCCTACAATACTATTTCGCGGGGCTTCAGCTAATACTACTTACAGGTACTTATTGACATATTCTCTATTGTGTATACGCCTGAAGAGTACCTACATATTCTTATGCAACCTCATGTGAACACCGGTTACCGTAAAGGTGTACGGTGCCCAAAATTTGGTTAGTCAGCCTTTCGCTGGCGGATCATCTCTTGTTCTCGTCCTCATTTCAATCGCATCCTTTCTCTCGGCACGAAACCAACGTGCTCGTATCACCAACCCAACACGACCGTCATAGACGGCAAGGTTATAATGATAGAGATTACGAGCATCTCGAATCGTCTCAGGATTCACAACATTACGCTATGAAAAGTTTGTCTAGCTCTGCGCTCTATAAGGGGTATGGGTCAGGCACTCATCAGTCTACTCCCAGTAGGAGAAGTTGTGAGAAACGCCATGATACCACTTTTTGAGGCTTTATTGATCAAGCCCTCTTGCGATTCAACTCTCTTCCGAGGGCAATGCAGCTCAAGGACCCAAGGACAAGTGGCTTTAGAATTTTATTGGCTTAATATGATCTGTGTCTCTAGTGTCAGTTGCTTTTCATCCGTCGTCTATGGTGGTCTTTCAAGAGCCGTCCGCAGAATTTCAGCAGAGTATGGTAGTCCATATATGTCTCGAACTTGCCCAGTCAATTTGTCGGGACAAGTGCTTGATTGAATGGACAAAATTGGGCGGTGATCCATGATCATCTCCCTCTGAAATCTCCTGAGCAGAGCCGATCTTTATTGGTCATTTCCAGGGTCGGATTTCAAAACGCCTGCTCTTCATGTAAGGTTGCTATGCAGGTTCTTCGTGGAGAAACCCAACTTGAGTAGGCGTGTCATGCGTCAGGCTCTGTCTGCCTGGTCACCCTTGATCATCTTCAAATAGCTGCAACGGGTTCGGTTGTAACTTCTTTGTGTCAAACCAACTTTTTCTATTTAAATATTGAAAGCAATGAAAACCACACTCATCCATGCCACAAGTCTAGACCCTCCACCGACCCTATTTCTTGCATATCTAGTTCGTACTGTGGCTAATTGTCTGCTGAAAAGGTATCCCATTATGTTGTGCAACTCATTGTCTTCAGTGTTCGTCTCTGATAGATAGAGGGCAATCTCGTATGTAACGTAGCAAGGTGGCAAGAAGGCTGTACAAACAAGTCTATGACGTCGTACACTTTTCAATTTACAGTATCGCTGGGATGTTGAGTTGGCCTGAGCATTCTCTTCGCCAAGGTGTCAGATCTCACGGCCCGAGCCGCTGCAACAATGAACTGTGCACGGCCTTGGAACGGCCTTGGGAATCGGTTAGATTCCACCCAATCAAGGGAGTCTCTTTCTATTTGTCAAGCATCAGACCACCTTTTCCTATCATATATATCAATGACTCGTGCAGCACCCATTTAGACGACACAAGTTTGATAACGACACCCTTCCTTCCCTGCAACAATCCTCCCGAGCTGGCTCCCGCTCTCTTAGGTCTCAAATCGAAAAGAAAAGAGATATTGGAGTGCATTACGTCGGCGACCAAAACTTCAGTACTTGCGAGGCATCTGAAGCTGCATCGTTTGCTCCGCGGATTCATTTAATCGCTGAGTCACCTCTAAATGTTCTGTGCATACAAGTCACGAAGTCATCGTAGGGGCAGTCCGGTTATTTCCAAGGACTTCATTATGGAATAGTTTCCCCAACTCGATTCAGGATAATCCAGTCATACAGAATGAAGACACATTCCAGTGCTCTTCAATTATTGTTGGTTTAGGATATAACTGGGTTAGGATTAGCGACTCGACAACGCCATGTGGCTGGCAATATCTCCGTCGATCTTGCTAGCTTCTTGTTTGAGAAGTGTTACCCGCCATCTAAAGCATTCTTTGATGGTGTCTTCATTTGTCATTTCCTTAAATTATACGATGCCGAAGCCCCGGAGCAGCTGGATCACATTCCGATCGCTATGAGATTCGATCACCTGCAGCAGACTTTACATGGTCATCTCGAAAATATTGGGGCAGCCCTACGCTCAAAATTCAAGGCAATACTGCAGAAAAGCTGCATCAAAGTATCGACTTCATCACCGCGCTAGTATGTGATCAGCAGCGGTCTGGGCCTTCCCACTCGGTCATTCCCTTCAGTCTGCGGGGAAAATGTGGCCGGTAACTGGTCCGGAGCTGCGCTCCCAGGCTTCCTGTTCGATGAGTCGATGACTACTAGCAAGCATTATTGCAGCCCCAACGCTTTCGAAAGCTGCAATCTATGACGACAGCACGGGCCGGTATCAGCTGTCGGACATAACCGAAGTGGGAGACGAGTCATGCCGGGTTTTCAAAGAGGTCGTTGGGAGCGCAAGCATGGCTTGGGTTGTGGCTTCACTACTCATCCACCGAGATTGGATGATATTATTATTCTCCAATAATGAAATGCTACGGTCTAAGCCTTAACAATTTTGACTTCCCAGGGATTACAATTCGCCACTCGCGTATCTCACTCACAAGCTGCCCTGCCGAAGAAGGTGGAGCCCGAAGGACGGGACTACGTATTATTAAATACTTGGATAGTGTTGGACTACTTTGTACAGTTGATATCCAGATGAGGCCTAATCCAGATCGCCTTTGTTAAGGGGGTAACGATGATACGTCCTCTTCTCGCTTGAAGTACGTGGCCAGGGCGACGACCATTAGCACATTCCTCTATCTGGGGGTTCGTCCGAGTACTGTAGTACGAAGGTACAGTACTTCAGTGGGTCTTTTGGTTTGGAGAATCTTCTTCAGTGGACACTACTACTGGAGCTCGATGTATTATTCCGACAGAAAATATGACAACAAATTCTTGCCTTGCGTCTGGCCAAGTGCTAATTCTTGCGCCGGGTGGAATTCGGATCGGTTTCCGGTTGGCCTGCAGAGCTTAGAGGATCGATAAATCTCGAGCGAGCTTGGCAAGCTGCATATCGCGCGGGCAAGGCGTGAAAGTTAAATACATCCCAACCCTAGTATTTGTCCAATTGCAGATGAACAATGAGCATCCATAACAGGTGAGCTGAACCAATTCTCTGTTCAATGTGGTATGCCACTAATTAGCACCAAATGCCGAGGAGTGACAGAGGATAATTTAGTCATTTTTCCCAATGAAAAATAATACGTGGCGACGGCACCTACGAAAAATGCGGGTTTAATCCCCCTGAGACTCAATCTTGCAACTAGGGAGAATGCTTTCGTCATAGATATCCTGAGTTTTACTTCTGAGAAAAATTCGAAGAGGGGGCATGGGAAAATAGTTGATTACGATAGATTGCTTACCTTGGTCTTGTGCTAATTGCTACTGTACCTTAGGTGATGAGTGGCGTGCAGACGCAGCCTGGAGAGGGTTTAGATCGCGCCATCATGCTTACTGCACACAGGGTCTAAGTACAACACACAGCTTCGCCGTCCGGGGAAGTAGCACAGAGATTGCCGGGACGGGAGGGGAGAACTAGTTTGCAGGGCCGAAATAATTACTGTCACATTTTCTCATCTCTCCGCCAATCTCAAAATCTTCGATGCGCGCCCGAAGCAGGGTTAGTCTTGCAGCCAGCATAACACCGGATCCCCCCACCACCTTCATCCAAAGATCAGCACCTTGTTGCTTATCAGGTTAGTGCTTTAAGTTTCAATTCGCATATTTTTGCTTTTCTCTCCTTTTTTTTTCCTCTTTGGGCTGCGGGTTTCAATCATACGCTGTTGCACTCAATATTGCCTGATGCAAAGGAAAGTCTCTATCATGCACGACCTACAGCACGTCTGCGAGGAAACCCAGTCATAGGAAGGGAAACATCATTATACTGTAGTCATTCCTGCGCAGAGAGGACTGTTACCCAGCCTTTACTCTACCTGAACCTGGAGCTCTAGTTCTCGAGGGCATAGTACCACGCATTAGTTCTTCAAGAGAGTACTGTATGTATGCTGTGGGCCCTTCATTCTACAGTAAGCGTTGAAGATCTCACCGCTACAGACTACAGTACTGTAGTAGTATCATGGGATGGATACTACTGTACTGTAGCTAGGAATGTCCTAGGAGCCCTGGCCATGTTCATTATTGGACACTACTACCATGGTACGGCGTAGTCCGGTGTGCTATGCTGGTTTGACGTAATGATTGGTTGCCACACTACCTACCTACTAGTGAGGCTTTTCGTAGCATTTTCTCCTCCCTGCTTAAGAAAAAAGATCGACATTACAGATTCCAGAGAACTGCGCTCTTTGTTAATTATTGTCAAAACCAACGAAGAAAACACCCTGACCTTGTCAATCCGTCGTATTATTATTATCACTTGGATTCCAGTCTTAGACCATTCTTTATCAAGTCTTGCCGCTGCTGGCGCGAAAATGCACGGGGTTCACCTTGCAGAATGCCACCGCCGCCCGAGACAAGGATACACTGGCGCTGCCGCATCCCGACCGCCAGATCAAGATACAATAATAATAACAATAATAATAATCGGCAGCAGCTGATGTGTGGATCTAGATTCTCCACGTACAGTACTTCGTGCGTCCAGCGGGTGTGGGCCGGCTAGCATTCCCCATCCTCTTGGCCGGGGTTCTGTCTCGGTATGGGGCGAGAGGGCTGTGTACGAAGTACTGCACACTACGAAGGTACGTAACTTATGCATGTTTTACAATTCGTTAAACAAGGAGAATTCCTTTTGATGTTGGCGTCTTGATAATTCTGAACGATGGGCTACTAACTACCGAGACACAACCAACCGCTGTGGCAACTTATCGCTCTCCGGATAATCCTTCGTACAGTAGCTTTCACGAGGTACAGTAATCGACCTTGCGCAACTTAAGCGCCCGTAGCCTCGCGTGAGCAAGGCACAGCTGCAGAAAGAGGCGTGTGGTCAGGGGGGCAACTTCAACTTCACAACAACCAAACAGAGATCGGGGCTTCCTTTAAACGAGTTTCTGCAGTTTCAACTACCCTGCCGTGCATCTTTGACAGTCCTTGCTCACCCGGCTTGAGAAAAAAAGCTTCCTATTTGATCAGACACCAATCCCGTGATCTTTCATGCATGCGAGTTCCCTGTATCCGGTGGTGGTACAAGTTTTCTTCTTCCGCCGTTTGGGCGACGTCCGTCCCAAGGACTCGGATCTACGAGTTGGAAGGGGAGGCTGTCTGTTTATATACTCGAGTACACCCAACGCTCGGGACTGGTAAATGCTGCGGGATTGCCGAGATGATCACCGGTTTACCTATTCTTTTTTTACACAGCACTGTGTTGGGCGGGTCACACAAGAAAGTCGGCATGAGGACGACTTCCGAAGCTGCCAATTGCGGTCCCGACCGTTATTGTACAACCACATGTTTGAAGACATCGGCCGTCCTAGTCCTTTCTACTAGCCCGAACCAACTCTGGAAAGGTGGAAGGACTACAATTGAATGGACTTGGTAGAACGGTGGTGCGGCAGGTTCCTGTCATAGGTGTGGGAAAATTGAAAGCCAGAGTCAGAAGCATACTATATGCAATAATACGAAGTATTGGTGTGGAAGAAAGTTGAGGTAGAGGGATGGGCCGGGCCAGCAGGGTTGATATCTGAAGAGGCCGTCCTTTTAGCACACATTAGCGTGAGTGAAGTCCGGCTAATCCTTTTCGGGGCCGTCTTCCAGTGACATAAAGCAGGATCGGTTCAGGGATCGGGCGAAGTACTACTGTAGTTGAATATGTACGCATCGATCTCAGACGGCTTCGATGTTGGCTCGAGCCCAAATGTGATATGTTCTCAATCACTATTGCCACCCCACCTTTGTGCTGTCATATTTACTATTGTTCAAGTTCGGCCACTACTGGTCTGTTATCACCTGCATATCCACATTCCTCCCCCCTCTCAGCCAGAGCGTTCTGTATCAAAGCCGCAGGCATAGATGTAGCATGTTCCAAATCTATGGCATGGTGGCCGAAGCGTGTTATAACTGTTGGTGGTAGCCCCAATTTGGCAAGACAACTTATTTCGAGTCATGCCACATCCTCAAAAGTACTACCTGCCTGTTAATCTGTTGATGTCTCTTCTTCATCAACAGTCTTGAACTTTGCCCTTGCTCTTACAGAAAAGTCTATTGTCTCTGTTCTTGTCCAATCTGCTTTACTTGTTGCTGCTTGTTGCTTTCTTAACTCCCGATACTGTTCCTAGCAACGTATCTCGAACTCGGGACTGTTTGCGGTGGAAACTACACGACAACTCTTCATTTTCTGAGAGGAACACAAAGAAACATGTATTCCCATTCGCTCAAGTCTCCAGCAATTGCCATTGGCATTCGGATGAATACACAGCGCAACCCAATGGATCTCCAGAGTTTACTTAATCCATATCTCACCCCACCCACATCCGACGAAGATGAAGAAGACCAGGACGAAATGGAAGATGAGGAGGAGGACGAAGAGGACGAGGACACTGAAGATAACGACGAAGATGATTTCGAGGAGGATGAGAATGAGATGACGCGCAACTTATCATATGTTCATCTACAAGGCTACTCGGCTCCTCAGCCCATGGAAGTCGACGGAGAAGTCTCGCCATTTCAACCCTCATCTTTCAGCAATGAGAATCGACTACCTCCAATCCGAGTCCTGACCGAATCAGACTTTGCCCTTCCCATCACCTGCCGTCCAGCTCCATCTCCATACAAGAGCCTTGAACCCTCGCTCGAAAGCCACAGCCGACGACGGTCAAGCTCCTACTCAACAAACTCCTCTCGCCGCGATCACCACCATCGCGGGTTCGAAATTCGCCGGCGACTCTCACCCACCTGGTCCCGAATCTCACCCTCCTCTTCCGTGAGCTCCTCCTTCAGCAGCGCGGAATCGCGTTACGTCACCAAGGATGGCAAGAAGCGACGAAAGAAGTCCTCCACCGGACCACACAACAACCGACCCTACACGCAAGAGCAGGTGCAATGGATTCGATACCATAAGGAAGACTGCGGGATGGGTGGACAGGCCTTGTACGCTCTCTGGCTCATCCGGTTCCCAAACGATCTCAGACATCAGGGTCAATCCTTCAGCAGTCGTACGTATCGCGACAACGTTATTCCTGTCACGGATGAGCACGGGGAGCTGGTGTTCGATAAGACGGGAAAACCGTTGCTTAACAAGTGTGGCGTGCGAGAGCGGAATCTGCCCAAGCATAAAGACTTTCCGTTTAAACTCGTCGATAAGCATCCTGAGTGGGCGCTATACTGGGACTGGGTTAGTCCGGAACACAAGGAGATGGCGCAACGGATCCTCGATGGTGATCTCGATGAAACTCAAAAACGTGAGTCAAGAATTCTTCCTGCAAAAAAGCCCCTTTAATATTTTTATTTCTATGTTCTTGGGTCTTTTTTTTTTCTTTCTGCCCTTTTTCTTGAGACAGGTATTTTGAAACTAACCTTTCCTCCAACAGGCAAAGAAAACTCTCGTCGCGGTCTCCGCAAATGGCAAGCTATGCAACCCGCGAAGAAAGGCTGGTACACGACACCCGCCCAACACGCCGTCGCAACGCAGAAAGAGAATACGATGAAAGGAAAGACTAATAGTAACAACAACAACAAAAATAATGTGCTGGTGGCAGGAGCCGGCGCATCTACATCCTTTCATTCATGTAGCTCGGGAAGGATGGATTGTGATGATGATGACGAAGAAGATGATGATGCTGAGGAAGAGGAGGAAGAAGAAGGCCGATCGATGGATTGGCAAGGAACGGATGAGGGTGTGGTGGTGAAAACGATGAGATGACAGGAACTTGGAATGAGGATTGGTGACGAAAGCAGCGTCCTTCCCACGCAACTGTAAGATTATGACCCGGTATTCTCGTGATGGGCCGGGAGTTGGTGTTTTGGTTTGGCATACATGATGATGAGGGATCAACATCTCATGTTCATGTTATTGTCCTTGTTCTTGCTTTTATCCCTATTTTTTGTTCTGGGGTAGTAATAATGAGGGATCACGGCATGGTAGGGTGGTTCATGAGAGGGAAGTGATTATGACTCCGAAACGGTCTCTGTTTTTTTCACACACACACATGATACCCTCGGTTTTTTTTGTATATGTTTATGTTTATGTTTATGTATATATATCTCTCTCTTTGTATTTTTAAACAATGATGGCGTTCTTGGATTGCACTTCTTTTGAGGTGGGTTACTTACTTATTTAGATGGAAATAGCTGGGAATGGAGGGGAGAGGAGGGAAAAGAGAGGGAGATTAATGTATGTACGTAACATATGAGGGAAATGAATGAATTATGAGTGTGCGTCTTACTTACTTGAAATTATATTTTTTAAAACTCCTTTTTTGGCGAAGATTTAAATATGTGATTTTTATAGATGATAAATTGGTTGATTGAAAGGGTGTTGAGCAGGGGAGGAGGAGGAGGAGGAGGAGGATATTGAAATCATGAAATGTTGTACGACAAAGATTACATGAAATTCCTATGGAATCTAAAAACGTCTAATGAAATACAGTTCTCTCTCTCTCTTTCTCTTCTCTCAAACTCGCCGCATTCCTACGCACGCACAACCTTTCCTTTCCTTCCTTTCCTTCCTTTCATACAGTACTGTATCAAACCTTCTCCACCCCTTACAGTACCTTCGCCACCCTACCGTACCGTACTCCTCCGCTCTAGCCTCTTAGCCTTGTTGATCCCCAAGTCCAAGTTACATATCATAGCAAGTCAAGTCAAGTCAAGTCTTACTTATTCAAGCTGAAAAAATGCATTTCTTCAGCTACCACCACCACTACCACCACTACAATAACAACGACAACAATTAATTCCAGGCCCACCTCCCGTCAAAGCTACATATATATAGTAGAGCTGAGCAAGTGGGATTTCCGCGTCCTGCGTCCTGCGTACGTACTATTACCGTTAAAGAAAAACCCCTCCCTTGTCCTGACAGATGTGAGATATGAGATGTATATATGGGATATTTGATATGTCATTAATCCGGCAAGGGGGAATGGAATGGTCGATGGGGAATGGGTGCTGTGCCTTGGTGAGCGATTGATGCGAGATCTCAGATGTATTACATGTGTGGGTTCTTCGATGATGGATTGATGGATAGATAGATAGATGGATGGGTAAATTGATCGATAAATAAACAAATGTAATGAGTAAATAAGTGAGTGAGTGACAATTACCGACTGATTCCTTCTACAAAATGCGCACCATCGATCTCGTACATTCGATTCCATAATTCCCATTCCTTTTCCTCCCCTTCCTCCAAAAACAAAATGTTGTACCTATCTCATCAGAGTCATCACTATACTAATCATCCACGTACGCACGCACGCACGCACGATCTCCATCCCTCACATCCATCCATCCATCAACCCCCCTCCCCCCCGCCTCTTTCATATGCATTTCATTTCAGCTTCAGCTTCTACTTGCCCTACATCTCCCGGGAACGCTACGGCCCGAAACCCCCTCCCCTTCCCCCCTTCTCCGGGCCTACCCCTCTCCCATTCTCTCCCGTGAAGAAAGGATGCATCCTACGCTGCAGCTGCATCGCGACCTGCATACTGCATGCTGCATGCACGTCGCGGGGCGCACAAAAGAAGAAAAGAAAAGCGAAAACTACGAAAACTAAAACTAAACATGCATATACATACATGTACTTCGTACATAAAATTTATGTATGTATGTCTCGCGCTCTAAGCGGACCGCGCGCGCGCGGAAAGGGCCGAGGGAGGCCAGGGGATCCGCGGAGGAGGGGGGGGTAGGAGGAGGCTTGGGGATGGGGATGGGGAAGAGGTTTTTGGTGTACACTGCATGCTGCTAGGAATGGTTTTGTTTTGGTGGGTACATGTAATTTGCATGGGATGGGGAGAAGGTCGGGAGGGCCAGGGGGGTTCAACATCTACAGTTTTTTTTCGTCTTTTTTCCCTTCGATTGATAGAGTAATGTCTTCCCTGGAAAGATCGAATTCACTAGCTATATTACTAGATAATAGATATGTATACTACGTACTGTAATAACAACACATTTATTGACGAAAGAGCCACCCTTTTAGAACTGTGGTAGATATTGCATGCTTTTTAATTTGCTATATATTTGCAATCATACTATAGCTAGAGGACTATGCGAATGAGAATCTCTTCTACTTCTACATAAACGCAATTCTCTTCCCTCTGCCAAGGATTTACATTAGATAGTTACTGGAGAGACGCTGATAAATCATGTCAGACTACGGTCTTGAGCATGGTGTTGTGGTTTGTGCATAATAGTAGATGTTTACATCTATTCTACTTTCGCCACGTCACTCACGGTCAATAGAACTCTAGATCCCGTACCAGAAAAGCGCAATTGCATCAATAATACGAATAAATAATAAATGTGAATAAGCTCATTCCAACTGGGGCGATTCGAGATATGTATGTATGTATGTATGTATCATGAGACCATAAACAAAAGTTGCAAAATTCCAGTACTCACAAGCCGCTGGTTTTCTCTTACTGTATTGTATCTTGACTTGCACTATGCATAATGTGTCGAGTACGTGCCAATACGTTACACGTCGGTCGGGCGATGGATGTTGAATACTACTCTGACGTGCATCGCATACAGTTAACCATGGTCAATATGTTCGCTAATAACTTTTTTTTTCATGAGAGGCTGGTTTTCTACAAGGGGAGATAGATATGAATGTGTACAGTACGTGATATAGAGGAATCGATTACTCGAACTACTGTGCTGTCCACTTGGGCTCCGATTATCATCTCTTGCAGACTTTGCAGTCAGTTAGTTGGGCAGAAATCTCGGAGCCTCGGATTTGATGAGGAGAATGCATGGCGCGGTCGATGAATAAGTGAGTTCCGTAGTATTGAATGCCTGCATCTGTGGATTCTTTCCTCGCCATGGTGAATGGTAAGTGTACCAGTTCTTGATCATATGCGGAAGCCGATCCAGCCTGGGTTTTGATTCAGATAGAGTCATGGGAGCAGCATACGGTGAGTGTTGACCTTACTTTAATGCTTGGAAACTGCGCTTTTGCACCAGCCTTCTGATCATGACTTGTATCTAAAGCATCTACCTAGAACCAGTACTGGAGCGAATCCGTCAAGGATGATACCATTGATACGACCCACACTCCACTGCTACTAGCTCTTCAACCTCCAACATACCAAGCACAATACCTAAATTCAATTCTAAACTTCATTCATTCATCTTTCATATCCAAGTTCATATAAATAAAGCAAGGCCCGGAAACCACACATACTAGAGAGATAGAAGTTGTCTAGATATAGCATCACGTGTAACTGATCGTTGGTGTATCGAAATCTCAGGAAACTTCGTCGATTTGTTCAACTTGAAGCTTTACTTCGATCTGTATTTTGTATTCTTTGTACGTATTGGATATGGAAAATGTGCCAATCATACTGCTATCATAGTAGTGGAGGCAGAACTACCACTCATCGACGTCCCGGCTTCGGAAATGGCAAACTCTTTTCCTTCTACGATATTCCTTATACATCACCGGAATATCCATTGGGTTCATAGGAGTTGTCAACTAGATACCATGTATCGTGTCATAGGTGTTAGCATACCAGAGTCAAAGTGAATTGTGCACTATGTGTATAATGGCGACAACAAATTATTTTTTTCTCTTCTCCCCTAAAACAAGCGAGACCCCAGCCCCTGAAAAAAACTCGCTTAGGAATCGCATCAAGATTGGAGAGTAGCAGAGGGAATATCGAGGGTTCTTTCAAATCTTACCGCTTTAGGTTCTGTTCTTCTTCTTCTTCTTCGACTTCCAGCTCACACGTCATGAACGTAGACAACATTTCTCTTGTTTTGTCATGATCTAAAAGTGCTATTTTCAGTACTATAATACGGGCAGCGTGCTTGTATTGCCGCGGCTTTTATTTATATCTTTGTTGTTGATCTGCAAGCGACCGGAATATAATGTGTGTACTAAGCACACGAACTCTACCACAACCGAGTTTGATAGAAAGAACGGAATGATAATTGCTTGACCTATTCTGATGAGAGTTGATTGTTTTATTTACATTGTTGAAATGAACAGCAGAAGAGATTTTAGCAGGAACATATAAAAATTGAGGGCATCGTCTAACATCGCTGAAGCGAAAGTAAAGTATATATCTATCTATAGCACTAAATTCTGAACAGATCATTGACCAAGTAATCGACGACCTTGTAGAATCAACGGCCGTTAACGTTTCATCAGGCAATAGGAAAGTTGAGATCTGATTAAAGACTTTGATTTTGAAATCGAAGATTCGAAAGCGCTCGTGTGTACATTTTCCGTCGTGAGTATTGATATTGGATCTTTCCTATCATCTCAAGTACTACTTTTCATTGATGCTTTCGCCGCCGACAGCATTGGCATGGCTGAGGATTAATATCGTTCTCGAATCCTCGATCGATGTATGAGTGACTGTAGGGACATAGATAACTCCAATGGCCATTCGTAGGCTTTGAGCACGAACCACTGCGGTGATTTTTGTGAAATTTGGTCTTTCTTTTTATTGTAAATGCATTATGAAATTACAATCTCTGATCGATTTCGCTACGTCAGATTCAGACGAGCACTCAAGTAAGCTTTTTCTTGATGCAGAAGCCTTATGTGGTAAATATTTGTGATGGGGCGGATGGGGCGGATTTAGGATCCAGTTTGGGTTATTGTGAATGAAACGTGAGATTCATTTGTATGGAATTTTGATTGTCGACCCCAATTTTACAGTAGTACCTGTATCAGACTGTATGTGGTGATGGCATTAGATGGCTAGAGATATAGTACTAGACAGGAGGATGAAAGCGATGCAAATAGCGAATTTCTTGATTGGACACTGACGGGCGGAGTGTGCAGCCAGGTTCAAATATAGCGAGGAGATTGCCTTTAGGGGTACGTTACAATCCTCGCGTGATGGAGCGCTCTCAAGCTTCAAACGAGTAACTTCTTACTTGGGTTACAGTCTTACAGATAGTAAATTAGTAACAATCTTATCTTCCATGTCTGCAATTTCGGACAGTTGTCAAACAAAGCCGTTGCGTCTGCCGTCAACAAGGGGAAAATTATCATCAGTTAATAGAAATGTTTAGTTATCGTATAATCTAGGAAGAGAGGAGATATGCGCGTAGTTCTGAACTTTTGGTCCGTTCTGGTGCCACTTCTTAAAGGGATGCAGGTGGGAATATATGTCCCTACTTCAACTTTAATCCTAACTTCATGATGAATATGATTCTTTACGGACATAATCAAGAGTAGCGTAGATGAAATTGACGCTATTAAGACCTTGACTGCTTGATCGCCAGCGAGGACATGAATCTTCATACAGGAGAAACTATCTACAAAAGAAAATCAAGAAAATGTCCGAAGTTCGATATTTTCCTTACCCTGACTTTTCCAATGGTGGTGGCCCCCCTCGTAAAGGCCTTACCACAATTGGTACGGAGCAGAATATACCGATAAATTTGGACATGGATCCAATGCTGCATTCTCCATGTTCATTGTAGCTCCTATTGGGGAAGCTCGAAACCCTGCCCTGCTCAAGTCTTTTGCCTAAAGACTGAATGCCGGGTGAAGAACGATACCGACAGAGTCCCTGTATCTCGGACGATAACGAAGAGATTGATGATTGACTGTTCTGTTCCACCCAAGGTTAATGATTGGTAGCGAGTGTATTGCCACTTTCTGGTCATTGGAGGCCATTTTGTGCCCCCAAAGCCAAGGTGGAAAGGTCGGATGGGATTCTTTAGGCTGAAGTCCACGTTTTCTACAGTAAACAAGCTTCTATATAACCATTTCAAGATCACTACAAGATCACTACAGATATACTTCCACACTATAGGTATATCACTGTATAGTTCTATTCAGTCAACAAATATGAAACTGGGTAATCCGAGCCAGAGATTTAGGTCAGGAACTTCTGTGCCCTCTTCTCGCTGTTATCGACTACTTAAAGCTGATATCTTTGTACCTCAATGATCCTCTGCTTTGCCGCACTTGCTAATTACTCCCTTTTGTTTGCATTAATTTTGTGTAACAGGTTGAGGCCAATCTCATGATCTGATTGGGCAACTCTGGATTTCATGGGCGGCTGTTATGAATATCGCCCAGGGGGCACAGCCTTAGTTTCACCCCTGCCCTGTAAGACCAAATCAACACAAACCAGCATAATTTCTTGTTTTTTAAGTCATAATGTTCTCAGGATCTCAAATACTACAAGCGTCATGTCATAAATCAGTGCCTACACTCGTCAAAGACAACATCAAACATCTAGTCCACCGGCTTTATTACTTTAACGTGTAAGCTCAAACTTCAGAGCTTCCTCTTCGCATGTTAATGTATATACACAGTTCCATTAGAACGTCTTGAGTCCCATCAGGACGAAACGTCGTTCGCGATGGGAGATCCTCCCAACATGGAAGACACATCTATTGATGATGAAGGTCGCCTATTACCCGAGAGACCTACAACTGAGCCTCTGCTATCTCCATCACCAACACTGGTCTCGTCCAAGGAGCCGATCCTCAGACGAAGACCACCGCTCCCACCTCGTAGCTCACGACAGTCCCTAGACAAAAGATCCTACGAGCTACTTGACATGAATATGGAGATATCGACATCAGGTAACATCTCCCAGAACGCCGGAAAGAATACTGCAACTGGTTACATGCCCCCGAAGGCATTTCGGAGGACACACAAATTCTTCGGCATTAATTTAGGTTATTGGCGCATGCCCGCTCGTCACTTTTCAATCTTCGCCATTCTCGTAACTATCATAGTCATCCCCTTATATTACGCGGCCTTCGGCTACGACCTTGTCCAGAATGTCCAGCTCGGTGCATTTGAGTATGACTGCTACGGAATCACAGCCGGCTGGACGTACGTTGGGATCAATCTTCGCTTCGGTCGATTCAACTTCGGCTCTGCCAAAGCTCTAGATTTGGCATGGAATTGGATTGTTGGAAGAGGACTCCAAGGACTTCTGACGCTGGTGGCATTTCGAGTTTTTAATGATGCTTTGCTTCGTGCAGCTGAGATGACTCCGATGTCATATGAGCTGTATGCAGCGGTGGCGTTGTACTCGGATAAGATGGCGATGCTGTGGCAGCTCTTGAAGGGGCTCGGAAAGCGGGGGAACTGGCGAACGAAGGCTATCCTGGTGTGGCTGTTCATCTCTGTGATTTATTTACTTCTTGTTCCAAGGTATGAGTACCTTTCCAGATGCGGAAGACATACTAACTTTAGCTTAGTCTCATGGATGCTTGTAGTGGGTATGAAACCTCTTATACAGGATATATCGTATGGCCAAACGGGTCCATGTCAAATGTCGACGGCCTAGGTATCTGTAAGTCGTCCGAAATATGGGCAATTCCAATCACTGGGCTCCGGAGAGGAAAACAAAGGTCTCCCGTGATATTCAGACACAGTTAGAGGGCTTGTTCAGAAAGTATCGGATAGCCCTGTGACTTCGTGTTCAGTATGGGGCCAAAAGAGTAAATTCCACAAGTTGATTTTTGAAAAAGCTAATCGTATTTCAGGGGAAGCGAACCCATCCGTTGTAACTACCAGCAAAATTTGCGCCACATGGTACGTAGACAGGTCGGGTAACAGTTACCCATTTCCAAGAAATAATTTCACGTCATTCAATATAACATACCCCGACGAATACTACAGCTTCAACACCACGTATACGAGGAAAAGCGAGCTTTACACTGCGATTTACGATTCCTGTATGTACAGCAATAATGATACAGATGCATATAATATCATATGGACAGTATATAATTGGCAGGATCCGGAGATCAACGCGGAATGGTGGGATAACTTCCGAATAGATCCATGGAATACGCATCTCCCCAGCAGCTGGGCAGACTGGGACTTCTTCCCTACACGACGGGATCAATATCGTTGCATTACCGAGAATAACGTCTACCAGTGGGGATTTTCATATGAATGGCTGTTCACCAGTGCCATCGTCAACAGCGCCTGGCTCCTCGGCCTCTGGATCCTATGGCTTGACTGCGATACGAACAGCGAGCTTTGCAAGAAACGTCGACGCTTGGGGCTTTGGAGGGCAGTTGCCGATATTTCGGAAGCCATGCGTGACGAACTTGGGCCAAACTTGTGTGCTTACTCCGATCGAGAACTTGCAGATGCTTTGAAGAAGCGGCCACCAGTCAAGTACAATGTCCATCATGGCACTCATGATGAAGTTGGACATATTGGGTTATCATCGGGTGGTCCTCCTGGTCGCTTCAGACTGCAGTGGAATCAGGAATATGGAAAGCAAAACGACAAGAGCTGGACCTGATCTCGGCTATTCTCCCCCGATTTCGTAGTCGAGGCTGCAATTTGAGACCCGGCTCAGAGTACGAATTATCAAAGTCGAAGACATTATCTTTTGGAGGTCGAAGTCGAGTCTAGATACGCACAATTTCCGGTGTATCTTTTCCTTCTGATGGTCCTCAAGTAGATTCATAACATGGGAAAGAGAGACAACCCACCGCGATGAATTGGCCGGACTTCGAGAAGAAGACTACAACGAAGACTCTCCAATAAAATATTCACACAATCCGATCCTATCAACGTAGAGGATATACTCGTGATAGTCAAACCTTTCACAAAGGTTGCTGCGGATACTGTTGTAGATGGCGTGAAGCACTCTCCTGGCTCATCGGCTGCGGGACGGTGCTAATTGGGACATTAGAGCACATCCTACAGATATTAAGGATAACAACAGCAAGTACAGCCCAAGCAAGTCTAATCTTGACTTTTACCACTAACATATAACATATAGAACCCGACAAGACTAGTTCCCCCTTGACCCCCGAGTCTCGATAAAGCTTCATTGCCGGATGCAAAGGTTGTGGACAATTAGCTTCCTGGTCAAGAACCAGAAAAGGCTAGATAGGGAACTATAGTTATAGGGTTATTTTACGAGAAAGTTTAAAGTAAAATAGGTTGCAGAAAATTTCTCTCTATGATCATTGAGGAACAGAATTTTGTAATAACAGTATGGAGGAGTTCGCTTAACGTCTGGTGTAAACAATGAATGCAGAAGGCCGTCGGAAACGAAAATTATTATTCATAATAGCAGTGTGGGAACCATGTTTATACAAACGGAGCTAGTCCTGCTATATCTATCTTTGGGACCATACTCAACATCTCATACGAGGCATTGGTAGCACCTGGACTTTCCTAAGCTCACAGAGTTAAAGGCTTTACCTTATCCTATGCCTTACGAAGCTCCGGATAGCGCATCATAAAGTAGCAAAGCTCTCTCTTTTCATAATTCTTTTTTATTTAGCTCTTTTTTCAGTCCAAATCATCAGTAAAATAGTTAGCAGCGCATAGAAGCGTATGAAAATAGCCCAAATCCCGAACTTCCATTTCCGAGATGAATGCATTCTGAGTTATAGTGTTAGCCACTGTAATTCTGCCTGTGCCGAGAAGATCGTGAGTATAATCCTAAGGAAGAGAACCGCATCTGCTGTCAGCTAAGGCCAGGATAATTAGAAGATGGGAGAAGGACCAGTGATCAGCGATACCTCAAGAGGGCTGTACACTAAAGATTAGTAAGTTATTCTTCAGTTTAGGGAGTTTCTTCGGTTAAAACTGTAACACCAACTCACTCACCATATTTTGCGGGCAATCCCGCCAGATATTAATGCCCGATAATCATTTCTATACAAACAGTTTTATTCCAAGGCTAATCAATTACCTTATCAAATGGCTTATTGCCAAGCTCTTTCTCTAATCTATCTATCAAAGGTCTGCGATGATAATCGTGCGAAATAATCAGCTGTTATACAAATCGTAGTATAATTTTTGCTAGACGCAAATGAAGGAGAGGGCATCTGGAGGGCTGTTTTACTAGAACAAATATATAAATATATATAGATAATAGATGTAAAGAGCTTTTATTCCACACATTTCAAAGTCGGTCAGAGGTATATTTGTAGAGTATTTAAACAGACAGAAAAAATGCAGATGAGGGATTTTGGGTAAGCCTAGCCTCCGCCTTCCGAGGCACGGTAGTAGAATCATCCACAACTATGTATCACTAGCATATGCATTGAATAGATGACGATAACTGGGCTGTGTCTGCTCACTCCGTCCTAAACATCCCTTGAAAGCACAGCATACAGTATGTACACAAGTTCATGAACTTTCTACTACCCACCTATCACAAACACAAAAATAGAAATCAGAATTAAACTACCTCACGTAAAACAAAACGTTCCCATAACCCGACACCAGACCCCCTTCAATATCTGCCTTGCAGCACTCTTCAGGCTGTACGAGGATTGGTTGTTGGCCGAAGCTCCACTGTACTGTACCCGTAGTGTAAGGCTGAGCCCGCTAAGCTACATCTAAGCGCCAGTTTGTCTCACGGCTACAGTACCAACAAGAGGACAAATCCCAACTAAGCCTCACCGCAGCAGCGCTGCACAGCATGAATCCCTCGATGTTCATACCAAGAAATGCCGTACTATAACGAGGATCTGCGGATTGAAGGCTATCATTGGAACATATGTCTGCCTGCTGGTAGGTAGGGAGGGGAGATATATATCGCGATGACGACCCACACGATCAATGTCGATATCCACGATATCCTACCCTGATTAAAGCATCCACCAATCCAAAGAAGTCTTCAAATCATCAATAAAACCACCTCATCTATCCATACCAGACTTAAAGCGAGCAAGATGCTGAACACATCCTACGACGAAAAAGCTGCTTACGAGCACCGCAATCGCTCTAGCAGAAACACATCTAACTCTTCCTCTTCCTCCTCCTCCTCTTCCTCCTCACAATCATCCTTCTACGACGACGAAGCGCCCCCACCATACGAGCATATCTTCTATAATACAACTGCGGACAAACCATTACCTCCGTTACCGATAGCGGGGAGTATGTGTGGGGAGAGGAGAGTGAGGTTTATGGTTGAGAAGCCGTTGCCTGCTTTGTGAGTACTTCTTGGTACTACTCCGTGTCATTGAGGAAGCAGGGGCTGATGGGTATATGTGCAAGGCCTACGGAAGATGAAGAGAGGAAGAGAAGTCGCAGTTCTAGTTCTAGTTCGAGTTCGAGTTCGAGTCGGTTGGGGGAGTGTGCGTGGTGGATGATGAGGGAGGGGGATGGGGAGAAGATGTTGTTGGATTAGGGATTGGGGATTGGATTTCGAATGATGTTATAGATATGATTGATAGAGGGATTGGCTACACAGCTGGCGTTTGGGAATCTATTTGATGGATGGGGATGAAGACTAGGACGATGGAAGGATAGGAGGATTTGGCGTTCCGTACATGCCTCCGCGAGAGATTCTGCTCGTAAATAAACAGGAGATTATGATATATGCTATCATCAACAAATCATACCCACCACCAGGCACCAAAAAACCAATCACCTCATCCCAATTCCACCCACCATTCTCATGTACTACGTGAAAGCCTTCACCCGAATACCCTTGGAACCCGGCTGTTGAATGGGCAGAAAAGCATCACTCTCAACCTCAACATCCCGAATGCCCGTCTCCCATAGCTCGAAGATGCCCACATCGTCAACTCCCCTGTACTCTCGACTCCCCCACATCCTCCAGATAGCCGACAAGCCCAGATACATCTCCGCATGCGCTAGATCCATGCCCAGGCACTGTCTGCTGCCGGCTGTGAAACTCACCATGTACTTATCGATGGCTCTATTCTTGCCATCGAGCCAGCGCTCCGGGGAGAACTTTTTCGAGTCGGGGAAGATGGTTTCGTCGTGGTGGATTTGCACGCTGGTGAGGCCGACGGGCGTGCCTGGGGGAAGGGTCCACTGCGTTCCTGTTTTGCGGTCGGTGACTGCAGCATGATTATTAGTTTGTTTTTTCTGAGATGATTAAGGAATCGACAAATAGAAAAGTGAGGTTCCACACGGAATGTATCTTGGCGAGCCGAGAAAGTTGTGAGGATAGGAGGTAAAAAGATGAGGGTTTGTACATACATATGATGGCGTTATCCGGGTCGATCCGTGCGAGGCGGCACGAAACGCCGTATGTAAGTCTAAGGCCTTCTTTGATTACGGCATTGAGATATGGGAGTTGTTCCAGGACTGGGAGTGGGATGGTGCCTATCATGTCAAGATTCGGGATGACGGTCGTGAGCTCCTCTTTCAGTTTGCGGAGTGTATCAGGTTGGCGGATGAGCCAGTACATGGTTACTTCCAGCATCCAAGCGGTGGTCAATGTACCAGCCATGGTGAGTACTTGGGCATCGTCTGAGAGACGTACGTCGCGCTTTTCATGATCAGGGAGCTTGCTGCTGAGGATGGAGTGGAAGATGGTTGGAATCTCGGCATCTCTGTGGGCGTCTTCTCCTTGGGCTGAGATATCTCTGATTTGAGCCAGGTTGTCCTGAATTATGTTAGTTCTCGAGTTTGAGTGGGATTGAGTATGAGTAAATTGAAGATGTCCTACTCGTTTCTGAGCAATGAAGGACGCCATTGCTGGATGGAGACGCTCTGCAATCGACATTGGGAGAGCTTGCATCAGGTTATTGATCCAAGGTGCGTGCTTCATGAAGTTGCCAGCAGTAGAGCCAAAGAAAGATGCATCCCGGTAGGAGGGATCGAAGTCTTCGGCTTCTACAGGACATATTCCGTCAGCAACTTCAATTGAAGTTCGAAGAGTTACTCACCAAGCCGTTTGTCACACCTCCCAAAACAGTAAGTCATCACAATATCTACTCCTATCAGTTCCACTCAGCGACCTCGGATTTCGCACCTACCATTCGTAAAAGCAGCAAACGCCCAACTAGCCATCAACACTTCATCCGTGTCTCTAAACCCCTTAAGTCTTTGTAATAGCAAATCTACCCTCTCTTGTATAACAGGTTGTAGCCTCCTCACACTCGTCATGCTAAAGTACGGGCTCAATGCCGCTCTCCTCATCTTATGCAAATCATGTTGCGGAGTAGCAAAAATGCTATTATCCATACCAAACGACTTTGTAAACCAATCATACTTGTCTCGTCGGTGTCCAGAGGCAGAAGAAGCATAGACCGTGTCGTAGAAATCGGGATCGGAAATGTGGACCTCCCAGGGAGAGATGCGGAGAATGGGACCGTATTGTTTATGGAGTTCGATGATCTTGAAGGTATATTTCCCGCCTAGGTAGAGGTCATAATATGCTTCGTATCTATGGAAATTAGAGATTGAGAGGTGGTTTCGAGTAAGAAGGAAACGGACAGCCTTGTGATAGCGGCAAGCCTGGGGCCTGGGATATGAGCTATTGGGCTGAGATAAAGACGATAGTATATCCCGTAGATACTGTATACTAGCAATGAAACTGGGATCAAAAGCAAAAGCCCCATCTTGAAGGCTCGAATTGTATATCAAAACATTAAATAGAAACCGCAGAGGAGCAATTGGAGGAGAGGAATTGTAGTTAGGACATCCTCGAGAGAGAAGAAGCAGAAACAGAAGATAGATAAGAGAAAGCCACGATTATGTGCTAGACCTAGCTTAAGCCAATATAAAGCCTCAATCCATTGGAACAAGGTTATCACTCCATTAAAACAGGGCCTCTGCCGTCTTGATAGCAACGCCATGCAGCCAAGTGCTGGGATTGTATAGGCCATTGCTTTTTCCCATCGAACTGAAAAGACGCGATAGCGAATCAAAGGGCCTCCTTAGTCATCTCCACGAAGAGATAATTGAAAGTTTAGGTCTTGTTGTGGAGTGGAGTGCTGAGTTTGTGGACGCCACCCGCCTACGCAATTATCTGCGCACTAAAAAAGAAGCGAGATATTCAGAAACGAACACACAATTCAGTTGCAAGAGCCAAGGCGGAATTGATCAAAGAAGGGAATTCTATGCGTTTATCTCTATGCGTTCCTATGAAAAATTAGTCTTCGTTCTTAAGTAGTATGATAGTGTGATCTATGAGAACTGAGGTTGAGTAGTGCGGACATTGATAATGGGACGGTCCGCACCGCACCTCCCCCTAAGCCCATAGCTTCAGGCTAAATTAAAGCGTGTTTAGCGAGAACATGTCACCGAAGCAAACCTTTTTCAGCGCTTCTCATTTCCACCCACAGTATATATCTTCATCACTTCATTTCAGCTCGCTCATTGATCATCATGATCACATCACAGAATTACTGTATGCTGATCTGCTTGTACTTTGTACACCGCTGGCTGGTCCCTTGCAGCGCTCGATGTACTGACACGGAGCATTTGTCCTGTTAAGATAGAATCCCGCTTTGCGTACAGTACCCGCTTGAGAAGAAGAACAAATAGGAATACGGCAATTTTCCCGCCCGCCGATCAGTGAAGTTATGGTCTCCCCCTAGAATAATTGTCTAGCGCTAATTTTGCTCTCTAACTTCAAACAGAAGCATTACTTGCCGGTTTGTGTATCAAGTTATACACGTGATATATAAAGTCCGTGCTAATCTTATATTATTCTTATTCGTCAAGTATCCTTGTAGCTATTCGTGCTACGAGTGGCCAGCAAAAGCAGCCAAAGTGTCAGATATGAGCTAGACAATTATTCTGGGGGGGGACCATATAATTAGGGCAAGACTTCGTATTTTTAATGTTGGAATTTCTGTATTATTTATTGTGGATATACAGTAGTATATCTCTATCATATTTCCTTTTCCTATCTCTCCATTATTGTGACTAAAGATGCGTCGATTGGACATTCATCTGGTAATTACCCTCGATGATCACTTTAGGTGAAGCAGAATACTACCACCGAAGTGATGCTTTCTGTATAGTCTGAATTTAATTCAAAGCGCTCTCATCGCGATTCGCGAGAAAAAGGTTCAACCAGGCCAAAGCCAAGAGCGAAGCGTTGATCACATCACATATCTATCGCCTCACGACCTCCTCTTAACAAGAACCACATCCACCCATTTTCTTCTTTCAATAATACGAAACATTTGTCACTCCTATCCATCCACAACCTTATCTAAGCTTAACCTGCCATACTGCATCTTTGGCCGCTTCAGAGTCTGCCCTGCCCTGCTTTGCTCTCGCTTCCCAATAATAATAAGCCTGAAACGGGACACACAAACCCGGGATTTGTCGGTTTCGGCTTGATCTGATCATCAGCAGGGGGTCAATAACTCGGTTCGGAACATGTATATTAGTCGGTTTAGTCACTGTAATTCTGGGCCGACTTCTACAGTGTATGCCGAAAAGCTACCGCTGGAAAAGGAGATTATGTGCTCTTCAAGGTCTAGGTTAGTGAACCTATCAGGTTGTGAATACGCGGGGAATTTCTAGGAGGCTTTCCTTTGTGATGTGGAATAGTGGCAGCTAGCCGAGAATGGAGAAGGGACAGCTGGACTACTCAGGCCTGGGTATTGTGTATGGCGGGACAGACTTCTAGTCTGTGGAAGTTTGGAAAGATATCCTTTGCATAAGGTGAATGCCTGGTATATATAACATTAAGTATATTCTCAACTCCACTCCTCTCCTCCCTTCTTCCACCTTTCCTTTACATCGCCTTCCCAACCCCCGGTGTACTAGAAGCTACACTTCCTCCATCCAAACTACTTTCACTCTTCCCACTCCCCCTTCTCGAAATATCGCTTCCTCTATCATCATCCAGAAACCTATTCAGGCCCTGCACATACCCCACTTCCCCCTCCATACTCTGAACCTGTCTAGGCGCGGGTCCGGACGGTAGGCCCATGCGTGGATAACCCGGTAAGCCGGATGTTTGTCTGTTGCTACTATTATCTGCTGGAGTGGATCGCCATTGATCGGATGCTTCCTGTGATATTCGCTGCTCCTGACGAGCGGCGAGCCACTCTGCGGTGTTGCGAACGGGGTTCACGGGTGCCGGGATCTCCATGTTGTAACCGCGGGTGATCACAGAGGACGCGGGGATAGCTCTTGGATCGCGTATTTGCTCCGGGAGAGGGGATCGGGGAGGTGGTGGTGTGAAAGGAGATGGTGAGAGGACATCATCTGTCCAGACGCTTGTTTTGCTTTCGCGATACTGTTGATTCGTTATTGATGACTGCTCTGGAAGTGTGTCCGGCTTCCTGGGCGTGGACAGACTGCGTGGTATCTTTGATGCTGTGGGTCTAGGGACGTCGTTTCTGATATTAATCAATTTTGGAATCTTGGGACTTCGAATTGTAATCGGAATAGCTAATGGTGCTGGGCTTTTTGGTTTGGAGATGGGCATTGTCGCTCTTGGACTGGGAAGAGACTGAGGTTTGGCGTTCGTCATTGGCAGGCTTGGAGGTGTTTCGCGCATGGAGATGCTCGCCAGCGGTGACTTGAGTTGACCACCAAGCGGTAACGGGCTCTTCTCATCGGGCAACTTTATGGGCCCGAAAGGAGAGACGCCTTCTTGTAATTGGAGCCAGGAGCCAAGTGTTGGAGCTTTCGGGGGCTTGGATGGATTCCATGGAACAGTTGTTGTCTTCAGGGTCGCAGAAGAGTGCTCAACTGTTGGCACTTGCGCAAAGAGCGAGAATGATGTACGAGAAGCATTAGTAGGAGGCCCGTTTCTAGTTTCATTGTACTTTGTTGAGGTATTAGATGCGGCAATAGTAGTACCAACTTGATCCGAGGAAGGGAATTTTGGGTCCGAGGGATAGTCATCCCTAGTATATTTTGCCCCTTTCGATCTCCGTTTGACGAGCTTCTTGTGACGTATGACGAGAAAATAGATGAGTATCGTTATCAGGGTTGAAGCAATAATACTCCCAACGATAGCAAGTGCTGCTTGTGTTGCTGTGACTGCTGCTGTTTGTGATTGTTTCACTTGGTTGCTAGCTTCTGAGACTACGGAAGCTGCTGCAGCCTGAGAACTTCTTTAGCTGTGTTTTCAGAATTTTTGATAAATGGACCTACTCCAATCTGTGCAACTGAGGACTGAGCACCCTGAGTGGCTGCGGCTGCCGCAGCAAGAAAAGAAGATCCGGCCGCAGCAGCGGAACCTATATACTCATTAGTTTAAATTTACACAGTTTTGACCCCTCAAGGAGACATGTTTTGTCATACCGGTTGCGGCTGCAACTGCAGCACCAGCTTGAAGTACTGCCTTTGATGCCTCGAGCTATATCAAAAAAATTGTCAACAAAACAACGGCGATTCATTACCAGTAGAAACTCCTCTTGATGTGAGAACATACCTGTGCCACCGACGCGCTAGCCTGCGCTGTCATCATCGATCCATTTGCCCTTGCTATGGCCGAACTTGCTGATGATATCGCGCTTGCTACGGCTTGATCTGCGGAAGATACAGCGCTCGAAACACTTCTGGAGGCCGCAGCAATCGATTGTGAGGCTTGATTAGAGAATTGTTGTATCGCCTGGGATGCAGACTGTGAAGCTTGTTGCGAAGCTTGCGAGGCAGATTGTTGTGCCTGTTGTATTGACTGGGAAGCCTGCTGCGTAGCTTGTCGGATGGCATCATCAGCACTACGGCTTGCGTCGCCACAGTCCGGCGGATTGTTCTGAGGTTCTGGGACAGGGCTTCGTAGTCGAAGTTCTGGGGGAGGAGTTATGAGAGCGATTTGTTCTTCTGTTATCCCAGGTTGACTCTGTGAAATTGGCGTAGCTGTTGGTTCCAATCGCGTTGAAATGCTCTGAGAGCTGGGTCCTCCTTGCATATCCATTTGAATTAGGGAAAAAGAAAAAAGAGAAGTAATGCCCTCTTCCCGCGAGGAATCAAGACGCATGAGGCCAGCCTTCACACCGACTTAATAGCGCATATCAAAAACAAAAAATAATAAAGAAATGTAAACATCACGACGACGCATCATGGCCTGTAGAGCAACGAAAGAATGGACAATAGAAAAAGAGTCCGTAGAAAATCAAAGGAACCCACAGATACCAGGAAACCCACAAAATAGGGTGAGATCTAGAGTCCACAGTGGACCGTACTTTCACCGTTTCTCCTCATCATCTGAGGGTCACATTCGCTCGTCGTACCTGGATTCATGAAGTTTTACTATGGCATTGCCACACCGGGCCACCAGATGGCCCTTGGAAATGCAGACTTCAGACGATCATACAAGCTAGTACATCTGGATTGCACTCGTCAGCAATGGAGATAACCTTTTGCACGACGGGTGACCGAGATAGGCCAATCTTGGGATGGTTTGATGGTTCTGTGAGTTTCAAGAACTCGCGATCCGAGCTCCGAGTTCATGCGTTCGTTGACGTTTCTGGGCCCTTCGGTGAGGCTTCCTGCACCTGTCACTCAGTAGTCGCTCCTGATAGCGGGCGTGATAAGTTCAGATGGAATATGCATCGTCCAAGCTTCAACAGCAGAGTTTAGGAATTTGATTATGGTTAACAAGAGGGGAATCTTGATACCCATTTGATGGGATGAAGTACACAAGCGAAGCCAAAGTTTACAGCCGGCCATGAGAGTAGGGTTCACTCGCTAATCTTGGTGCACTGTTTAAGGGAGTCAACCACTATCAGCAACCGAGAACCTCCCTAAAGCCAAATTTTTCCTACATGCCAAACCGCCAAACAAGACCCGAGTACTTCAATATCACCATGCTATATGCTATGGCAGAATTTCCAATACTTCGTATCATAGCAACTGGACGGTACAGTAAGCATGAGCCCTGCAGAAAAGTTCAACGCATGTTTCATAAACTATTCAAAGCGTCTTATTTCGAGCAGGGTTCTGAGTTAAGCATCATCGACAGAATCAGATGCACCAATAGCCGGAAGTCATCTTACAGATATCACTGGCATCATCAACAGTCATGACTGACAAATTCGAGCTAATAATCCTTGATTCTTATTCCAATTGTCATCCGTTTATATATATCTATATACGCTAGTCCCAAGACGCCGTCAAAATGCTCACGAAACTCCAAGCTCCCTTCTTCCTTCAATGCTATCCCCTTACCAGAGTTTTCTGGTAGCGGTGCAGGACATAAACGATTCCCTTCCTGTTCCTCTACAGTCATTTTTATGCTCCGATACAGCCTCTCCAAGGCAAATCCAGCGTCTGCATTCTCTCCGGGGAAAATGATTCGCGCAGCTTCGTCGCCATCAAGATGCAGTATGCGACTCGCATCCTATCTATCCCTTGCATTCTTTCTCTCACAGGGCACTCGTAGCCTCATGTTCCCATTCATCCTCCAAAGTCTTCAATCTCGCTAGGAACTCCTGCCAGCTTTCTGGTGACGAGTCTGATTCAAACTCGATTGTGATGTTCTCGCTCCTCCCGTCGTTGACTCTGCCTCCCATAGCATCCGGGGTTTCGACACCGCACTTCTTGATGTCGAATGTGTTGAAGGCGGCGTCTAGTTGATTGGCCGCATGTGTGAGGTGATGCAATGATTTGAATGTCTGTTATTTTACCCCCAGTTAGTCAATTGTTTACTCCGACAATGGCTTTGAGCTCTATGGATAAGACTTACGAATCTGCGACTCTGACAATCGCCCCGAGCTTCCTGATCCTTCAAAACACTCACCCGTAAGTGGTACAGTGGCTCTTCCTTGAGCTCTCCGGTGTTCTTCGGTTCCCATAGGCAATGTTTGTTTTCGAGATGAACCTTCTCTCCATTTCCGTTCAGGTCGCATGAGCTGCATGCGCTAGACGACATGATTCCGCAGTATCCCTTCATTGTTTCGAGGTATTAACTATTAACAATAGGTAATACAGTTGTGTGAATTTGAAAGTGTAGTGTTTTGGTTGTTTGGGCCCTTTGTCGTTATGAGGCTCAAGTGAGGTTTCTCACAAGTTTATGATATGTATCTGAATGTGTTGTGAAATTGTATTGACTTTGTGCTGTGGTACCAGAAGTCATGATTGTGAAAGAGGTTTCCTTTATGTACCAATCCAACCTGCACAGCAGAAAGGGGTCACTTCGCCTGTGGCGCACCATTGTTGCTTCTGGCCTGAGATGTGAGTTTTGCTGTGGTGGTGTTACTTTGAAGATCTGATCTGTATCGTGGTCCACAGAAGATCAGATGTTCCTTTTTCTGCTGTTGTTGTACTTCACATGTCAGACCACTTTCAAGGGGACGTGGCCAGTGACAGTCAGCAATGCTAGGTGGTGAGCCCAGTGGAGCTGCCGTGCTGGACCCTCCCCTGCAGCTCTCGCCGCATCCCGCGGGGCGCAAGTTTACTCAGTGGCTTGCCGGATTTCCTGCAGTCGTTCCGGAACATGCGTTATCACCCCATTCTAACTTCGATCTCCTACCATTCATGAATAAGGAAGCCTCGTATATTCTAAATAGAGATAATGCCAAGGTGGTCTGATGTGTGCAGTCTGAAGAAAATCCTCGATAGCGACCTGCCCTGTTCGAAAAAACAGCTGGCGATAACTTTGGAAGGTAACTTGCCATCGTTTGCCAACATTCACTAAAGCCACTTGAGATGCTATATTAAGGCAGTCTCCTACTTTTGCTTTGCATGTCAAATCTCCTCCAGGTCACTTCATCAGGGAACATTGTTCTCTGTCGACAATATCGTGACAGCTGGTGAGCACATCTTGCAGGATAACAGTGCCGTGAACTGCAAGCTTACGAATCTTCTCAACCTCAGTCAATCTCCAACTCACCTCACCAACCTAATTACTGCTTCTTTACGAATATATTCAACCTCATCAACACATATCCAATGAAGAAAGCTCGACGCCTACTTGCGCGATGATATTATGAAAAAGCTTTTGCTCTTATTCAATTACTCAATTGACAATGATTATATGTTTCCATCTACTTCTTTCGCGCACATTCTCTCCGGCATCAGCTTAGAGGAAAACACTCTACCGCTGTACTATCTCATTCCACTTCTCAAAATATTCAGAGCTGGATATCCAAGCCACAGCAAACACCCATACCCCATGAGATTATTATCAATTGATTTTTTCCATACCCATCTTTTGTAGTCGGGAAGAGAGCAAGTCGCCCAACAAAAGATTTATTGTTTGCCTTTGTTTGATTAAATTTCTTGCTTCAACGACATCCTAATGGGTTCAGGGCTAGCTTTTGCAGTCTCAGTTTCAGTTTCCAAAAATAAGATTCTCCCGGCTGGAGATCTAGCAAGAACGGATGTCAGACTTCAGTATGTGAAATGTCCTGCGACAATATTTTCCAGGCCCAAGATATGAACCTCTTTTCTGTTATGGTATTTTCGACTATCCGGGGTTGAAGAAATGTTTCAAGTGTCCCTTGTTTCGGGGCCGAAACAGCCCTCGATGGAGTACTTCGGCTAAAACATCTTGGTTTTTGACTTGTTGTGACGGAGTTGTCTTGAAGGCCAGTAACGGATATGGAAGTCACTTCGATAACTTCATACTTACAGCCTTGGTACTTGTAGGATTAAGTCGAGCTTCAGGCAAGCGCTGCAGCATGATGGAGAACCCCAAGAAGAAGTCGTGGTATACCTGATACATTTTCCAAGAAGTCGATATAGCTACAAGTCATGGAGTCAAGTGGTTTGCGACTATGTATTAGGATATCTATCGTCTGATACAAGAAAAATGAGTAGAGGGCAACATTTTGGAGTGAAGTCAGAGAAATACGAAACTTCCTCCGAGGAAAATGCCATTATCATGGCCATGTTCGTCATGAAGTTTGCAGCCATCCTCACACCTCTGAGAACCCGAGAAGCGCGAACAGAACCGGAGCGATCTTATATTGCACATTTGAGGAGAGTGGATATGAAATTTGTAAAAATTGGCTTCAAGGAAGGGTTTGCGAATTATTGTTTCTGCGTTCGACGTTACTGTAGTGGTTTTCCCCCGCCTCATCCGATGCGCATCGCATTGCTTCACATGCTTGCTGAAGATTACTTATTATAATTGTATGAAATGCTCCTTCATATAATCAGATAATCTAAGCCATACATTTTATAGCAGAGGGATCGATTTGAATAAGGTAATAGTAAGGGTTTGCTAGGTTCGTTGAGTACATAGCAGTGGTTCGGCAAGCATTTTTGCGAAACTAAGCGAGGGACTCAGGGGTCATGGAACTTCTCTGGGACAACACTTTCACGAGACAGCCATTCAGAATAAAAAATATAGTATCTCCAGGTTTAGCACTTTCAGTGATATCCAAGAGTGACTATGGTATATACATACTACGCTGGTAATCAAATTATTCAAACAAATGCCAAGAATAGGAGATGAACCCCACATCGTACCCCGCTACGGCAACGAACCGAGATCAAAAATTTTCACGCCGAAATTTTCACGCCGAAATTTTCACGCCGAAATTTTCACCAGACAGCCGCCCCCAAAAAAGAAACAGATACTGTAGCAGACAGAAACCCCTCAATAAATAACAGAATCAACCAGACCAAATATGAGAACTTCAAGGCCCTTAGAAGATTAACCAATCCCAAAAAAGAAAAAGAAAAAAAAAAGAAACTTCTGATCACTACGAGGGTCGAACTCGCGACCTTGGCGTGTAGGTCTACCATCTGCTTGTTACACAGATGAGATATTAGCACCACGCTCTAACCAACTGAGCTAAGCGATCTTTTTGGTATGCTAACTTGACACCGAGCCGAGTATTTCCCTTCTTAAAGCGCACAGGGAAATCGAGAGGGGAAAAAAGGAAAGAGGGGGAAAGCTGAGGGTAATCTTTCTTTCTTGTAGTCACTAGCTTCTAACCGAAACGGGAACTCCGAGAACTTGAAGATCCGCTTTAATTTAGATGGAGGGGTACAGAAGTCTTGGAAGAGGGAAATATTATTGGGAGATGGGTTTTTTTATTGGTGATATTACTATTATATTCAGGTCGGAAGTTGCGTCTTTGGGTTGGTACTGTTTCTAGAACCCTATTCTTCTTCTACCTTGGATTGTTGAGTTGCAGTTGGTTCGGTTCGTTTGGCCAGGGCAAAATTAGGGGACCTGGTGTGGCGTAGGCGTAGTATCGAGTGGTTGGTATGCGCATACTGCCTATGATACAGATCAACTCCAACTTCTCTTTGCATTTCTCCATGAACGAGTTGGAGTTTGCATGAAGTGATTTTTTCTACGCAGATTACGTCTAAATAACTCCAACCACTAGCTTGATATCCCATATCCCCCCTCCTTAACCCTCTGGCTCCAGCGTCATCTGCTCATAGCCTCATACGGAACCTCCCACAAAAACTCATTATCCTGATTCATCCAAAACCCCCGCAGCGAAATACTAAGGAGATAGCTCACTCTTGTCAGTCCAATACAAGGCATTCTAGGGTGGTCTCATGAAGAGATGCAAATAGAGCTCCGTGAGCTTTCTCAGCTTTCACTTCTCCTGCTCTTTGACAGGAGCCAGATAAAATCTTGGGAGACCAACGGGAAGTGGCGAGGACCGCAGAATAATTCTCTGTCGCTCATTACACAGGTCAGAAAATACAGAGTTGGGTATTGATTGCATTGCATGAATATAGGCACGAAGTCCATTCAGCGGAGTATCTTTTCATCTATGCTTGTGCGAGGTATGGTAGCGTAAGAGCTTCTTTCCTTCCTCAAGAATTCTTCCAGCTAGCGACAAAGTATGAGATACTGAAGTATTCAGATCTAAAGTCAGGAATGTGGCGAGAGAACTAATAGTATTAGGCGATGTATGGCGATGTCTCATCGGTCGTAGGTATAGGACTTGATATCTAAGTGATTGTGTTCCAAGCTGCATTCTCTTACCCCTGATACTCGCTTAAAACCTACCCCCCCTTTTATGATCCGTACCATAAGAATTGACAAACTTTGGTGAAATCATTAATCAAGCAGTAAGAAATATGTCGTAGAGTGACTACACCACGAAATATTTATATTCATAACTCGCACTTATATATCTACTCTCCTTTGACTCAAGCCAATCTGCAAATCAGCGAAACTTTTCATTCATCCCCTAGCTCAAACTCAAAGATGAGCCCCCTTTGCCGCAATCTGTCCAACAAGAAACTCCTCAAAGTACTGACTGACCTCCTTCGGCTTTTCCCACAACGCCCAATGACTGGCATTGACCTCTCCGCGTGTCAAACTCCTAAACCACTTGTCCATACCCGCGCTCATGGCAGGTGGTAATGCCGCATCCCTAGTCCCCGCAATGAACAGCGCCGGCATATCAAACTTGAACCCCACCATCTTCTCGGCCAACTCCTTCTCATCCTCAAAGTTAAGTTCTTGAGTACGGTACCAGTTAAGCGGTCCATGCATACCCTTCATGGCATATCTCTTGACGTAGAAGTCCATTTCATCTTTACTCAAAAGCGGACTGGGTCCGATTTTAGGCAAGGCATCGAAAAGTACGCCGTGGGAAGTTGAGAAGCCGGGTTCCTTGTCAGGAGTACGACCACCATAGAGAGCGTTCAGAAATTGGCGGAGCTTCTCTTCGCCCACGATATTGGCCTCAACTTCGGGGCCACGGAGATGCAATTGGTACTTGAAGTTTGGGAGAACTGTGGCGTCGATGAACTCTTTTCTTGGGGCGGAAAAGGGAGTGCAGACGGTGATGATTGCTGAGATGAGCTTTGGATAATGGAGGGCGACTCGATAAACGACTGCTCCTCCCCAATCGTGGCCGCCGAGGATGATGCTTGAGAGACCTAGTTGTTCGGCAAGAGTTGCCAAGTCATCGGCGGCTCGTTTGTAGGTGTAGAATTTGGGAGATTCAGGGGCATCGGTTCCAGCATAACCCATCATATCTGGAACCACAACTCGGAGACCGAGAGAGACTAGATGTGGGATCTGGTATCGCCACCCAAAGGAGAGGTCGGGCCAGCCATGGATGAGGAAAATAGTGTTGAGGGCTTTGCCTTGAGGCTCAGCTAAGACATAGCTGTAGGTGACCCCATTCAGGTCAGTTGTTTTGTATTGCACCCGAGAGTCATTAGGAGTGAGTTTGTTATTCATGGTGGATGCGGAAGTGCTGTTCTAACAAGGCTGAATTGAGTGAAGCGGGGGATGTTGGCCGTTTTATATTTTAGAACAAGGCTGAGGCCGTAGATATCCCGATCGAGTTGGACCTCGGCGATTTCATACATACCTGTATGACCCACGTCAGAGTGGGACAGGCACGGACTTTGACATATTCTCCTCCTTACTGCTCAGTCATTATTCAATCTACTTGTCATCTGAAGCAAATTCTGCGTTAGACAGACCATGTTGGGTTACGCAGCCGGAAGGTAACCTCATGGTCAGAAGCCGACATTGACGTGGGTGGATCACGTGAAAGAGAGACCCCGAGCTCCAACGTTCCTAGGTAGTTTTCGTTCAGTGCTAAAGGGACGGAAGAAAGGGCGAGAGATAGGCCCTGCGATTTCACAGTACATCAGGTACGGTCGTACAGCAGCCAAGGGCACACTTTGAAGGAATTCCAGTGCATATGTACAAAAAGTGGATGGATATCATTTTGTCCACTGGACCGCACCGAACGCCACCAGAACCTAATCCATACACGGAGCAGGTAAGATCATCAATAAATGACTGTATCCTCATCGTTTTCAACGACAACTCCACTATTTTGCTCCTCCTGGGCCTGTTCCTCAGTCTTGATCTTCTCAGCTGGGACTTCCTTTGCCGGTAAGTTATTAGTAGCATCATCAACTTTGGAAACAGAGGGAGGCTCGGCGAGTAGAGGCTCACCCGGCATCTCCTTGGCCATGCTGTTAGCTGTTTCTTCCTTACTACGCTCTTCTTTGCCAGATCGATCGGGGTTACGTAGATTGAACTCTGCGGTTTCTCTTTCAATAGTGGCTTCGGCTTCCTTAATCTGCGTCTTGATTCGTTCTTTATCCTGTGGCAACATTTCCCAAGGTTTGTAGTACTGTAACTAATTAGCCAGTATGATAGACAGATGCTTGCTGGAACGTACGATCTTCGGTTCTGATTTAGTGGATAAGAAATGTGCCAGCGCTAGAATGTTGGAATGTCTTGTTCGCATCTGTAAAGCATGTTAAAACCTAGCCATACCACTCGATTTCAAGTCAACTTACCTCGGCTTGATCGTATACGATTTGTTCCGTCTTACGAACCGCCTTCAACTCTGCAAGCTTAGTTCTCCTCCGCGCTTCATCGGCTTCCTTTTGTTGCTTAGCCTTCTCCTGCTGGCGCTTCTCAATCTCAAGCCGCCGCTTCTGCTGTCCATTTGGCGTACTCTGGCTCAGTGTGCTTAGCAACCCGCCAAATAATCGTTGGCCACGTTTCTTCTCCTCTTGAATGCTGCTCTTTCGTCGGTCGGGTACTCGATCTTCGGCCTTGACTTCTAGCTTCTTTTTGGGGATTTCAACTGGTTGAGGGGAGTCATGGAGGGTATTAGAGGAGTGATCGTTAGAATCAAAGGATAGTCTGGGGCGTTTGGATGTTGAGTCCGAGGCTGAGGATTGTCGCCGTTTTGGGGGAGCCTTGGAAGCTTCAGCCTCGGGGAGAATCACCGCTGAAGCGACTGGTCTGCGACATTGATTAACAGTTGTGCATGGTATGGACTAGAACTCGTACCCTTTGGCATCCGCCATGTTTTAACCGCCTCTTGCCAATAATAAGCAGAGTTATCGTTTGAACAACTGGTAATGAGGCTGCGTAACTAAGATCTTGAATACCGAAGGTGGCTGTGGCTCTGTATCAGTACTAGTGTGCTTAAAGTTGGTCCGTGCTGACAAATCTGGAGATGGAATCTTTGGTGGAGGTAGAACTTAATCTTGAGAATCTCCATCTCAAAGCCCTTACTTCTACAATTCAGCTAACGCGCACGTTCGAAGCTTGTCCCAAGCTGTAGACACACTCAGAAAAACAAATAAAGCCATCGTATCATTGACAGAGCCTGACCATGTCTCGCCATCATCCGTAAGTTCTCATCTGCCTTTCCCCACCACAACTCGCCCCCTCCTCCCAGCCTCCTCCCGTTGGAGTGAACGTTTGCTAACAACTTCTCAGCGATCTGGTTATGTGCCGTAAACAATCTGGTATAGCTATCGGCCGCCTCTGCGACAAATGCGACGGCAAATGCCCGGTATGCGATTCCTACGTCCGCCCCACGACCCTCGTCCGAATCTGCGATGAATGCAGCTTTGGAAACTACCAGAACAAGTGCGTGGTCTGTGGTGGTGAAGTAAGATACCCCTTTTCCAATATGTAAACTAGGATATAGGCTAACATTTATGTAGGGTATTTCAGACGCTTTCTACTGCTTCGAATGCACCAGGCTGGAGAAGGATAGAGATGGATGTCCGAAGATCATAAATCTGGGATCCTCACGGACAGATCTATTCTACCAGAAGAAGAATTTTAGGAACCACTAGCAGTCTTGATTCAGTTAAAATAAAGGAAAGGAAGGGAAGGGAAGGTGGGATGGCCATCGTTTGTCCGGCTGCATAGCAAGGAGTTCAGGAGTCTGCGACTGTATGGCGCTGGCTAAAATGGATGGAAACAATGAAAAGGGTTACTTTTTGAGTCAGTATTCCATGGCTTGCCTACAGTTGCGTGTTTCAATATGTAACAGGTCATTCTCGAACCAAACATAGCTCTCCTGAGACTCCTCGATGTCACAACTCATACAATAAAAAGCTACAACAGTCCGAATGAATTCTCCAGCAAGTCATATCTACTATTTTTATACTCTCAACGCCAAGCGTTCGTTCTTCTCTCTTCTCCTCCCGAACTCAATATTCCCCGGGTAGTTTCCCACCCAGTCCGCAGATATCAACTACAGTATCAAAATGTTTCAGAACGACAGCATCATTCATACTTTCAGCACCTCTTTCGCAACCAAGCCAACCAGGGTAGGGGAATCTAAATTCAGCCCACAAGTCGCGCAGACTCGCTCCTCTATCTTCGCCCTTGAGCGCCGCATCGAGGCAGCACGAATGAACCTCCTGACTATTTACCGCTGTCTCCAGACCAACCTTCCCTCCGACTCTATTTCGCCTGCAACTTTCGGCATCTTTGATTTCCCCGCCGCCATCCGGGAATTGGAGAAGCAATTTACACAACTAACCTTCGATCAACGAGACTTAGAGCAGCAAAAGAAGAAAAAGAGACACGCCTTATTTCCCGCGGAGTTAATCGAGCGACCAATCGTGATTCCAGAAAACGAGAGAGTCATCGCGCCGCCGAGATCACTGGGCCTGCTGAAGGTCATGGCCTATAGATGGACTACCGGCGGCAATTTTGAACTCTTGAAAGTAAAGGAACAGGAGCTCGAGGGAGAGGTGAAGAGGTTGGAGGAAAAGATTAAGCAGATGGGCGGTATCTACGACTCCATCACCATCCCTGCGCCCTTCATGTCCCGACAGCGCCTTTCTTCCATATCTTCATCTTCTAGCCAAACGACTCTTTTCTTCCACGACGTCGAACCGGTGGTACAACACAAAACACACCTGTGTACAATCCCTCAAAAAGCGATGCACAGGAAAGCCGTTCCGGTGAAGGATATCGTTGTGCGAACTATTCAACGCGCAAAGTTCTCGGAATCTTTTGCTGGGGAGAGATTTGATTGTACACATTACGCAGCAACGTCTTAATCCACTCGGCACCTCTATGCAGCGAATGACTTGTGCACCACGCGAAACCTGGGCCCGAGATATCGGTTGTTGGGATGGAAGCGGTGGAGGCTTGGGGTGGGGCTTGGGGATGTATAATGGAGGGTGAAGCATGTTCCTACGAATCTCTTCAGTGTTATGAAGGCAGATCTATTCAAAAAAAACGCTCATGCCGAAAATGGTGCAAGAGTTAGCACGAGTGAGATATTAAGGGGTTCAAGAAATAAGCGAGCCATTTCTGACGTGGTGTTAAGATTTTTTTGGTGCAGGCGGTTTGTCTCTTTCAGGGCCTGGATTTGATTTACGGGTGTGGCGGTATCTGGGTGAAAAGAGAAAATTCATGCGTGTAGGGAATTTCAATCGTACTTTAATATCTGTTCAGATCGTTAGATTATATATAAGTGCACGTAGTGGAGAAGTAAATTCATGGAATGTTTGGAGGTTTGCAGCTAGCTTAATTTGTGTAGATAGCGGGGAATTATAGTAGGTGGAAGATAGAGGTCAAGTGAAGGAACATTTTCTTTTCGACGGAGACAATCTGTGATGTTTAGCGTTAACGTATTTGTGGAGATATTAATGCCGTCTACGCCTCTTTTCATGTGAGGCTCTGCTGATCCGAGCAGGAGAACCAGGGTGGAATGAAGTGATCTCAGCACGCAAAGTTAATGGATGGCTTTGATATTATAAGTCTACACTAATAACACAATCGTTTCACACGCTATGCAGTGCTGATACATGGTAGTCTCAATCGACATCCATAGCATCCGTAACGTCCTCCCAGTCCTCTGAACCCGCCGCAAGCTCCTCCCCATCGTTCTTATCCTGTGCGTCAAAGAAGTCCTCATCGATATCAATCTCATCAGAATCGTCTGTACCATGATCCTCATGCTCATGCTCATCCTCGTCCTCATCATCCTCGTCCTCCTCCATCGCACCATCACTATCCCCTTCGTCCCCCTCAGTCTCCCAATCCTCCCCCAACAGATCCCGCAACTCCTCACTACTCAAATCCAATAATTCCAAATGACTCCCCATGAACTTCCTGTTCCACGTCCCGATATGTGGTCGCGGATTTTCCCCAACCATCGGCCACGGACACCTGCCTACCGCGTACAGCTCCAGCAGCTTTGCGTCCGGAATATCTATCCGCTGTCCCCCATTCTTCAGCAGATCTTTCCAGTTCTGATCATACAGCCGCGGCCCGGCATCCACGCACAACTCGAACTTCTCCAGCTTGAAATGCTCCCGCAGCTCTGCTAGCACATCTTTATGCGTGCGTTCCTCGAAACTCACACCTGCTTCGCCGATGCAGAGGTTCTTGAGCGTGCCGCGGTGCTTGAAGAGAAACTTGCCGAGGTTCAGGGGGTCAGAGTCTGTGCCTTCGATGCGGAAACTGTGGAGGTGTCGGAAGTGGAGGCGGAAGAAGGAGTCTTCGAAGCCCATCAAGGATTCATCGCTTCCCTCATGGTCGTCATCTTCTTCGTACGAGAGATCCAGCGACACGAGGTTCTGGAAGCAGCCGATGAACTCAGCTGTGGTGCGGCCTATGCTTCCCTCGTAGACTTTCGGGTGTCCACAGCCGACCATGACGATCTGTAGGTGTTGGATGTGGGATAGGTCTTGCTTTAGTTGAGGACTTGGTTGAAGTGCGTTGATCAATCCCTGCATGACTGAATTGTCGAGAAACTTCCTTTCCTCAGGGCTTTGGAGCGCTCGTGGCCGAAAGGTATCAAGTGGGAAAGCATCTAGGTGAAGTCTCTTCACCGTCTTGCTCTTTATCACAGTGCAGAGGATGCTGGCATATCTCTTGATTGAAATAAGATGGTTGAAAAAATGAGATATGTCTGAGTCGATACTATCGAACCCGGTCTCCATCGATCCCCAGACGGTATGGAACGGGGTCTCTAGGCCGGCCACAGGACACGCATATGAAGTGACTGTAACATACTCGAGATTCTGCAGGCGAGGGACACATGTTATCAGAGTTTCTGGGTCGCAGTAGCTGTGAAACCGGGCATGATTGTAGATAGCATCAACATACTTCCAAACTTTTGCTTCGACCTGCCCGCCTGTTACACGATCCAAATGCTTTATCTCGCGGACAATAGCGTCTTCGAGCTTAGATTCGTCGGCATCACCAGCAAAAACCAGCAGAGATCTGACACTCTTGGCAATCTCAGGATGTTCAGAAAGGCTTTTCAGTTTCTCCATATCATTAAGATGAGGATGAAGTGCGAAGCCATCTCTCAACAACGAAAGTGCACCAGCAGCTGCCCATGCTTCCGATATTAAGCGCAGCGATGGGATATCTTTGCTGGGAAGAAAATTGACGATATGGAGTTTCAACTCTGTTGGTAATTTGAGAAAGACGCTCGTTGCATTGGATCCCTGGTCTGGTTCGGGCGCAGAGGTTTTCTCCTGCTGTGCGCGTGACCTGCGCTTGGCTGTTCCCCTCGTTGTCGCTCTTAGATGAGGTCGGGAAGCTGAGATAGCAGTCTTGAATCCCCCAGAGTCCGTAGGTGACATGATGGGCTTAGTTGGAAATGAACAGACCTCTTATCGTGTCGGAGATTGCTCACTTTTCAGGTAGAATATTTAAACAGTTACAGAGCCTGGATGTCGTGAATGCAATTGCAAATAGTTATGAGTCGTACCTTACTATGAGTCGTACCTTAGGAGTCGTAACTTGGGAGTCGTACCTTAGGTAGGTAGGTACATAAGTTTCGACCCACGACTAGCGTGTCTTGTCTTGTTCTCAAGCGACTAGGATTTTTGCAAATTCAGCTAACTTAAGCGACGCTAACTTAAGCAATAAGCATCTAGCAATCACGTGGGCATTTTTAACATTTCATCTACCTATGAAGATCATTTTCATCTTCTACTGGTATGCTTTACGTCTCATAGGAATACATCACCGGATTTGTGATTTTAAAGATTAGATCAGATCAACGCAGCTGGTTCAGAAGCAAGATCCCGTGCTTGCTGTGCAGGATAACGCTAATCCTAGTACAGTTTTAAAATAGCTCACCGCCCAATTTCACCACCTCTTTTCACAAGATCAAGGAAACCTCTTCTCGTCCTGAAGAAGCTGAGTGTATCTTCACGCCCAAATGTCATAATTAACTCGTTCACTCATGGTCTTGGACATGTATTATCTTCTAATACATCACAACGTCACAAGCACATGTATATTTTCCTACGACCCATCCATGTGTCTACCCCGCATTCTCACTCAAGCAGATGAGGGTGTAGTGCTCTATCACGAATTGATTTCCCCATGCCGCTACATGTTGTCAACGTTACATGTACAGCGGGGTGAGCTGTAGATCAAGTGTGGATGACACACATTATGTGATACTGCATGGGCCCTGGTTCTCACAGGCAACCCTCCGAGGTGTATCGACACCGATGCTTCAACCTACTACAGGTCTTAAGGGGGTTGAGCTTTATCATCCACGATCTTGTGGTCAGCTGTAGCCACTAGCTTCCTTGAGATGAAGATGATTCTTCGAACAGATCACCCCTCAGTTGGGCCATAAGCAGCTTCCTTAGTGAAGTAGTCGATAAGAGAGCGTGAAGGTTGTCCAGGAAACAGACGGCAGATCCGCGAGACAGAGTTAGACAAGTGTTTGATTTTTTCTCTCGTTTCTAGAGACAGATTCATTGAATTCCGAATAACTTCTCGAGCAGACTAGGCACGCTTGATCTTATTCAGTGCCTGCTGTATGCATGGGAGATGTCTACGATCCTTCTCAGCAGTCTGGTCAAGGTTTGCATACCCGGTTCGCTGCTAGGTCACTAAAAAGTCGGCTACGACAATGCCACCTTCTGACCATCGCTCATCATCCAGAGTTCCTACCTTGGGATCATACTGATCATGAGCAGGGTAACAATGTTCAGGTAGCTCGCTTTGACGTGCGGCATCAATTCGGGCCTTCTAGCTATCTGAGAAAATCCTTGACTGTTCACCCCTCTCCTCTTCACCCTGCGCGTTGTTTGACAAAGTATATTGATTGCTCTTCATTAACAACGAGTTCTTGTTTTCTTATTATTTCTCCATCTTACAACCATACTTTTTCTTAAACTACCTATTGCAGTATGAGGTCTTGTCTTCTAATCGCCTTTGCTAACACTGCTGCACACTTTGCTAGGGGATCAACTTTCAGCCCTGCTCGTCCCCCAGCTATTCCACTCGCAGGTAACTTACGTTTATCCCACGTGCGAGCTCTTCCTCTGACAGCTCTAAAGTCAAGTCCCCTTACATGTCTACATGGCTCGAAGTTGGCAGTAATGGAGGTAGTGGTGGAAATCTAGCAGGTTACTGGCCGTGCGTCACCCTCATCTAGCAATGCAAATACGGCTAACTGCTGTCATAGGCGATTCTGGGCGTAAGTGCTACAAGTATTAAAGACGACTACAACCTAATATCTCAAAATAGAGGCTCTCAGCCTGGGCCAGTCGCAGGACGCAATGGAGCTGTGACCGGTTGGGCGGGCTTCATCAAAGTTGATGGAAGTGCCTACACGTGGATGGGCGATCCAAACGTAAATGGCGTCAGGCCCTCTCTAGTTATTCAGGATAGTTTTGAGTATACCTCTGAAAGATCTACTTTCGTGATGAATGTAGCAGGAAAGGTCACGCTTAATGTCACGTTTCTCTCTCCTGTGACACCTACAGACATCAAACGCCAATCTATCATTGGGACTTACCTCTCCGTGGCGGTATACTCGCGCGATGGTGCAGATCACAATGTGCAGCTTTATGCGGATACTTCTGCAGGTGAGAGTCTATGAGAGAATCCAGTTTGGGTCCAACTAATAATTCGTCAGAATGGGTCAACCCCACCCACAACAATGAGCCTGTGGCATGGAGGTATATGATCACTCGAGCGCCACTCCTAAGATGAAAGCTCAATAATTCTAGTTACACCGTCCAAAATGGGGTGGCAAGTCACAAGTCCTTCCAACAAACTCAAAGTGAATTTAACGCAGATTACCCTGACGATGCGGCTCATTGGGGCAATTGGTATTGGTTAGTAATTCTCGCTCCAGCTTCACTTTTATGAGAGCTGCTTATGAGCTCTCACTCGGAAATTACTCGGAATAATCTTAATTCGTTGAGCAGTGAGTTTCCTCTCTTAAAACAACCACCAGAACCAATTTTAGCCAGATGATCCATCCCAGTACTCTTCTAGATTCGACTGTTCTGAACTTTAGATTACAGGGTCCACTGCTTCGTCTCTCTCTCTAACCTATCAATCCGGCCCGGATGCAACTGTCCGTCAAAGCTTTCTAAGTAATGGAGTTCTTCCAAATACTCAGGACTCGAACTTTCGAGCTATAAGCAACAGCTGGCCAGTCTTTGGCTTTGCGAATGCCTTGGGTATCGTCGGATCCACCCCTGTCACAATAGTATACACAATTGTTCACGCTCAAACAAATGCGATCTACTTCCTGGGCTCTTCTGGTCTCGCTGCAGTGCCATCTTTGTGGACGAGCTATTGGAGCAGTGATTTGGCTATGGTAAAATATATATTCAACATATTTGCATCATATAGCTCACAGACTCACTTTATTAGGTCGAGTTCTTCTACAAAGATTGGGCGAGCAACGACGGTGCCATCGATCATAAAATTGCCGTCGATTCCCTCAGCGCCGGAGGTCAAGACTATCTCGCCATCACTGCCCTATCAGCCCGACAAGCATTCGGTGCGGTTCAACTGACGGGTACCCCGGCTAAGCCGTACCTTTTTCTGAAGGAAATAAGTTCAGACGGCAACATCCAAACAGTAGACGTTCTATTTCCGGCCTTGCCAATATTCTTATACTCCAATCCACTCTTGGTCAAATATGTTCTTGATCCGCTATTCGAGAATCAAGAAGCAGGTTACTTCCCTCAAACATACTCGCTCCATGATCTCGGAGCCAACTATCCACGAGCCGTCGGACACCCTACAGGTGACGGAGGTAAGTTGGTTTTGTAATTATAGCAATCATCATGAGCTAATTATCTCAGAACCCATGCCTCTCGAAGAATGCGGCAACATGCTTATCGCGACGCTTGCTTATGCACAACACACTGGCGATACCCCTTACCTATCTCAACACTACAAGATACTCAAGCAATGGACTGGCTATCTCGTTGCCGAAGCCCTCATCCCCGCGAATCAGCTCTCGACAGATGACTTTCAAGGCCAGCTTGCTAATCAGACAAACCTGGCACTGAAAGGCATTATTGCTATTGAAGCAATGTCTGTCATCGCCCAGAAGACTGGCAATACGGCAGACGCAAAGAATTATACGGATATTGCTCATGATTATGTTACAAAATGGCAGAAGTTTGCCGTGGTGAGCAAAGCGAGGCCACCACACACGAATCTTGCGTATCAAGATAGTAGCTCGCATGGTCAGTTACACTTCCTACCTGATTTCTAAACTAGCTTAACAGTGCTCCAGGCCTCCTCTATAATCTCTACGCCGATAAACTGCTCGGGCTCAACCTCGTGCCGAAAGCCATCTACGACATGCAATCGACATTTTATCTCACCGTGGCTCAAACCTACGGTGTTCCCCTGGACACCCGTAACTTGGTTACGAAATGTATGTCCAAGGCCGAATCCATCCCCTACCCATTGCCAGATAACAACCAAAAGCTGACAGGGGTGCCAACAGCCGACTGGGAGATGTGGGTTGCTGCCATATCCTCTCCCTCTACGAAATCGATGTTTATCTCCAAACTCGCAAACTGGATCAATACTACACCTACCAATCGCGCGTTCACAGATCTGTACAATACACAGACTGGAGAGTAGGTACCCTTCCCATCATATCCTTCCCTTTTCCTCCGTTTTCATAGCTGGTCTAGGAAAGTCGGAGGTCGACGGATAGTAAGAGAGAGAATTATGAATTAACGAGAACAGTTTTGCGGATGGTCCTTTCATTGCGAGACCCGTTGTTGGAGGCCATTTCGCGCTGTTGGCTTTGAATGGAGCGCCAACTGCAGCGTCTTAGAGAGACGGCCCAGACGGGGGGGTCGAAGGGAGGGATTTCATTGCAAAGTGACTATCTGATTGGATTACTTCTATATTTGGAAGATGTTCTCTTGGTGATTATGTTTATCATTTACAAATTGTTTCCCCATCTTGGAATAAGCTACTTCACAATTGAATTTAGAGTTGCCGACTTACTTCATCGAATTTCTCAACAGTCAGTCAGGGCTTCTCATGGGTGATATCCACCGCATCCCAATGCCAAAGAAACATGGATTTGGTGGTCCCACTTCTTCTACGCTCTAATGCTTATGTGTACGGTATCCTGCTGCGATCAAATCTCGGTCATGATTTTCAATCCTCGGAGATGACGATATCTTATCTTTGAGTAAGACATGGGGATATGTTTGAAAACTTGCCAAGCACGGATTTTGTTTCAGCGCAGATACAATATAGTTACGGATTTTGTTTTTCGGGCACATTTTCCCCCGTGGTCTCAGCCCAGCATTGAGGAGGCGGGCTGTGCCCAGGCTGCCTAGCTTCGGCAATCGAGTGTGCCATGGAATCAAGAGACATGCCGAATGCACCCCGCGCTGGCGCCAATCATCCATCAGGGAGCGACGACGATTGGAAAAGGAGAGTAGAAAAGATGCTCCTGATGAGAATTCATGTGAGGCACGGAAGATGAATAATTAGGCTTGAACTTTGCGTATTGTCAAGAAGAATCATCTAACTCATCTATGGAAAGTCAAGTCCTCCAGGAAAAAAAAAGGTAATTATGATTTAAACATCCAATCTTCGTATACATCACACTGCGACCTCCGCAATACTCAATAATACATCTCCATCTAGATCCAAACTCAATCCATCCTCCGAATCAATGTCCATTCCACGCCGTCCCTTGACATTTCGTGTTCGCCGCAACCTCGCTGTTGCTACCGCCAGTCAATCAGTCAGTCAGGGCGCCTGAGCAGAACTGTTTTCTATATACCGCTTTGATCGCCGAGGGATCGGATCTTGAGAAGGGTGACCGTGGAAGGAGCATCGCGCTTCTCACCCGCTGGCTTCGCAGCTGCACCAGCAGCGGCCGCGGAACCAGGCTTGACAATGATACCCACGCCGGATCCACCCTCCCCAGTCCCGAGTTCCACGCCGGGAGAAGTCTGCAGCGCGCCCGTGGCGAAGTTGAGGGCCGCAGTGAAGCCAGCCAGGTCACGCTTCGCAACGGGAGCCTCGTCTTCGTCTTCGTCTTCGGTGTCGGCTTCGGCTTCAGCTTCGGCTTCGATGGAGTCGTCGCGCTTCGCTACACCCTCAGTATCAGCAGTTGGTTCTCTCGGTTCGACAACCTTCTTCCCAATACCGAAGGCGCCGGAGGGGAGAGATGCAGCAGATGCCTCCGTCGCTTCGGGGGACGACGTACTAGTTTCTGGCACCACCGGGACCACGGTTGGGGAGACGATCTCTGCGCCCGGAGTGGCTTCGCTGGCTCGTTGGAGACCTTCTGCGGCGCCCTGGACGCCGGCGGAGGCGCCGGCGAGCGTGTTGAGGAGGGCCTCGGCGTTTTCACTGCCGCCGAATGAGATCTCTCCATCACCGACCACCAGGGCTGGGGAGTAGGCGCCCAGGTTGATGTTGAGGGGGAGGGCAGAGATGGAGGCTGCGGTCAGCAGAGCCAAGTATGCGGAGAGGTATTGCATGATGGGCGAGAGATGCGGTTGGACGGGCTTGGGAGTGGTATATTGAATCGGGCCTCTTGGTATGGCGTGAGGATGGCGTAAAAGTTGTGGATTTGTTTGTCTTGGGTCTTGGAAAGAGGCTTATAGAGGGAAAAGGTATTACTGAATTAAAACTCGAGAGAGTAGCGAAAGGAAGACTTGCTTCTAGTGGATTTGTATGAGAAAGAAATGAATGTGAGCGCAGCTGGAGAAAGAAAGGGAAAAAAAATGGAAATTCAGTGGGCTATCTGCTTCTCTTATACAAAATCTTTCAGAGCAGGCAAGAAACTCATCGCCACACGATCAACCCAACTCCAGAAGAACAGAGAAAGGGAAAACCCAGTAGCTAGCTAGCACGTTCCACATACCTCACTAAACTCCTCCAAAATACTGTATCATAAATAAATATAGAAAACGGCAATGAGCAGGGCCCGCCGAAACAGCTCTCACGGGGATCTACGCTATCAAAAGTCTCGCCCGGGGGCCAGACAAGCGAGGAAATGTCAAGGCATACAGTAAGCTGCTCCAGAGCCCCCAAGTGGCATAGGGGCACGCAAGAGCCAAGATGCCCAGAGGAGATTTCAAAGTCAGGGCTCTTGTCTGAAGGTGTTGATGAAACGTCGTCTTTGGCCAGCCAGTCAGTTCCAGGGTTGTTTGCGACAACTTGGCAAAGCTGGGCACGGGGTTACAGTTATTGCACAGGGTTTCGCACTCTTTCTTTCTTTCAGCACCGGGGAGCGTCGCTTGTACCCAGATTTTTCTGCACTTTTAGAGTTCCGATCTGGGTGAGGAGGTTCCTTGGGGACGAAGCTTGAGGTGTTAAGCCTAAAGAGCCCGGATCCGATGATGAGGTTGAGTTTGGGTTTATGCCGCTTCACGTGACCTAGGAGAGAAGCTCAGGTATCTCTTCTTGTCTCCTGCGCCGAGCCGGCGCGGACCATCTTCACTCTGCCAAGAGAACAACGGCATCATGATAGGTTACATTGCAGCAATCCTGCCCCTTTACATATTCGTGTACCTCCCTGTCTCCAACATGCTCTTCGGCACTCCTTCCAGGCCCATGGCGCAAGTCACTTTCAATAGCTCTTTGATCGCGACAAACGAGCCCCTATCTTGCCTGGCCCATAGCTACGATACTCATATTCTTTCTCTCGAGCCTCTAGTGATATACATAGAAAACTTTCTCAGTCCAGAGGAATCGACACACCTGCTAGAGATCAGGTAAACCTTAACCTTGTCCTCCAGTTCATCTCAAGATTAAGTCTGAGACGAGTATGAATCACGTGACTGATTTTGCCCTGCCTAGTGAGCATAAGTTTGAACCCTCTACCGTCTCGAGCGGGACCGAGACTTCGATTCAGACCAAGATTCGGCATTCTGAAGTGGCTCTTATTGATCGTGATGATATTGTCCGCTGTATTGAACACCGGGCTAGAAGCTTCCAGGGGTGGCGACCGGATCTCCATATCGAGAGACTGAGAACACAGAGATATGGCGTCGGAGGCCACTATGTTCACCATTATGACTGGTCTGGTGCCAGCAGAGAAGCTGACCGTGTGAGCACTTTCATGGTCTACGTCGATAGCGATTGTGAGGGTGGTGGAACGGAGTTCCCTAGGATCAAAATGCCAGATGTTGCAGATGGGAGGTGGTGCGAATTTCTCGACTGCCAAAATGAGGGCGATTCGAGGGATGAAAAGCCTAAGATGGGCATTACCTTCAAGCCAAAAAATGGAAATGCAGTCTTCTGGGAGAATCTGAGGCCGGATGGGAGCGGATACGAAGAGACGTGGCATGCTGGGCTTCCGGTTCTATCGGGCTCAAAGGTCGGATTGAATATTTGGAGTTGGGGACCTGCTCGCAGAAGTTAGCCGAGTGTTCAAATCAGAGGAAATAATGGACAATCCGAAGTAATACTGGTGCCATTCTCCTCTTATGTTAAGATTATTTGTTGACATTCACTTTCATAGAGATGGAGTTCCTATTTTGAAGCCTTCCAGGATGTGAAATGCGAACTCTGTCCATCGAACCTCGTGGATTTCGTATTCTAGCGAGCACTTCACTTTTGTCGAAGCTTTCAACACCTCATTATAAATTAGATTTTGCATCATCTACGCAAAGGCTTTTGAGCCAGACTGCGCGGAGACAATGTCCGGAGCACTCTCACCAACTTTGAACGTTGCGAATCCTCTCGTTGGAGATATGGATCGGTCTACCACAGTCACCTCCCAACTACCGGCTCTTCGACATTCGTTCTCGCCCCGCGTCTCGCTGCGACAACCTCAATCATCATCAACAATGCCCCGAGGAGGCAAAACGAATTTGGCAGGGCTTCCTCCTCTGGAATTCTTGTCAGCGATTTCTCTCTCAGCTGCTTCTATGCCAAATAATGAATCCATTGCGGTACCTCGACCAAGCTCTTGTCCCATGCCTCTCTTACTTGCGAAACACAGCGACAAAGAGATGACCAACAGCGCAAACACCAACGACATCAGTACTACAAATAGCTCTATGACATCTTCAACGAGACCTTCCTTCAGCTCGATGCCAAATCGGGCCCAAGTTCCATATGCATTCCCAACCCGTCAACCACAACCAGATCGCAGCATGCTCCCAGCCACATCTCGCCCAGCACCAAAACCAAACCGTATGACCCGAAGCCTCTCAGTCTCCCGCCAAATTAGGCCACGTCCCTGTCCGTCAACAAGCCATGGAGATACGCTCCGTCCACGATCAACACCTTCACCACCTCCCCCTAACTCCCCCTTAGAACTCGTCTACAGCATCCGCACGGGGACATTCAGCTTCGAAAGACGGGCAACTCTCTTTCCTCGCAACCAGGACTTCAATACACCCATGCTCGAAATGCAAGAGAACATGCCTCCGCTTCTTGTTGACGGCCGCATGACCATTGTCAACATCCCAATCTGGCAGAAGGAGATGGTGATTCACTGGCGCACCTTCAATGGAAAACAGACGAGGGTTTGGAAGAGGGCCGTCAAGTTGCCGGTTTGGGTTCGCATGGCGAGGGGTTTCGGAAATCTAGGATGGACGGAGTGTTTTGTCAGGGGAGTTTAGCTTGATGTTGGTACTATGGGGATGTGAGACCGAAGCGCTTGGCTCTCAGGGCTCTGGAGAGAGGAAGTTGCCTTGGGAAATGTGTACAACATGACTGAAATTGCATTGCACTATGATATGCAATAGACCATACGAGGCCAGAGGCGTCTATATTCTCAGGTTACCAATTCAGGGCTTTTTGCGAAGTTCTCACCGTAACAGTTGCGATCTGTCGAAAGCCGCAGCCTTGTTTGGTTGTAATCGAAACCCAAGAAATGAGAATAGAAACCCAGTCAATACCACAATGGTACACTCACAGTTCATTCTTTCCAAAACAAAATACCATGTTTCCAGGCCTAATGCTAGCGTAGGTTTGAACTCAAACTGCAGCGACGATAACATGATTACATTACATGGGAAGGCAGCTGCTGTAAGATTGCCCTAACAAGTCATGTGTCGACAAGAAATTGTAGGGTCAAGGCTGTCTTATGCTGAGCCACCGAAGATATGGAACAGCCAGTCGCAGAAAAGGGCAAGGATGAATTTCCAGGCTGGCTTAAACATGATTGTAAGGCAGCTAAGGCTCTCAATGCCTCTCATCACCAAAAAATGGTCATAATCGCGTTTGCAAATCGTGCTTGCTCTTCCTCGCGTAACAGAAGCTGAACACTCCAATCCACGCAACCAAGATATAAGTGGCGCGATACTGCTCCTTAAAAAATCACCCTAATCCAGTAGTCTACAGAATCCACAATGGCGTACCTCGACCCGTATGGAGACTATGGACCAAATCTTCGAGACTACACCAGAGCAGATTACGCTCCGCGCGATGCCACAGAAGTGATTTACAACCCACGTACCAAGCTCTTCAGCTACAAGCACCACTCGGAGATGTTCGGAGACACATCTGGAAGTGAGTAATTTTTAGCGCAACCCTTCCGATTTATGCCGCTTTTCGTTTCCATCAAGTAAGAAAGAAGGGGGAGCTAGCGCTAAGCACTTGATGATGAGACTAAAGCTACAATATGTTAACAACTATTCGTAGCCGTCGATTTCAAGATCATCAAACTCCCACGATTCTGTCGAGAAATTCGTATTTCTGTACCGACGTGGAGATCGGATGAGTCCTGGATGATACAGTACTACTCGGGACCAATGGACGTGGTGAAGGTGCGGCTGCCGCGTAGGGTATGGATCTGTAGAAACTTGTTTGGGGATTTCAAGAGAGTGTATGTTGAGAGAACTTGGTTTGAGGTGGCGAGCAGCTTGAGCTCGTGAAGTTTGGCTTGGTGACATGTTGCTTGGTACGAAATGGTGAGAGCAGATGGTAGAAGGTAATTGATAACATGGCAGGGTGAAAGTAGTAGAGAGATTTGATTATGGAGGTTTGGTAGTGGATGTTTTTAAAAGATGAAGTCTCAGTGGTAAGGCTTTGCAATTGATGGAAGGAAATTTCTAAATTTGTGATATACTGATTCAGTCTTTCTCTTGTGTATTTGCTGTTCCTCTCTTCTTTTCATGTAAAGCAGTCATCGACCTACCACTAGTATAAACATGGAGTCTATGACAAATTATATCACAGATGACCTTCTTCTTTTGAATCTTTTCTTATGCTTGGCACATAGCAAGTCACTTCGCCTTCGGATCACAGTAAACACTAAATATCACAATGATTAAGAGCGTCAACATGATTTACCATTTTAGAGCAGGTGCACAATGGTTTCAAAGGAATGTTTCTAAGCAGGGCTAGGAACTTGATTCTAGCGATGACTAACTTGGGTTATGGGTTCCAGTGCACGTGGTGACAACTAGAGTGGTTGTGCACGTAAAAAGCGAGGGTAAGGTTAGCAGGAACTTGGAAGGTATTAGTTTGGTTTTCGTGTACTAAAATGACATAACCAGGTTAAGACAGTAGTGAGCATTGTAATTTCAACTGGAAGGACGAGTTACTACCGTTAGTCAGATTTTCTTAGGCGAACCTAATTTAGAATCTAATTGTCCCAGTGTTCAACTTAAGTTACTTTACATATGACATAAACAGTTACCAATGATGGTATTCTCAGGAAAGCTAACTTAGTTGGTTTGTAGTACAATATGTCGTCTGCAGCTCCACCATTACCAAGAAACCGGGCTAAGGAAGCACTCCATTTCGCAATTTTCAGCAGAGTCGATCCTAGATTTATGGGGTTTAGAGTGTCCCAACGTAATAAAAAGTCACATGGAACTGTAGATGGAGAGCTAAATTAGCGTGAGCCATTACCAGATATCGGTGAGGGTTAGGGTTAATGGTCATTATGACTTTGTCCGGTGCAAATAGTGATGGATGACACAACTCCAGCCTGCAGCTAGCTTATAAATAAAACCTCTCTCCTCTCAAAAGATTCTTTCAACTTTTCCATTCTTGAACATTCTTCAAATATTATTCCTGTGTCTCACGTCATTTAAAGAAAAGTACAACACATAAGACAACAAAGACAACCAGGCGATACCAATTTCAGACAAAGATGCCACGTCGCGCACCATCACTTCTGGATCTCTATCCAGAATTAACTTCAACGTACCAGAGGAACACCAGCGATACCAGTGTGGGCGGATATCTTCCAGACAGTGGTCATACTCAAGTTAATCCCCCAATCACCACTCCACGGACTCCTACTTCTACTCCGCAAATGGCACCGGCCTCTCCATCCGACATGGTGTCAGCTGCCTCTTCGACCTCTGATTCAAACTACCGCTTGAGCCCTTACAACTTATATAATTCGACTTGGCCCGATAGCGACATCGCCCTGTTGTGTCTCCCAACTAATACTTGGTATATTGTAAACAGACTTGAACTGCAGTGCAGTATCGTACGCGATAGAGGTTAGTGTCACTTTCGTCACACTCATTCTTCTGATATCAGCCATGTTTCCAGCAAATCGGAGAAAAGATTTCCAATTACAAGACAGAGCTAACCAATCTCTTCTAACAGGATGGACTCAGTTCCTGAAGGTCATGGATCTACCGGCCCGCATTTCCAGTATCGACATTTCGTACGATCTTTATGTCACTTGCGATGACGATGCCGGAGCTTCGACTTTCAGACAAGCGGTATGTCCTCGCCTGAGATACGGACGATCTTTTAGTGGTGGTGAAGATGGAGATGAGGATGATATCGCCACTACTACCATCATCGTGCAACAAACAGCCCCTTTCGAACTTCCTCGAAAAATATGGGCTGCAAGAAACATTGACAACATGTTTCATCGTATTTTTGTCTGCACCTATATGCCAGGAGATCTGAGCACCTAAGTGCATGGGAGGATTACGGTTCGGGATGCTTGGATTTTAGTGGCGTTAGGAGGAATTAGATTGTTCATCTGAGATTTAAGTGGGTGGTGGAGGGTATCAATTTGGGTACTTTGAGAATTGGGGGAAAGAATCATATGACTGGCAACGAGAAAATTGTGGGAAATGGAGAATACCAATGCGGGGGAACTTGTTTAAGCATGAAGATGACTGGTGGAATGAGTTCGTGGCCAAGAGTGCGGTTTTTTGTATTGGCTTCTGTTTGTCTAAATTGTCTTGCTCTATCTCTTGTAGTAAATCAAAACCTGAGACTTAATGTTTCTTTCAAGGGAATTATGTGAGTATCTATTTGAAGGATCGATCCCCAATCACTGAGGGCTTGGTATCTTTTTGTCTATTGCTGATATCATGATCTTCTCTGAACTCCAGTCCAGAAGATTGCCAAGATAATAGTAGGATCGAAACTCCATCATTTTCCCAGCTTGCTCGGCTAAATTAACCAAGCTCTAAGCGTCCAAGCTAGGAGATTACTGACCTCAATTCAGAACCTCATACAAAACCGCCACCACTGTTACTGGTGACGACCATATTTTTGTGGATCTCGACATTCATGGTGTTATCTTGAATATCCTTACGGGCGTATCTGATCATGATATTCAAGGGCAGTAAACTGGATGATGAGGGCTCTCACATTTAAGCGAGCCCAACGAATAGGGGGTGGCTTAAAAGCACATGATAGTGGTCGTGAAATTTACTGTTCTTAAGGAGAGTAACTGAGTCAACGAAAGTCTTTTGCCAAATACTTAACTATCATAACTTGAGTTATGTCACTTTCAGCACTTCAAATTGGTCTTTGCTCGTTCCAAACGCAACTCTCTTGTAACGAGCTAATTGACGTTTAAAATGGATATATAGATTCTCAATACAGGTGTCAGGTGCAGTTGGAGATTGTAATGCTAAGAGGCTTCGGATATCAATATTAAACCAACAATACCCAATTTGATCTATCTAGGCTGTCTTGAAATTCCCGGACGAGAAAACATTGTGATTTGACTAACACTGCCCAACTGGCAACAGTAATACTAGTAGGATCTCTGATACATGGTGCCCAGTAGATCTATGCCTTAACACAGCAAACAGACTTCTTCAAAGGATTCCAGCCGCATCCATCACGAGTCATGTGGGAGAACTTTCTGTAATTGCAATACTCCTCCCCTTTACCAGCCCAAGTGGTAGAGCAGCTGCTCCGGTCTACAGGATGGATTAGAATGGTTTCCAAAAAACTAGGGCAGAGCATGCATATGCTTCTTGTCCCAATCATGAGTTTGACTTACGGAAGCAGTTATCAGCTAAGATGGAAGCATCAGTTCTGGTCTCGAGGGCGCCTGGGGCAGCGAGGACATTGGCAGAGGCCATATAGGCTGCGACAAGGATAAAAAAGTTGGTCTTCATTTTGAGGATTTTTTTGCACTGGGTATATATGAGAAATTGATCAAGTGTGGAGAGATGAAATAGATGGAGATTGTTGATTGTATCGATATCTTGATGGGGAATGTGTTGCTGAAAACTTCAGGTTATGGGAGCGCTATTTATATAAGAGATGCCAGAAACACTTTACTACTTACTCGCCATTTGAGTTTCGTATCATGGAAGCTATCGGACATAAAACATCAGACCGTATGACCTCAATACTGACCCAAAATAGCTTATCTTGAAGGATTTGTACCCTCAGACTGTCTGTATTGACTCTAACCAAGGAGGACATGAGGACGCTTCCAACGAGTCCAGTATGCATTGCTGTAAGCGGATGCACTCGGTATGTCATTTAGTATCACTCTAACTGGCAGCTTCCAGCCTTCGACGTCTCTTTTGCAACATGAGATACGCTACTTACATAAGGGCTATGCAGTCCCAACATTTCAATCTCGCCCTAGATGATTTTGTGGCATTGCAAAGTTAGGACGGGGGTATGTATTTGTCTGACTTTGGTCATGCATTTGAAAGGATCTTGTGTAACCAGTAGCTAGGGGAGTTTACATAACCTCAAGTTCTTGCTAGTCTGTACAAAGGACCGCAACTTTATTACATTTCAGGTGCGGATCCTCCTCCAAACAATAGCCTGCATTCAAAAGAACCAAATCCTGCCGGCATCTACCAATGTGGGGTAATGAGCCATGTCTTGGCTGGCGAAGCCGTCATTTAGAAGTTGCATTAATCCAACCAATGGTGGTAGAGATGTAAGCCTTCCCCGACTGCGAGCTATCCGGTTCGATGCAACGTAGTACAAAGGATTTCGCAGGTTCTTCGTATGTATTACTTTGATAGCCACTGAAAATATGGTTGGGGAAGTGGGATGAATTTTCTATTTCGAGTGTGGCACTCCCTCCGATCTCCCTCATCTCATGTGGTCTGTCTAAATCGGTCTGCATCCTATGAGTAACGGAAAAAGTGGCTCATGAACCTTGAATAGAGAGTCGTTAGACAAATAGAGTACCTTTGCTATATCTTAGCTTCCTGATTATATATTTGGGTCGCGTGGTCGTCAAAACTCGAAAAATTGGTCGGAATAAGGACGCTTACTGTGAAGGGGCATATACATTCTGAAACCCCTCCAAAGTCCTCCTGGTGTTTCTAGCTGCACTTGGGGCAGCTAACCCGGCATTTTGTCTTACAGGTTACAGCAGTTCTTGCGAGCTTTTTGTACTTAGATGAGTGTGCCTCAATGTGTTGCTATTAGCGAAGGAGAGGATATGAGTCAACACGAGATAGTAGGGACTATTCTGGCTGACTAGTTTAGATGATATGAGCTGAAAGAGAGTGTAAGACGTGAAATGATCAAGCAACGAGCACTGATTCTGCGTGGCATATTCTTGTCGAACGAACTGCTGATGTTATTTGGCCATAGTAGTAGATGAGGTCATTTCAGCTCAAGAAAATTGAATGTTAAAGGTACCCAAAAATACGATCAAAACCTCGCTACATAATCTTGGTCAACTTTGACGAGCTACCGGGTAAGTTCATATCAGAACAATGACAGCGCAGCCAATTCTTGTCTTGGTGACTTGGTCTGAGTTTCTTTTGATAGTATTATGGCACTGGATGTGTTCGTAAGACACGGAAGTTGAGATTCTTGGTTGAGCTCTTCTTTGATTAGATGTAATCCTCTGACTTCTATCTGCGCATATATCTAGAGCATGTATGCGCGTTCCGAGTTCTTGACAAGCCCGTCTATTTGCGGAGCACTTGCTGGAGATTTTCCCTAATGACTGCAAAGCCGTCTTGTAAAAAGACGAGCCCATAATTAATACTCATGCCAGGCGCTTCCATGTTAGTTCTAGTGGAATAATGGTTCTGGAGTCAAAGATAAAGAAACAACCGATGCTCTACCATGTTGACCCTCAGTATACTGCCCGTGCATAGCTCAAGTTCGTACCCTGTGATATATATCCGAACGCCTCCAATGTCAATCGGTAATTCCGTCGACGCCGCCCTTGATGTCTATTGGTTATATTCCCGTTTATTCCACCCGTTCATTTCAAGGTAAATTTCTGGCCGGCAATAACTGGGGCGGCCGAGGTGGACTTCGATTCTGACTTCCCGCAGATTGCACAGGCTATTAGACCTTAGTATTGCTCTAGAATGAATGCCAGGATTGTACGCACCGTTTGCCTTGTATGCGCATTTATGGCAATAGGTCCTTCCCTGGTCCACCTTGGTCTTGCAGGTTGTGCATGAGCTGCTGTATGTGGCATATGGGTTTCTGGCAGCTTTGGACAGTAATTTACTCTGATGCAAATTAGAATGTGCATACAATTTGCGCGGATAAAGCAACAGAACGTACCTTTCCGATGCCATTGCTTCCTAGTGTGGCTGAAGTTTTGGTCTTGTCGCCACCTTTTGAAGATCCCGCAGGAGAGCCATAATACATCTCACTCTTCTTCTTTACTCCTGGAGTCGCGAGAGTTGTAGATTTTGCGGTCTTTTGGCACTTTCCGCAAACCATCTTGAGTTCTTCAATGCTGTAGAAGCTGAAGTTGGTTGGAGATGATGAGAGGAGTGGATGCGGAGGTGGGATTGGGTGAGGCTGAAACTACCACTGGGTGGCAGGGGTTTGTGGCGCTAACGAGCCGTGTGTTGACCACCCCGTATTCAGATGTCAGAGAATCAGGCACTTCAAGAGGTCGCAACTATTCTCAGACCTCACTTAACTTGGTCAATGGCGCTCGATTCTCTTTCTACCTGACTATCGCATAACTATAATACGGCGAATTCCCAGGCGCAGTCCTGCCACATTCGCTGAGAACTGTGTTGGGAGCTTCGTACCTCGAATCCTACAAAGAGGCTGTGCAGTACCTCCAAGACCAAGAACTTTCTGCCAGCATCACAAAGAATTGTCACGACACATCGATTATTCAAACAACGGCAGCAACTTCTCCATCGCTCTAACAGGACTTGTATGCATGTGGGAGAGCTTAAGCCGTCTGGACTGCGACACTCCTTAGCTGTTTTCCAGCATGGCTGGGCAGCCTCCGAATCATAGGAATGATCTCCTCCTCGACCTCAATGATGAACAGCCCATTTACAACAATGGGCAGCGACCCCCAATGAATGACGACGATCTTTTGCGAGCATACAATGCCGATCATGATGAAACAAATCCGCGACCTTCCGTATCCTACGATGAATTTGTGGGTGCTGGAGGAGGACAACATGCTGAGAGACAATTACCAGGTGGGCCAGGAACCGTACCGGGATCTGGTCCGTATACCACAAACACCACAAATAGGACGTACAGTCAAAGCTCCGGACTAGGCAACTACCAAAGATATGCCGATGATGTGGATGACTTCCCAGACGATGGACAGTCGATGTACTATCACCAAGGCGGGGCTATACCTGGAGATGGAGCTGGTATGCAAATGGGAAGCAAGCCTAGGAATCGCAATAGTGTACTGAGTATGGGAGGTGGGCTTATGGGCAGGGCGAAGAGCATGCTTGGAATGGCCCCGAAGTATTCGGAAATGGACCTCCCGTTGACCGAAGCCGGAGGAAGAGCACAAATCGATGCGACAGAGCCAGAAACGCCAAAGCAAGAGGGGAAGAAGTTTGACGTAGGGAAATTCAAATTTGGATTTGGAAGGGGGAAACCAGACCCATCTACACTTGGTCCACGGATAATACACCTAAACAATCCTCCGGCGAACAGCGTAAACAAATACGTAGACAACCACATCTCTACGGCAAAATACAACGTCGCAACTTTCTTACCCAAATTCCTCCTCGAACAGTTTTCCAAATTTGCGAACATCTTCTTCTTGTTTACCGCAGCGCTCCAACAGATACCCAACATCTCCCCTACAAACAGATATACCACCATCGGACCATTGATTCTTGTGCTATTAGTCTCTGCCGCTAAAGAACTCATTGAAGATTACAAAAGGAAAAATTCGGACAAATCACTTAACAATTCAAAGGCACGGGTGTTGAGGGGAAGCCAGTTCGAGGAGACGAAATGGATCAACGTTGCTGTTGGAGATATCATACGGGTCGAATCGGAAGAGCCCTTCCCAGCCGACATTGTTCTGCTTGCTAGTTCGGAGCCTGAAGGTCTTTGCTACATTGAAACTGCCAACTTGGACGGAGAGACCAACTTGAAGATCAAGCAGGCAATTCCCGAGACCTGCGTGATGGTTAGTCTGAACGATCTGAGTAGACTTGGAGGAAGACTCCGATCAGAGCAACCAAACAGTAGTCTCTACACGTATGAGGCTACTTTGACAATGGCAGCAGGTGGAGGTGAGAAGGAATTACCTCTGCAACCTGATCAACTTCTTCTAAGAGGAGCGACCCTCCGAAACACTCCTTGGATTCATGGTGTGGTTGTGTTCACTGGGCATGAGACAAAGCTCATGCGTAATGCAACAGCGACCCCAATCAAGAGAACGGCCGTAGAACGCCAACTCAACATGCTCGTTCTCTTGCTGGTCGGGATCCTGGTCGCGCTCAGTGTGATAAGTTCGGTCGGCGACTTGGTAATTCGAGCATACAAGGGAAAGGAGCTGAGCTATCTGGGGTATGCCGTGTCAACAAGCGCTATGGAAAAAGTTCAACAGTTCTTTTCCGACATCTTCACTTACTGGGTCCTTTACTCCGCTCTTGTCCCTATCTCGCTGTTCGTCACGATCGAAATCGTCAAGTATTGGCATGCCATACTCATTAATGATGATCTGGATATGTATTACGATAAGATGGATACCCCCGCCGTGTGTCGAACCTCTAGTCTTGTGGAGGAACTTGGCATGGTCGAGTACATTTTTTCCGACAAGACAGGCACATTGACGTGTAATCAGATGGAGTTCAAGGAATGCTCAATCGGCGGTATTCAGTACGCAACGGAGGTTTCAGACGACCGCCGTGCCACATTTCAAGAAGGTATTGAAGTTGGTGTGCACGATTTCACTCGCTTGAAGGAGAATCTGGAGTCGCACGAATCGGCCCTAGCTATCCACCACTTTTTGGCTCTCTTGTCAACTTGTCACACCGTCATTCCGGAGAGGAAGGAGGAGAATGGAGGTGTAATCAAGTACCAAGCTGCATCACCAGACGAGGGAGCTTTGGTCGAGGGCGCGGTCCTGATGGGCTACCAGTTCACAGCAAGAAAGCCAAGATCTGTCCAGATCACTATCAAAGGCGTGGAATATGAGTATGAGCTGTTGGCCGTCTGCGAGTTTAATTCAACACGAAAGCGCATGTCTGCCATCTTCCGTTGTCCGGATGGGCAAATTAGATGCTATTGCAAGGGTGCTGATACGGTGATCCTTGAACGGCTGAGCCCTGATAACCCTCACGTGGAGCTTACTCTACAGCACTTGGAAGAATATGCATCGGAGGGTCTACGAACGTTGTGTTTGGCGATGCGCGAAATTCCAGAGCAAGAGTTCCAGGACTGGTGGAAGGTGTACGACAAGGCACAAACGACAGTCAGCGGGACCCGTGCGGACGAGCTTGACAAAGCGGCAGAGTTGTTGGAGAAAGATTTCTACCTGCTTGGTGCGACAGCTATTGAAGATCGCCTTCAGGATGGAGTCCCTGAAACAATCCACACGCTCCAAGAAGCAGGAATCAAGGTCTGGGTTCTGACTGGAGATCGTCAGGAAACAGCCATCAACATTGGGATGAGTTGTAAACTGATCAGCGAAGATATGACTCTTCTGATTGTGAACGAAGAGACCGCTCCCATGACCCGAGATAACATTCAAAAGAAGCTCGATGCGATACGAACTCAAGGCGATGGCACCATCGCCATGGATACTTTGGCTCTCGTCATCGACGGAAAATCGTTGACATATGCTCTAGAGAAGGATCTCGAGAAGAATTTCTTGGATCTTGCCGTGATGTGCAAAGCAGTAATTTGCTGCCGTGTCTCCCCGCTACAGAAAGCTTTGGTTGTCAAGCTTGTTAAGAAACATCTCAAGGCAATCCTTCTTGCTATCGGTGACGGTGCTAACGACGTATCGATGATTCAAGCAGCACACATTGGCGTGGGAATCAGTGGCATGGAAGGTTTACAAGCTGCACGAAGTGCAGATGTGGCGATTGGGCAATTTAGATATCTGCGCAAGTTACTTCTCGTACACGGGGCTTGGAGTTACCAACGAGTGTGCAAAGTTATCTTGTACTCATTCTACAAGAACATCACCCTGTACATGACGCAATTTTGGGTAAGCAGAACGCCCAGATATTGGTACCTCGCTAACCTTGCCAGTACTCGTTCCAAAATGCTTTCTCTGGAGAAGTCATTTTCGAATCTTGGACTCTGTCCTTCTACAACGTTTTCTTCACTGTCTTCCCACCTCTCGCTATGGGTATCTTCGATCAATTCATCTCGGCCCGTCTCTTGGACAGATATCCACAGTTGTACCAGCTCGGCCAAAAGAACACTTTCTTTAAGATGCACTCGTTCTTTTCTTGGGTCGGCAATGGATTTTACCATTCGTTAATCCTCTACATTGCTTCAGAAGGTATTTGGTGGCTCGATCTCCCCCAGAGTGATGGCAAGACAGCCGGTCATTGGGTCTGGGGTACGGCTCTTTACACGGCAGTCCTTGCTACTGTATTGGGCAAGGCAGGATTGGTAACCAACATCTGGACCAAATATCATGTTATCGCTATTCCTGGAAGCATGATCATATGGATGGCTTTCGTGGCGGTTTATGGTACTGTGGCTCCCATGCTCGGCTTCTCTACGGAATACCAAGGTGTCATTCCGCGACTATTTACGAGTCCAGTCTTCTGGTTGCAGGGGCTCGTTCTGCCCGTTCTCTGCCTCACTAGAGATTTCGCCTGGAAATAGTAAGTCTTTATGCGTTGGAAACCCTTTGCCAGCATCTAACATTGGCTAGCGCGAAACGCATGTATTATCCACAATCATATCATCACATCCAAGAAATCCAGAAATACAACATTCAAGATTACAGACCAAGGTATGCACTAATCTCACACCCCTCTATTTCTCTCCATGGCATATTCTAACAAGCTTGGCAGAATGGAACAATTCCAAAAAGCCATCCGCAAAGTACGACAAGTACAACGCATGCGCAAGCAACGCGGCTACGCCTTCTCACAAGCCGACGAGTCGCAAACTCGCGTCTTGCAAGCCTACGATACGACCCGTGAGCGTGGCCGGTATGGCGAGATGGCGAGTTCGAGGCCTGATGGTAGGTAGAGAAGGTGGGTAGGGTAGCCAAGATAGATGAATGATGATGAATAGAGGACGGGAGGAATGAAGGGAGGGAGGAGGGGCAGGGAGGAGTTTTATTGAAATGTATGAAAAAGAAATTCTTTGGGTATACTATATTCATTCTACTTGTATTTTTTCTTCTCTTTTCTTTTATGTCCTTTTCTCGGTCCTGGGTTGGGCTCGGACTTGGACTTGGTCTTCTTACTAAGGGGTTTTGTTTTTTGGCATTGTTTTTTTTCCGGGGGGGGATATGGGATATGAAGGAAGGGAGGAGAGAGAGAAAGAGAGATGTGCTAGGTCGCTAGATAGCTATGCTAGCTATGCTAGATAGGGAGGTACTGATAGCTAGCTAGGTATAGTCTAGTCTTGTCTAGTATAGTCTAGTCTAGTCTAGGAGAATGGAACGGGAATGGAACGGAAATGGAAATGTTTTAAAATTTACGAAATTAAGTTCGTTGTGTTGTGTTATATTTTGTTATGTTGTGTTGTGTTAGGTTGTGTTTAGTTTATTTAATAAAGAAGACGAAAGGGGGGGGGAGAAGAAAGGCGACGAGAGGGGGGGAAGAAAAGGGAGGAAAGGAGGGAGAAAAGGAGGGAGGAGGGGGAGGAGAAAGGAGAAAGGGAGAAGGAGAACTATATATATAGTATATAGTATAAGTTATATAATATGGCATATATTGAATGAAAGGTGTGGTGTGGTGTGGTGTGGTGTTCTCGTTTATAGTTTAGTACCGGGACGAGATTGGACTGGAATCGATGAGGAGAGGAGAGAGTAGGAGAGGAGGAGAGAAGAGGAGAGGAGGAGGGACTTGCCAACTAGTCAATTTAAGAAGAATATATATATATAATAAATCTTAAGCTGACTACTAATTACATTGCATACACAATCACACAATCACACAATCACACAATCACACAATCACACAATCACACAATCACACATACATACATTTACACACATACTATCAACTCCATCCCATCCCAACTAATCCCAACTAATCTAAATCAATCTCATCTCATCTCAACCGTAACAACCGTAACAACCAACCAACCAGCCACTCAGTCTCTTAATTTCAAATTTCAAATTTCAAATTTCAAAAACAACAATTATTATATTTTCGAAGTTGCTGCTGCTGCTGCTTGTTTTTCGCTTTCGCTTTCGCTGTCACTGGCGCTTTTGCTTTTGCTTTTGCTTTTAGGGAGACTTTAGAAGAGTTTAGGTTTGGGATTGGAGTTGGGATGGAGGTTGGGATTGAGGTGGGTTTAGGTTGGAGTTTGAGGTGGAAAAAAGTGGTTTAGTAGGAAGGAAGGGAGTATATCTGTATATAGGTATGTATATGTGTGTGGAGATAGATGGATTTGTCAATATTGTTTGATTTGATTTGTTACTGCTGATACTATACTATGCTATACTATACTATGCTTTCCATGTATTGTATCGTATCGTATTGTATTGTATCGCAATATATCGCATCCTATCAGCGATCGTGAGAGGCGTGTGTCTGGTATTCCCTTTATCAATTCCTCACTCCGTCCATTAATGCATGCATCCAACCAACCAGTAAACCAGCAAACCAGCAGAGCAACCAGCCAGCCAGTCGGCTCAAATCCAAATTTAAATCAAAAACGCCCTTCTGTCTGTACCTATCCTGTGATGCTAGTATGTCCGTAATGCAACATCATCATCACCCTCATCCTCACCCTCACCACTCTCCCTCCTCTTCTTCCATGCTACATGCTACTGATTAATTTCCATTCCATGCCACGTGCGTACGCCGCTGTATGATTCCCATACCGTCCTTCTATCACCAGGGTTAAAAAAGAGCACCTAAGAAAAAGAGAAAGTCGCACGCAATGCAATATGCCTCCCAACCGATTAGAAGAGAAATATGCAGATGACCACCCATTCGTTCAACTTCGTGTCTGTGTGTACTTTTCGCATGTCTGATCGATGACCTCCTCATCCCCCCAATCCCTCCCCCCAATGTATCCTTCTCTTGTTTCTATCCCATCTATGCACCGCATACTCAATGTCCCGAAAACGGCGTCACAAGATCAATACTCCTCGGTCGGTGCCCATACCCACTTGGTCCCGTCCTCGGCGGCAACGGTCTATCCATCCCCATACCCCCAGTGTTCCCGTACGCACCCTGGCTCTTCCCGTACCCGTACAGATCCTCCTTGCTCTTAATCGCATAGCCTCCTCCGTAACTCTGGCTCACAGTACACCCATTTCCATTCGTGTACGAGTTCCCGGGCGTTGCGTTAGGCGTTGCGGTCGTGACTTTGCTACCAGACGTGAACGGAATGTAATCCCAAACCCCAGATCCAGCGCGCGTGATTGAGCTCGCGCTGGATTTTGGCGGGGAGTCTGGGTCTCGACGCGAGGGTTTTGGAAGGGCGACGGCCAGAGATCGGAGGGAGTCAAGGGCTGTGGATGAGCCCGGGGGTATGTAGGGAGGCTGCGGGGGTGAATCCAAGTATGTCGAGCTGACTTGGTAGGACTGCGCACGCTGCGGGAACGGATCGGAGTTGAAGTATGAGCGTGGGCGCGACAGCGTGGGTGAGAAGGGGGGGATGATATCAGGGCCGTCATCGTAGTGGGTGGCGTTTGCAGGGTAGGCGAATTGTCGCGTGTATGATACGAGGGGTGGGGAGGAGGAGTAGGAATTGGCACGGATGGGGTGGGATGGTGCTTGATCGCGGAGTCGACAGCTATTAAATCCAAGGGTCAGTTATATTTGTTCAGCATGAATTGTTGCGCCCCCGGGTTCAGATAAGAAGACGGGCCCCCATCACTTTTGGTGGAAGGGGGAGGGGTTGAAAGGAATGCTGGGATCTTACGCTTCGGAGCAATATAAAAAGGTGTTGTTGTTGGTGGGCAGGAATTGCTTTTCACAGGTCATGCTACATTTCATTCGTCAGCTGTCGAATTCTGGTATGCACCCCACATTGGCGATTCTTCCCCTCGTTCCTGAGAAAAAGCAAAAATAATAATGAGGCACAGACACACGACTTACCAGAACTGAGGGAAACTCTCCCCGCTATCTCGTCCTCCATCTTCGTCCCGGTCTCTGTGTGTCCTGCTACCACTGCTGCTGTTGCTGCTATAGCCAGGCGCAGTTTTGGTGATGTGTTGAGACGTTGGTCTGCGAGACACGGCTGCAGGTCGCGTGGATTTCTTGTCGCTGGTCACGACGAAGTCCTTCCCGGATTTCCTTCTGGTGTGGTGTTTCTTCTCGGATTGTGTGCGAGGTGACAATGGTGGAGGAGAGGCGGCTACGGTGTACGTGCGAATCGGTGGGGGACGTGATTGTGCCATGCCGGGTTTTTGAAGACCCAATTCCTGCTATGAAGACTCCAGGGCGGGAGGATGGAATATGGATTGATGAGCGGCAGAGTCGGTTGGGTATATATGTAGGTAGATGTAGATTTCGAATCGAATTCAATATGGTGATATATGTATATGTCAGAGCTATGTATGCGCGAGGCGCAGATGTCGATTGATGAGTGACCTTGTGATGGGAGGTGGTGATGTGATGTGATAAATGACGAGAAGAAGTGTGTGAATGACGGGAGCGCGAGTTGAAGAAAAGCAGGGGTGTGGTGGGGGGTGATAAGGATGACTCGAAAAGAGCGATAACGGCGGTAATGGTGGCCAGTTGTTACAACCACGACATAAATATATATGTGGGAACCTAGAAAGAGGAATGGCGTGGGCTTGGAAGTGCGATGTTGCAATCAAGGAAAGCTGTCCGACAACGGAGCAAGAGGAGATTATCGTCAAAGGGCGAAAAGTGAGGATTTGGCTGCCCGTGGGCCTAGAAACGAAGAGATAAGGTAAGGTAAGGTAGGTAAGGCCGGTTAGATGGAGAGAGCGTATTCTTTTTTTTTTTTAATTTGGTTGTGGTGGATAGGGTTCGTGAGATGTATTGACACGAACTTTGTATTCAATAAAGAATTAAATAATTCGAGGGGAGATGGATGTTGATGGTGGTCGTGGAGGATACTGTATCGAGGATCAAAGGTCGTCCGTCGGTTGAAGATGAATGAGAGAGAGAGAATAAGTTTCGAAAGAGCTATGGAGAGGTACTGTAAGGTAAGGTTCCCTTTTTTTTTTTCATATATCGTTTAGTCGTTCACTAGGCAGTGGACGTCTGGACTCTGGCCATTTAGTTTGGAGATGCGATGGCGTGCTCTCTTCTTGGTGAGTAGTAGGTCCGAAGTCTAAGAAACTAAGAAGAAGAGGAGGAGGAGAGATCCTATATAAAATAAACAGAAGTCGAGATTGCCTGGGTACCTTGCTTGGTATTTCGATTCGCTCATCCAGGTAGCCAAAATCAATCAATCAATCGATCCATCCATCCAGTACGTTTCATGCAGGAAGGAGTCGAGTCAAGTCGAGTGAAGCAATAGCCGGAACCTACTGTACTGTACTGTAACCATAACAACAAGACGCCAAAAGGAGGGGGGGACAAGCTTGCAGATAAATAAATAGATAGATACAATACCTAGCTACATGTAACTACTGTACATATAATACAGTACAGTAGCTTTGCTTGGATTGCATCATTACCAGGCCATCTCATAGCTACCCATACCTCTCACCCATCCGGGTCCAGTTATCTCTCTCCTCTCCTCTTCGCTTCTCCCTTGCGCACGTTGCGGAACCCGCGTACTTTCTTGCGTCTTTTTACTTTTTAGTTTTACACTTTTACTTTCACTTTCACTTTGCTGCATCAACCTTACTAATGTATACATACACATACATACTAACTATTACGAGTACGTACGTATATACATACATAGACGAAAAAAAAGGACTATTCCCACTCATCGCCCAGCTAAACTCCCYCCCCCCCCCCCAATATGTAACAGCAACCAACCAACCAACCAACAAGGTCCCATCATCGTCTACCAGCAATAGGTTCCACTTCATCCAAAGAGGAAGAAAAAAGTCTCAGCTAGCTAGCTCTAGCTAGCAGCAGCAGTACGGCATCACATCATATTTGCAACCTAATAATGTAAACCCCTCCCCCCGACGCAGACCCCCCTCCAAAAAAAAATGGAGAGAGAGAGAGAGAGAGAAAAGAGCCAAGAATACGTACATGTAAAGAAAGGGTAGAAAGACGAAGAAATCCAGACCAAATGAAACCCCCCACATGTGCTTTTTATTCATTCAATCCTGTTCGATTCAATCCCATTCAAATTAATTTAATTAATCACTGTACTGATTTGGATTGCTGCCTTACGCAGCTATAGTACATACAGCTACAGTACCTCTACAAGCAGCTGCTCTGTATACTGTATACTAACCTTGTCATGAAGTTGCATTGCATCGCATCGCATCGCATCGCATCGCATTGCGTCCAGCCTATCCAGCCTATTACTCCCCTCTATCATCCAATAACCATTATCCGCAGCAGCACACGCATAAACAGCCTCCTACTCACTCACCTACTGCACCCCCACTTCCTAGTTCGCAGGCTTCGCTTCAATCAGGCTTCGCTTTAATCATTTAGGTGTAAGTGCACCAGGTTTCGTCGCAAGCAAGTAAGTAAGTAAGTAAGCAAGTAAGCAGGTATGGATAAGATAACTCATGAAATAGATATATATATAGATATATATATTAGAACTGCATAAATATAAATAATCCCCTCTTTTCTGCTTAAAACGGTACACGCTAACTAATAAACTAACAACCAAGCAAACTAGTAACCAGTATAGTAAATAGTAAAAACCCCCACCATCCACCCATCCACCATGCAGAAGATGCAGGCACAATCAAGCATTACTGTATATATACATATATTGATGGCCACCCACCTATCTCTCTCGAATAAATAGATAAATAGATAAATAGATAAATAGTAGGGTAAGTAAGCCGAGGCTAGGACATTCATTCATTCCTTAATCTATTGAAAGCCCTGCCCTGCCCTGCCCTGCCCTGCCCTGTTCTTTGCATTGCATTGGTTTCCTGCTTGACTTGGTTTGGTTTGGTTTGGATAGCTTATATGCGCTTGGAGACGGCTTTTTCGAGGTGAGTACTTACTTACTTGCTGATAGTACTGTACTATATGGGATTGTGAAGGTGGTGTGTGTGTGTGGATAGAGAGATAGAGAAGCAGGTATTTCCTTTTTATTTTTTATTTATTTTTTATTATTATTGTATAGGGATTGTAATACTTTACTATACTATACTAACTAACTAATTACTATATCTAGGGGAAAAAATCTTTACCTAGGCCTAGATGAGGGTTGGATTTCAGTCCTTCCATGCATATCCGCATCTGCATCGGCACCTGGAGAGATAGGGAGAGAAAAGGGATTTCACGGGTTTAATTTAGGATGGGGGATCTTTTCTCTGCCTGGTTTTTGATTATATATTTTATGTACATACATATATATATCCATATAATTCAATTATCTACTTATATATATATACAGTATAGTATCCCACACATACTATATCTACGCAGACACAAATAACCCCTCCCCTCTCCTTTCCCCCCCTCCAATTCTTCCCCTACATCCTACATCCCACGTTCATAAATCCACCCCACCCGGAACCCCTCTATCCACAGCCATCCATCCACAGCCATCCAGGCCAGCCAACCTGCCAGCCAGCTAACCGAAGACGAAGTAACGAATGAATGGATACATACAAGCATGTGTTTGGATATGTATGAATAGTGCATATCAAGGGAAAGATAGTACGAAGGGTGTGCAGCAGGTACCCGTGGGGGGCAGTGTTTCACGATCCTGGATTTGGCTTTTGTTTGTACTTTCTTTTTTTTGCTTACAGTATCCTTTTGTTTTGTTTTTTACCGGATGAAAGAAAGGGAATTATATATATGTATATATGTATGGTATGCTATGATATGATATAATACGTACAGCCCTCTTCTTTCTCCTCTCCTCTCCTCTCCTCTCCTCTTTATTAATCTATCATCACTCACTACATACTCTCTCTTCCCCCTGGAGTTGAAGCTCAAGCTGGGGATGGACATACTACTGAGGCATCATCAAATAAAAATAAAGAGCTAAATGAAGGAAGGAAGAGATGTATATATAAAGGGCCGGATGAAGAAGAAGAAGAAGAGAGGGAAGAAGCTAAGGAAGGAAGGAAAAAGAAAATCAAGAATCTGGAGCCGAGGCTGGGCATGGATATGGAGATGGAGATGGAGATGGATCTACGACGGTGCACGGCTTTCTATCCGCTTTCTTTATTTCTTTCTTTCTTTGACTGCTTCGCTTACGGTACGGGTAGGAGAGGAAAGGAAAGGGAAGGGAAGCGAAGGAAAGGAAAGGCTAGAGTAGAGTACCAGACTGGACTGTACTGGATTATAAGAATACACAATGAATTTATAAGTTAACCGCGGTAATCCCTCCTCCTCCTCCCAACCCCTCCCAACCCCTCCTCTCACCCTCCACCCAACCCCTCCCAAACCCTTCAAAATCCCTCCAAAATCCTTAAAAATAACATAATAATACAATACCTAATTCTCCCCCCCCTCCTCCTCCTCCCTAAAATCTCATTCTACTACTGTACTACTACTTACTCGTATAATCTAATCTGACGTCATTTATTCCCTCAACCCCCTCAGCCCCTCAGCCCATCTCATCCCCACTTTCTTTCCTTTCTTTCTTTCCCTCTTTCTTTCCCTCCCCCACGCGGCCACGCCCCTCCTAGCAACTAGGAACTGCGTAATTTCTTTACGCGTTTTACGCGCGCGCAAGGGATGTGGGTTTTTGAGAGAGGGGGTTTAGAGGGTGAGGAGAGGGGAGAGGGTTTTTTAGAGGGATGGGAGGGGATTGGAAGGGAGGGGAGGAGGGAAAGGAGGAGGGAGGGTGGTGTTATTGATTGATGATTTGTTCGTTTGTATACTTAGAGAGAGGTAGGTAGGTGAGATAGCTTGAGATTACAGTAACAAAAACTCGACTACAGCTTGCAGCACACGTGAATTACTACTACAGTACTACATTTTTCTTCTTTCATTTTGATGGTGATTCTGGTTTTGGTTTTTTTTTTCGATTTTCTCTCCTTTATATTGGTTATTTATTCGGTCTATATATTTACTACTACATGTAATACTACTAAAATACCCACCAACAATCCCTCCCCTCCTTCTCTCCTCCCTCCTTTCCTATATACATTCCCTAAAAATTACGTTTCTCAGAACCCTCAAACCCTTAAAAAACCTCACAAAGGTCCCTTCTCCCCTAATTTTTCTTACTCTACCGCCTATTCATATGTACCCTTCTTTATCCATCCATCCATCCACTCATTTATTCATTCATTCAGTCGGTATACGTACTAGCGATGCCGGGAAAGTCGGATCTGATTTTTTTTCCCTTCTTTTGTTTTGATTGATTAATTTTTTTATATATTGATTTATTGCTCTAGAGAAATATGTGATGTTTTTTTGTTTTGAATGTTTATGGTGATGAGGATGGGGATTTGGAATAGGGATTGCAATACGGGCTTGGATGGGATGGGAGGAGCTGAGATGCTTTGCAGGTGGGTGGGTGGGCATTGTTGTATTATCTATTCATCTACTATAGTATATGCTTCTTACCTAGTTATTAATGTTTTTATCTATTTATTCCATTCCATCTTATCTCTTCATCTTACTTTATCATACATCTCTAATTTTCCCCTCCCACCGCAACGCATTTATCTCCCATACCTTTTGCTCCTACCAAAGACATTAAACGAGCGCAAAAGAAAAAAATATATATATGCACAAAATATCAGCTTGCAATAGATTTACATGCGATGCATTAAATACGCAAGGAGTAAGACTATTCTTATATATTCCTCCCCTTATCATCCTCTCTCGAGCCGTGAACAGAATTTACCATCGCGTGAGTATATATCTGATTTGCTAGAACCACCCGCACCAGCATCAAGGTACCCATCCGGGTCCCTCCCTCTCATCTAAGTTTCCGAGTAAGGGAACAGAATTGATTCCAGTCATTCCCTCTATACGAACCCCTTTTCCGCTATTCGCTTCATACGCTAGCTAGGAATCGAATGGAAGAGAGGGAAAGAGCTAGTAGATATGATATATGTATTTTTCTTGTCTTTTTATAGACGAAGAGGTATGTATATATACCTACTTGGATCTGTAAAGAGGTTCGTGCGCTTGTATATAATATATATGTATCCGTAGAGGTGTTTATGAGTAAGGAACGAGGAGGGAGGATGGTCAAGGTGGTTATGAAATAAGGGATAGATAGGTAGAGAAATTGGTGGGATTCTGCGGAAGTGATTTGATACTTCGACAGTAATGCAGCCAGCAGCTCTTCCCTCAACCATCTAGCTCTCCACCTCACCCTCACTCCCCGCCAACCCATCTCCCCATGGCCAGATGCCCATCTCCCTTCCCACCATCCAAAAACCAAAGACACAGCGCATCAAACCTCTCCGGATCCTCCCAGTAACACCAATGCCCACCCCACTCCACACACACGCCCCTAGCCCTCTCCCCTCTGCCCACAAGCTCCACGACGTACAACGGGCCCTCCGCAGGGAAGCACCTGCTGCGCGCGCTCGCCACCACGAGGACGCTCGTCTTACTCCCGGATTGCGGACCGAAGGTTGCCCGGATGCTCGCGCGCCAGTCGAGCGCCGTGTGGTCGGCCATGAGCTTGCCGTACCACTCGGCATCGCCCTTCATTGCTTCGGTGAGGAAGAAGGCTTCGTCTTCTTGCGCGGCTTGGGAGTTGGCTGTGATGCGGTCTGTGGCGGGGCGTGGGTAGGCGCGGTAGGAGAGGCATGCGGCTATTGTATCTGGTTGGGAGTGTGAGTGTGGGTTTCATTTTACTGGTCTACATAGATACATTGGGTGTTGTAATGAGTGGGGAGTATATGAGGAGTATGATTATAAGGTGTTTAAGTAGGAATGGAATGAGGAAAAGAGTAGACGACGGGACGTAACATACCCCGATGAGCCGTTTCTGGGGAGAGGGCGAGGGTGGTTTGGAGTGAGGCGACGGCTGATGGGTTATTCATGCCGCGGTTGCAAAAACGGTGATCCCAGTCCGGAAGCGTGTTCTGCAGCGGAGATTGATCGACGAAGATCGTGTGAGTGAAAGGGGAGGTCGTGAAGAGAGAAGCGTAGCACCTAGAGAGTTGTATTTCTGGTAAGTTGAAATGATTGCAGATTCGCGAGGTGAGGGGAATGAGACAAAATAAGTGAGCGGGATGAAGGTCCCTTGTATTCAGATACAGAGATATATGATGCGAAATGAAATGAGATATAATGAGAGGGGCATTGGAGGTAAATCTTTACCATAATATTGAGCACCCCAGACTACCACCAATGGCCTTCCATTCCCGTTTCTTTCCTGACGGGGAGGTACTTTCGACGTGCTGGATCAACTCTTTCAGGTCCATCGCCAGTCGACTGACCTGAAACCCATGTTTTGGTTTATCGCTTTCCCCATGTCCGCGTAGATCTGGAACAATGACCCTGTATTGCTTTGCAAAGGCGGGGATGTTATGCTGCCAGACGTGCGAGGAGCCTGTGAAGCCGTGGATCTATCCGGGACGTCAGATAGAGTGGTGTGAGGAAGTTAGAAGGGTATATATGAGGAGATGTAAGAGGGTATAGAGGAATGGGAGGAAAAGAGCGTGGGGGAGAATCTGTGTCTGGCATTAAGAGATGCGAAAAATTATAAGGCAGGTGAAGCGAGGAGGTACATAGCATGCCCTGCCGACATAGAACAATAGGATAGTAGACACAAGTATCTAAGCAAAAAAGCGACACAGAATATCCCTGTAAATAAGCTCCCCTCATATGAATTTCATCTCCCATGTGGCCGAACTACATGTGTTGCATGCCGCCACATGGAGGGGGCAACTCAGTCGCCCAGAACTCACTCCAACTATTCAGCTTAAACAAGGCAGCGATAGAAACGAGAACACAGACTTCAAAAAGCTCTGTAGTATCATAGTCCCAACTGCGGAGTGCGGAGCCGGCGACTAGCCCTCCCATCTTGTTTGCCTCATATATTGACTCTGTATCGATCCTGAGAGGAAAAAATATACGTAAACTTGAAAATGAAGTAGATGAGACATCATATACTAGCGAATCTCAACGTTGTCACAGAAATATATTGAAAATTGCAGAAAAGATGTCTATCAAGTTCACACGAGACAAGGATGAGCTTGGCTGGGCCCAGCGGGAAACAAAAAAATGAGACTCGAAATGGAAGAGAAATCTACACTCGCAATGCATTCTTGCAAGAAAGGAAAGACGACGTACCAGAACTAATAAAGGCTTCTCACATCCGTCCTCCTCCGACACCATGGGCCCCGACCCCTTCGCCGTATCAAAATATTTCAACGTGACGCCATCGTTGACTTGGAAACTCTGCATATGCATCGTCATTTCCCCTCGTCGATATTTACAAGTAATTTTAAGGAGTATGTCAATGACAGATTATAGCCGGAGATGAATTTGGGAAGTTGAATTGGTGGACCAAAGGAGTGAGGTGGAAAGAGAGTTACAGTAGTGGCGTTTCGAACGGGAGAATGTCGGCCCAATCGCTACACCACCTTACCGCGCTGTCATGTGATGCCCCCTCCCTTTTCCTCGCTGCATTTTGGTTTGTACATTCCGGTTCTTTGGCATCAAGAGCTGTGTACTTATTCTACTGAACATGTCAATGTCGACTACTGCAAACAACTTGTCACTCCAATGTAACCAGGAAGTACGGCGGCTACTGCGGCAGCGCAAGAAAAAAGACCGGGCCAGCTGCTATCCTTGCAGGACGAGGAAAGTCAAGTGCGACAGGGGCTCGCCGTGCAACAATTGCGCCAAAAGAGGCTATCCGGAACTGTGTTCATTTGATGCTCCTCATATTCAAAGTAACAACGGCACGGAATCGGCTTCCCCAAAGCCTCAGCGTGCCGTTTCCATACAAAGACATTATGAACAGGAACTTCCCCGCCAAGCACAACCAAGGAACAACAGTTCTACTGCTCCAAGAGACAATGAGAATGCCGAGTTTGATATCTCAGTATATGACAGCAATGGGTCAAGGGAGCAAGAGCCTTTCCTAGGCACGAATTCTCTCCCGGGTTTCTTCCGGCATGAGGCCTCACAGGCTGGCTCGATCGGGAGCACACCCAGTCAAGCAGTGGAAGATGCGATCCTACCGATACTTGGTCTTCAAGGATTGAAATCAAATTATCCATTTCAACCAGCTCCGTCGACCTACCTCGAAGGAGTGAACCAAGAGCTCCGCCAAGCACTACCCATCGATCGCGATATCATCAGGCAAGTCCCATTTACTTTTTTCTCGCATCCAATAGTTTATCGATCAACCCCATTTCCAAAAAAAAATCACACGGGCTTAATTATATTAAATAGATTATTTCGCGTTTTTCGGACAGAAGCTCATCCATTCTCGCCAATTATACCCGACATTGAAAAGTTTGAACTCGAGCTTTGCGAGTATCTCGAGGACCGTAAGCTGGGAAAGGGACAACCTAAGTCTCCAAATCACGAAAGTCATGGGACAAAATCTCAAAGATCAATCTCTTGGATTGGGTCACTATTTGCAGTGCTGGCATCTGGGACGCAGTATTCCGACAGCTCTCTCCAAGAGAGGCAAACGAAGTCTCAACTATATGGTGAGGGACACCTATCCACCTCCAATATAATACTTACTGACAACTGCAGTTCGGTGTTCCTTTCAATGTCTAAGAATGGCCAACTTTATTGTTCGGCCATCAATTTTATGTATCCAAACTCTCCTGATTCTTGGTAACATTTTGCAGAACGATATGAAACCAGATACAGCCTGGATACTATTGGGCACGACAGCACGAATGGCCCATAGTCTTGGCCTGCACAATGAGAAAAATAACACATCTGTACAAGGGCAAAGCATCTGGTAAGACGAACAGATAATTATAGAACCTCACAGTATCCTAATGGCAACAGGCTCGCGCTTGTATGGCAAGATAGTTTACTGTCATTATGCTTCGACAGACCCCCTGCCACATTACCTGTTGCAAGGACTATACAGCTGGCGGATGATTTTTCGTATGCAAACGCCATGCACGTTCTCTGTGACAGAACCCTGCGAGCCATCAGCGTCGGGACTTACGAGAATTCCCCAAACTTTCCTACGATACTGGAAACGGTGGTTGGAATCGAGGAAATATATATTAAGACTGATACGTCCAGTATTCAATTCATGAGTATAGGTCAGCGCTGCGAGATCCATGCCCTGAAGCTGCATATTTCTTTCGTAATAGCATGGTTATGTCGCCCGGCACTACGAAATCGAGCAGCCTCCGAATCAAGGTCACAAATCCAGCTACAACTGGCCGAAAAATGTCATAAGTATCTTTATGAATGTATTCAAGCCTTTACTCAGCTTCACTCACTGAGTATCCTCGCATCACGGTCCTGGGCAGTACTTCACAACGGCCTGAGTTCGGCGTTGTTATTGGGCCTTCTCGGTGCAACAAGAACAAATCCGGACGTTCGACAATTACAGGGTGAGATTCTGGATATTTTCAATCTGGATCCAGATAGTGAAAAGGACGACAAAGACGGCAATATTGAGCTTTCCAGACCACATACAAGAATAATCTCCGCACTAAGAAGATTATATGACGAGGGCCAGCCTGCTAGCATCTTCACCCTACCCCAGATGGCTGAAAATGAAAGGCCATATCAAGAGATGCCAGGAGATTTACGAAATTCAGACTGGCAAAGTAATATGGTGACTACGTTAGTATCTCCCTGCATATCCCTATTCAGACTTTCAAGGGAGTCGGGATGTCCTGGCTCCTAGTCGAATAGCGTGTTGTTTTCCGACGTATAATTTCTAATTCTAGAGGCAGGGACGACTTGCAGCATCCAGAACCATTTAGCCAAGACCTATCTGCGCTTGATATGTTCGATTCAATCTGGGGTAAGTGCATCGGAACTCAGAAGGCTTCCTCTATTGAGCAAAATATTGAATTTTATTATAGATCCAGCAGGAAGTACCGGACTTATGCTAGATTATGATCCAGTGTCATTTGAACCCTGGATATCTTGAATTACCAACTTACAAAAATCTCATGCACTCCATCTACCTAGATCGAAGACTAAGAAACAAAAATTGGAGACGTGGATTTAAATCTAAAGTTCTTCACTGATGCAATGTATCTCTCAAACAAAGTTCAAGTCTTGACCTTTGTATTCAATATTGATCCTTGTACTCAATGTACTCGGGAGAGATGAGCATCTTCTTCTTAAGCACAAGCACCACAGGAGTGCTCAAATTTCCATTCTCACAGGTAAGTTGCAACTTGAAATTATATTTGAACTACAAAGATTTAGCTATTGACTAATCGTTATTTCTTTTCCTCTTCAGTTATGTATCTTTCGTAAACCCCCAAGCTGTTGACCACCTGCTTTCCACACTTTCCTGCAAAGAGACCGGGTAGGAGTGTTTGAAGTCAGCTTGCTGCCAATCCTGCTCGCCTTGATACTCCGATGGCATTAGGGCATCCGAGATAACCTTTCCACCCTTGACGGGGGAACCAGTCCCATGAGACATGTATGGAATCAAGGGAAACCCGCGGCATTCCTCGTAAAAGGTCTCATCCTTGTTCGGACGACACCTCGTAGTAAAAGCGAACATGATATCCTTCGAATTATACACATCGATATCCTCCCCACAAAGCACAATACGATGGATTGTGTACCCAGCCTTCTCATAGAAGATCAAATCCCCGATTTGCTTGCGAAACTTCTCTGGCGTGGTGTTCATGGCCTTCAGGCGTTTGATGTCAACCTTCAGCGCCACCCAGGTGACCTGGCTCTCGAATGGTGCAAAAGCGTCAGTGATGGGCAGGCCGGCGTCCTGGCAGAGTTGGCGAATCTGTGCTGCCGCAAGGGATCCAATCAGAGTGTGTGTTTCGTCCGTGATACGTCCGCAATTTGAAACGGGTAGGATGGCATTATTTCGGTAAGTGATGGCGTTCACCTTGTACACTGGCCACTGGTGGGTGTCGCTTGGGAATACATAGCCATGCATCTCTCCGAATGGACCCTCTGGGCCTGTTTCGGTGATGGAGAGAGTGCCCTCGAGCACAATCTCGGCATTGGCCGGAACATACAGATCATTCGTCTCGCACTTGATAACATCCAATGCACTTCCAGTCATGGCTCCGATGTAGCCGGCCTCGGTTACGCCATCCGGAATGGGCATACTGGAAGCCATGATAGCAGCTGGGGGAACTCCGAAAGCGAGAGCCCAGGGTACATCCTTCCCTTCCTTCTTCCACATCTGATGGATCTGCCAGATGTGTTGCGGCTCGATCACTAGGCCGGTCAGGTGATTCTTGTCGTGGACCATGGCTCTTGCGATTGACCAATTGGTCCACTTCTTGTCAGGTGTCTGCACAATGTGCATGCCGTATGTCTGGATATACTTGCCGCCATCAGCTTGATGAAGAAGTGGTGCTGGCAGGGTGGAAAGATCGAATTCGTCGCCAAACAATTTGTTTTCCTTAACCGGGCCATCTTGAACGACATTGGGTGGGATCGGTTCAGCATGAGCAGCTGACAGCATCTTGTCCAAGATCTCTTTCATGGATGCAGTTGGAGGAAGTGCCAAGTGGCGTGCGATACGCCCATACTTCTGTTCTGGGTTTCTGCGTAGAGATGCAGGAGCCCCAAGGATCCGCCACAGGCCATCTTTCGCACCCTTCAGGTTGTTGAGGAGGGGAGCTTTGTCGTTTGTTTCGCAAACTTTGCGGATGATGGCGCCGGCTTCAAGATGAGGGTCGATCTCGTCGTTGATCTCAACGAGATCTCCATCTTCTTTCAAGGCTTCTACGAACGATCTGAAGTTCATATGAGGAAGGTCCTGGTTTGACTGCGAGAGATGATAGCTCTTGTCGGCCGACATGATTGGAAACTGTCTTTGATGGATTGATTGATTGATGAATTATGTTGATTCGAGAAGAGACTAAGGTAGATAGATGCAAGAATACAAACTGTTTTACCAGGCTAGAACTTTCTCTTATATACAATGCTTTCTAAAAGACGATGCCCACGGATAAAGCGGCCCAATGTTCACTGCCCGAGAGAAATAAGGTCTGTTCGGAGCATCTCGGTTTTTTTCGGCCACCCTTCCGGGTGCATGCCAAATCTAAGTTTACCCGGGCTGTGATGTATAATATGCGATAAAAAAATCTGGCAGCTAGTAAGATTGAGATACTCGGGATGTATGATCCGAATACATTGCATGTCCTGGATGAACATGGTCATAAGTCCTCGCCCGGGAAGTTGTAGAAGCTGTAGAAGTTTGCAAGCTCGCTTAGTAATAATAGGGCGAGGCTGCTACTTTTCTTCACGCGTTCGCTATGTCCGCGCTCAAATTATACTGTATGCGATTCCTTACCAAAAAGTGATTTTCGTCAAATTTTACTGGCAAAATCGCGTAGGAAATCAAAGAAATCATATTCAAAAATCGACTTCTTTGAATATTAAACATACGCTTTCGCAAAATAAAAAATTAAAAGTTGATAAATTAATGAAGTTAAGCGGATAGATACATCTATTAGTTTTATGAATTTCCCTTGTATTATTCTGATTTTTGTGATTTTTACAGGCAATTGAGCGCGGACATCTTTGCTTTCCGCGGACATATTGCTTTCAACTACTTTAGCGAACGCGTGAGGAAAGTAGAGGCCTCGCCCTACTATTAGTCGGCTCACAGAATTACAGTATAGTGGTTAACCAATCATCTATTAGGTGACAACTATGGAGGCTCGGATTTATTGCTTTCAGAACAAGCAGAGATGAGTTTCTCACCAACGTGTATCTGAGGATGAAATAACATCTTACTTTATACTGAGCAAGTTTTTGGTCGATCTTCTAGGTTCTATCAATGGCCAGTGATTCAATATTTCCATTAAAGTCTACATGTACTATATATCTCATGCCATACATAAGCTCTAAATAATATCCGGCCATGGATGATGTATCCTACAGCACGATCCCAGAACACCCCCAAACAAAACGAAATCCAAAATCTACGAGTCCACTTCCCCCTTCTGAAACCCATTCCACCTCTGAAAATCCCTAGTATCCAACCCAAACAAATCCAACATGCGCCCAACCATCTGATCCACCAAGTCCTCAATCGAGTCCGGCCGCGTATAAAAAGCCGGCATAGCCGGACAGATCACCGCCCCAGCTCTCGTAACCTCAAGCATATTCCTCAGATGAATCTCACTCAACGGCGTCTCGCGCACAGCCAACACCAGCCGCCGACGCTCCTTCAACATGACATCAGCCGCGCGGGAGATCAGATCATCGCAGTAGCCGGCGTGCACGGCAGCCAGCGTCTTCATGCTGCACGGGATGACGATCATGCCATCGGCCTGGAACGAGCCGCTGGAGATGGGCGCCGCTTGATCGCGGTTCGAGTAGGCGTAGTCGGCGAGCGCGCGTACGCCTGATGGCGTGTAGTCTGTTTCGTACTTGATCGTTGCTTCGGCCCAGTGGCTGAGGATGAGATGCGTTTCTACGTTGAGGCGGCGGAGGGCGATGAGCATTTTTATTCCTAGCAGGGCGCCAGTTGCGCCTGTCATGCCGATTACGATGCGCTTCTTGCGTGCCTCTGGTACACCGTTGGTGTTTGATGCTCCATCTGGGTAGCTAGGCATTATTGATTAATTGCGTTGCTGATGATAGATATGTTGGTTTGAAATGGATGCAGTTTTGAAATGGATGTGGATTTGAAATGGATGTAGTTTTGAAATGGGTGGGTGTAGTTTTGAAATAGATGTAGATTTAAGAAATCTTTGTTTTTTTTTGGATAATAATATACAGTACAGCACAGCTAGATATACTCTTTACCTGCAGGTACCATCCCATATAGGCCATCTGCATCGAATTTTTTTCCTTCTTCGGCCCTGAGGTCGTGATGCAATGTCCAGCCGAAAAAGACCGAAAAACTCCGGGCCACCTCGTCAAGCGCTTTTTAGTCCCTGAGTGGAGTCAAACAGACAATACTTCGTACCTGGTCACATACCAAACGTCCCTTCGCTTTACTGTACCTAAGCCCCGAGCGAAAAAGTTGATCAGAAAAATGACGTATGCGGGGTGAAAGATGAATAATGCGCGGATGAGAAATGGTAAGAAGGAGTGAGCGTAAGGCGAGGAGGAAAGGAAAAAGGGGCGAAGCATCACGTGGGAGAAGGTTTAGCGAGCACGTATGACGCATATTGGACTTTTGGCTCATGGAGATTCAGGGTACTTCACTAAGAGCTAAAGCGCGGCATATGGTCTGTGTGTGTGTTGTGATTTTCCGTGGGCTTGATTTTATTTGATATAGTAAGGTGACGGCAAAGGTCGACGACTTTGTAGAGAGAGAGAGTTGTGTTTGCGTTGGGAGTGGAAAGAGGGTATTCTTGTCTAGATCTGGAAGGAAAAAGAAATACAAATCTACCGGTTTTGATGCAGGCATGTTTGCGTCAGTGTATGCATCTTATGATTCTCATGTCTATCTATCAGTGCTTATGCTCGCTAGCTACAAGGGGTATCAGGTATCTCTCTATACAATCCACACCCATTCCCCAAGAGAGCATTAAAAATCGTCTATCGTACAAGCAAGCATGCGTGCGCCGTCTAAGCATGGCTCTATGAGGTCCCTCGCATCATTTAATACAGATCCGAATCTAATTGTTGAACCCACCCGTTCTTTCTCCTCGCCCAGCACCGCCACGCCCAGCACCACCTCGTCCGCCTCCACGGCCGCCTCTTCCTCCATTTCCGCCAGAGCGAGCATCGTTGGCTCCAAAGTCTCCACCAAAAACGGGTCCTCTGGCGCCCTTTGAAGAGTCTTTTCCTTTCGAAATCCCACCTCGTCCTCCGTTCCCAGCTGATCTGCCCTCTCCTCCCCCGGAATTTCCTCCTCGCCCACCATTTCCACCCCTAGGAACTCTCGGCGGATCAGGCTGAACATTGAGTCCTCTGACACCCTTCAAGCCCATCTTGCTCAGAGTACTCTTTGCAACACCAGGGACATCAGGAGAACCAAGACCTTCCTTGGCGAACAGGTTGGCCTGTCTGACCAACTCTTCGTTGTCCCACTTCAGGCCTTTGATGTGGTTCTTGTAGTATCCCATCCAAGCCTGGTACGTCTTGGAATGGTTATCTCTCTTCTCGGCGATGGCTCTGACTTCTGCCTTGGCACTCAAATCGGCCTCGGTAGGCTCGAATGCGATGTCTTTCAGCGTCCATTGCGAGAAGAAGGTTTCTGGTTGAGTAACGATAAATGTCCCTCTACCTTCGGCACCTGCACGAGCTGTTCGACCGAGACGATGGACGTACGATTCCTTATCCGATGGGATACCAACCTGGAGGACGTTCGTCACAAGCGGGAAATCCATGCCTCTAGCAACCACATCCGTAGCAACCAGTATACCCGTCTTGGCTTCGCGGAAAGCGTTTGTGACATTGGTACGTCTGCTTTGGCTGACGCGGGAGTGTAGAATGCTGATGCTCGGCATGCCAGGTACGTTCTCCAATATCTCGCCGTAGAAGTCTGCCAATGCGGCCGTGGGGGCGAAGACAATAGCTTTGAAAGTGCTTAGACCACCAAGAGCAATTTCTGAACGGATAGAACCCAAAAGCGCAGCTGCTACATCTGAGAATGTGGGGACGACAACCAAATGTTGAGGCACGCGCTCGTGGGTGTTGAGCTCGCCTTTCGAGATTGTAGAGATGAACTTGTAATCTTTGGAGAGGACGAGATGGGCGACTTTTTCGACGTGGGGTGCGATGGTGGCGGAAAAGAGCATGCCTTGTCTGTTTGTAGCTTCTTTATCAGGAAGACATTTGATGATATCCTTCAATGCATTCATGAAACCCATATCCAATAGGCGATCAGCTTCATCAAGAACTAGAGTATCGAGGTTAGCGAAGGCGTCGACGATGCGTTGGTCGCTGAGATGGTCATAGAGGCGGCCGGGGGTCGCGATAAGAATATCGCAACCATTGAGGATGTTCTTCTCTTCGGTGTTCTTATTTGTGCCACCAATAGCGAAGCTGACTTTGTATTTGGGGAGATTCTTGAGAAGCGCAGTGGCTTCTTTGGCGATTTGCATGGCTAGCTCTCTTGTTGGGGAGATGACAAGGAGCGAGACTCCAGAGCCTGGTCTGCGGTTCTTGTTGATGAGAGTTTGGATAGCTGGTAGTAGGAATGCAATAGTCTTTCCCGTTCCAGTCTTTGCTTGTGCCAAACAATCGATTCTCTTTGATAGGAGGTCGTGCAGAGTCGCAGCTTGAACAGGCATCATATGGTCGAACTTCAGGTCTTCTGTGATGGTCTGTAGCAGGACCGGGTGCAGCAGATTCTCCTTGGCTAGATCGGCAAAGCGTGGAGTATCGAGAGGAATTGGTGCCATGAGAGGAGGAGTTGAGACTCGAATAGGAGGAGCAAGAGTTGCTGCATTGCGAGGGGTTGGAATGGTAGTCATGGCTTTCTTGCCTCTGGGATGCCGTCTGGCGGGCGATCTGTGGTTCTCCATGGTAATGGTGATGATGTTGCGAAGGAGTGGACTGCGTTTGAAAGCAGAAGGGGAGAACATGAAGAAGTTGGTATGTATTCTTTGTTTCTACGCGAGATGCCTTATTCACGAAGTCTCTGCAGCCAAAAACTTTTGGATGACAAAGCTCCGATAACGATAAGGGGGCCAAGGCGGTGAGTGGATAACAGCCACCATACCGTACCACGCAGATATGAAATGTCACCAGCTTTAACAGGACTTCATATATTTTATATATATGCATGAAGTGATTCGAGTAACTACACACTTGGTCATTGAATCTGGAGTTCTAATTGTTCATTATTTTAACCGGGTAGGACTTAGGGGCATGATGTTGACCCTCCCAAAATCTGTTCACTCTTTCGTTTGTCATAGTTCTTAGGAGTTTGAGAGACAATAGCACCGAACATTTCCTGGCAACTTCCATGTTATCAAACACATCTCTAGGACTATAGGAGTAATGTTTGGGAGGTAGTGAGCCCTCATGGGTTAGCATTTGCCAGCAAGGACTCTAGGGGTAGGTCCCAGAACAACGATTCAAATACATGAAGACCAGATTATTGGCTTACCGTGAGATACAAGTCCAAGTCCGAGTACTGTACCTGCATCTACACTCAACGGGAATCGATCTTACGACAAACCAAGCCAGAGGGTAGCTTTAGCTTACGGCCCAGGATAATCCCGTAATTCCCGCACAATTGAGATAACGAACCTCTTAACACGTTTCTTCTTCTCCCAACGACTGGTCGTTTAATCCATAGCCCAAGGCCCATCCCACACCAGGAGACAAGACTAGCTAGCTAGCGGGTAGGTTAAAATCAAGGGCACGCCCGGTTCGGGCATGGTTCAAGCAACGGCTGATGTAAAAAAGGTCTTTTCGGACTACTTTCGAACGGACCGGTGGCTTTTGTGGCTTCAGTTCCTTTCGGCACAGTCGCCCGGAAGAAGCAAGGCGTTTGTCCGGCTGGGGAATCCGAAATCTGGGAGTCTGAGAACCGATGAGAGACACAGAACGACTTCATTTGACAAGTCAGGTAGGGAGAAAACGAGTCTTGATATTAGAAACATGACGAGACTAGGACATATATTTGAACAGAGACAGCCTGTGGCTGAGCTGAGATGAGATGAGCTGAGCTGCAGGTTTTAGGAGTATGAAAGACTGTCTCTCAAAGTCAAATAGCTGAATATCAATTATTTGAATATACATAATGTAGTGAGACATTTCCGAAGAGATGATTGAATTGTCGCTATCCCTCCACCCTAGATCTTATTACAGTAATAACTTTCTCTGATTGCTCAACTTTGGTGTTCAATCTTTTTTTGCATCACCCACGTGCTCCGCTCATGACACCCCCTTCACTGCCCTTAAGCTTCCCTTTGTACCAACCTACCAACCGACATACCCACCTAGAGTCCAACAACTTAGCCATCTCATCCATCCTTCATATCGATTAGTCTGAATCGTGCGAATCGTTTCGATTTTCTGTTCAGACTCGCGTTATCACAGATAGCCAAGAGTGATCTTATCCAAACACAGAAGGTGTGCACAATATGCAAGGCGAGTGTTGGGACTGGGCGAGACGATCAAGGATGGTCTGCCCTATCTAATGATATATGTGACTGGATGCGTAACGCGCTCAAGTCGATACGAGATCGCGCCACTCAGTATGATTGCTCTTCTTACGTTGGTTTTTCTTTTTATCTTCGAGTTTTCATCTTCTTTTTCTTTCTGGTCTTGTCTCTCCGAACTCCGGGCTTCCCACCTTCATCCCCCTAACCACCCTCCGTCCCCCCAAAAGGACCAAAAAAATTCTCAAGATGAGATGTGTATGTTGTGATATCAGACGAGAGATAGTTATTTGAGACTCGGATGTAGCCTGCCGCCCTGCTCGCCTCACCTGCCTGCATGGCTCGAGCGCAATCACCGAGATCCCTTGGCCTCAAATGATGTCTCCAAACAGTCGGATCCTCCTTCTGCTTACTTCGTACATCTCTCAAAGATAGGCTTGATTATCGTCCAGCCCGGGGCTTTATCCTTGTGTTCTGTATGGCCTCCTGGAGCCCGGTTCCTGAATGATAGATTGATAGTGCATACGATATCATCATTGTCAGGGGTCTGTTTTGTTTTTGGCGGGGGAAGTCAGCACTGCCAATCCTTTTAAGGGCCAACAGGCCCCTTACTGGTCCAGCTGCATTGGCGTCCGCCAGCGACATGCCTGTCTGGGAAGAGCAGACGAGGACCCAGGGCGTGCCAAGGTCAAAATTTATTACAATGGCGAAGTAGAGTATGCAAACATCGCATTTGTATGCAGGGCTAGGCCGTGTCGGTCAAGGCTGGTCCGCTTTACTGGAGCCATTTGCGGCAGCGCTCTTCGAGAATCCGGAAGGTTGAGGTTATTTTGTGGGCAGCCTTTTCTTTAGTACGAAGGTACTGCTACCTCAAGGAACAGCGCCGCATCCTGTGGGTCGACGAATGGATAGCAAGGTCCCATACATAAGAATGAAGAGCTCCCTAACTGCTCCTTTCGCTCATGGATCCACAGTCTAATCGTGCTTTTTGTATCCTTCACGCTCGTTGCCTGCCTCAACTTACCTCGAGACATAGAAATTCAAGATGTCGGGCTTGATGTCTACCACATTCGTTTTGACCTTGCTACTCTCGTTTCTTGTGAGCCATGTCTCCTCATTGGCTTCTACCGATACCATTACCTGGAGTGGGGATAATTCCAGGACTGGATATCAAACGTGGGTGCTCTACTGCCCTCAGTATATTCGGATTCCGGCTAATGAAGCAGTAATCATAATATGGATCCTTCGATTGTTGGAAGCTCTCAGTTCGGCCAGCTCTTCAAAACGGTCCTTCCGGGTGCTTATGGCGGCGTAGCAGAGCAGATGTTCTCTCAACCTCTTCTTTATACTCCTGCCGACGACATCCAATATGCTTATGTTGCGACAACCCAGAACAATATCTACAAAATTAACGCAAAGACTGGCGTTATTGTTGCGTCGCGGAGTCTGCATATTCCATTTCTCACGGCTGATCTCAACGGATGTGTGGATATCAACCCCCATGTCGGTATAACAGCGACTGGTGTTATTGACCCAGTCACTGACACCTTGTACCTTACATCCAAGACGTATATTGACCAGACCCAAGTCAATGTTGCTCAGGGAAGGCCATCTGGACGTTACTACTTGCATGCCATCAACGTTAATGATCTCACAGAGCGCGCAGGATTTCCTGTCGATCTAGAGGGCACCGTAGCTAGAAATAACCCAATTAGGAGTTTCAATGGAGGAATTCACCACCAACGCCCGGCCTTGCTTCACTCTGGACAATATATCTACGCTGGATTTGCATCCCACTGTGTACAATACAACTTTACAGGATGGATCATAGGTTGGGATAAGACTACTGGCGCAACAGTTGAGCGATGGGCTACCGAAGGGCAAGGCGTTGACAGTCAGACTAAGGGAGGTGGAATATGGATGTCTGGAGGTGGTTTGGCCTCTGATGATGCTGGATCAATGTTCTTTGCAACTGGAAACGGATACGCCTCTCAACTCAGCACCATCCCCGTCAATGGTCGAAATCCACCAACTGCCCTCGAGGAAGCGGCTGTCCACATGACTATCAATGCCGACGGTAGTTTGACAATCGTGGATTTCTTCATGCCGTGGGAAAAGACACAACTAGATGGTGCAGACAAGGATCTTGGTACCACTCCCTTGGAACTTCTGCCTAGCGAGTTTTCCTGCGGCGATGTCAAGCGCATTGGTGTTGTTACAGGCAAGAGTGGAAAGACGTACTGGCTAAATTTGGACGATTTGGGAGGATATCAGAATGGAGCGAACAAGTTGGATAAGATTATCCAGGTCTACCAGAATGAGAATTCAGTTTATGCTGGTGCAGGTGTTTATCCATTGGAAGGTGGATATATCTATATTAATGGTGCGTTTGCGTCTGCTTTCAAGGCCCTCAAATGGCTAGAACATAGCCCTCTCCTTTTTCGGTTCCGTTAAGCGAGCGTCAACAGCTAAGCGAAATAGTCATCAACTACCCCACCCACGTCTTCAAGTTCTCTTGCAGCGCTGGAGTTCCTTCATTCACCAAGGTCGCTGACAGCCCAACCAACAATGCCGCCATCCTCGGTGTTGGCCATGGGACTACGACCTCTCTTAATGGGCAAGTTGGCACTGGTCTCCTATGGACCAGCGATGTTCGAGGGCAGAACCTAAGGATTTACAATGCTGTTCCTCAGAATGGACTGTTGACGATGATCAATTCTTTTAATCTAGATAGTATCACTAAGTTTACTCGTCCAGTATTCGGAGATGGTCGTGTTTATCTCGGAACGACCAAGGGATTCTTTTATGGATTTGGCTCTCCAGTCAATCTGCCAATCAATTGCACGTCACCTGTTGATTTTGGTGCATCAAATCTCAATACTGCCACTGCTACGAAGACCATCACTTGCAAAGCAAATATCGGCGTAACCATTTCGAATCTCACACTTTCTGGAGAAGCGAACTTCGTCATCAGCGGCTTGCCAGCTGTTCCTTTTGCTCTAGCTGCAGGAGCCACATTCAGCTTGACTGCTTATTTCAACCCGAAGAATGTCGGCGTACTTTCCGCTGATGTTGTTGTCGCTACCACCAACGGCGTCGCTGGCTACAGTACCAGCACTTCGATTACACTCCGCGGTACTGGGCAGAGTGTTAGTCCATTACTTCAGATCAGTCCCGTCACCCTGGCTTTCGAAGGTGTCATTGCTGGAGGCCAAGTTGGAGGAGTCGATCAGTCCCTTATCTTCACCAACTTAGGAAATGCCGCCTTGACAATCTCGAACATCGAATACTCCATTGTAGGAGAAACGGGTCCATTCATAACGCCTAACGGAACAGCTGCTGCGCCGAAGGCAGGGCCTTTCACTTTCACTGACCTCCCAGCGACGATCCCTGGAAATTCTGGTGTAACCGTTAACGTCAACTTCGATAGTTCTGTCACAGGAAACTATGGGGCGTACGTAAGAGTGACTTCGGACGGTGGGACCAAGATCTTCGATGTCGTCGGTACCGCAGGTTCTTCTCCCTCAGCCCATATTGAGTTTCAAACACCCGACGGCTTAGGCTGGTTTACCTTCGACGCTGCCAAGAACTTCACATTCGGAAATGTCACTGAGAACACCACTCGGTCGCTCAAGATGCGCGTCACCAATAACGGCACTGCAGACAGCGCTCGTCTCTCTCTCACTGTCTCTAAGCCTCCCTTTGGCGTCGCCGGTCTCATTGGAGCCAACAATCAAGTGGACCTTGCTGAGGGTACAACTCTCGCACCTGGAGAGAACGCAACCGCAACACTGTATTGCTCTGTTCCAAAGACCCAGTGGAACACAGACCCGTACGCTGGATCTGCTCATTGGACTATGAACCTCAATGATCCGGACTTTGGGAAACACGATATTGGATTTGCGTGCATGGCTGTGGCTGAGCAAGCCCCTCCTTTGATGGAAAATGGTCTGGGATACTACAGATATAAAGGATGTTTCAAGGAGAACAATCCCGGTCGTCAACTCACCAGCCAGATTACTTCTTCCAATACCATGACGAACGCTATGTGCATCGCGGCTTGCAACACCGCTGGAATGGCTTTTTGCGGTACGCAATACAACCGTGAATGTTGGGCTGGTCAAACGATCCCTACTCTGCAAGTTAGCGAAGGCAACTGTAATTACCCCTGCCTGGGAGACATCAATCAGATTTGTGGTGGTAACGGCGTCGGGACCGGAGCTGGCGGATCGTATATATCGCTCTGGGCTACGAATTCCACTACCTCTGTCACGCCTGTCAGTGGACCATATGTCAATCCTGGTGTTGGTGGTTACACTAGCATCGGGTGTTACACCGAATCTACGACTGGACGAGCCTTGCCTAATGGTAAGACAACTACCACCAAGACGGTCGCAAGCTGTGTGACTGCTTGCTCGGCAAGTAACTATATCTATGCTGGTTTGGAGTATGGTGGCGAGTGTTGGTGTGGAAACACCTTCTCGGCTGGATCTGTGCCTACGGCTATCACGGACTGCAAAATGGTCTGCGGCAGTAAGTTCCTGTTTCAATTCTATTTCACCTGGATAGTTGCTAACGAATAACAGACAATGCGACGGAATATTGTGGTGCCGGTAGCAGACTTAATGTGTACCAGAAGAACTCGGCTTCTTCTTCTTCGTCCTCGTCGTCGTCCTCGTCAAGAAGCTCGTCCTCTACGAGCCTTCCAATCACAATTTCATCGTCTTTGAGTAGCTCGGTCACATCGTCTCGCGTGTCAAGCTCAAGCTCAAGTTCATCCCTAAGCTCGTCAGGAACTACCTCTAGCTCAATTACAACATCGTCCAGAGCCTCCTCGGCCAACTCAACAACTCCATCCTCAGCCAGTTCTTCATCAAGCACATCCGTCTCATCATCTCTATCAACCTCAACAAGTGCCTCAACCACCAGCTCATCTAGCACAACTTCAACATCAAGTACCGCCCCCTCTCCAACTGGTCCTCAGATCCGCCAAGTTGTCGGCAAATATACCTTCCAAGGCTGCTGGACCGAATCCACCACTGGGCGTGCACTATCTCTGAAATCCTACGCCGACGATACAATGACGTTGGAATCGTGCGCTGCTTATTGTTCTGCGTACTCGATGTTTGGCGTTGAGTATGGACGTGAATGTAAGTCATATCACTTCCTTTACTCATTTTGGAGAAGGATGTTAATGCGTGATAGGTTACTGCGGAAACTCATTGGGAGCTGGTAGCGTCAAGGCTACAAATCAAGCTGATTGCAATTTTCTCTGCCCGGGAGATAAGACAACATACTGCGGCGCTGGTCTCAGACTCCAATTATATGCTGCCAGCGCCTCGTCATCGAGCAGCATCGTGGCATCGAGCAGTACATCCTCCACATTGACGACTAGTACTTCGACCCGTGTTTCTACCTCATCTACATCAGTGACTACAAGCGCCGCGACTTCTAGCACATCACTCTCAGGAGTCTCAACTTCATCCTCCTCAGCCCGCTCATCCTCATCAACCACTTCCGCCCCCTCGTCAACCTCATCAACACCAGCAACCTACACCAGCCCGCCCGTCACCTCATCCGGCAACGTAAACTTCACCTACTACTCATGCATCTCCGAACCCTCCTCAGGCCGTCTCCTTCCATCCCAGATCGTCAACGATGGCACCTCCATGACGATCGCAATGTGCCTCTCTACCTGCTGGAAATACCAATATGCCGGCGTCGAGTACGGCCGTGAGTGCTGGTGCGGAAACACGCTTAACCTGGTCGGCAATACGGGTGCAACGCCTGCTGCCAACGTTTCGGACTCCAAGTGCAGCTTTAAGTGTCCTGGGAACTCGAGCGAGTTCTGTGGTGCTGGAGGGAATATGAATTTGTACTGGTTTGATCTTAAGAAGGCTGCTGCGAATGCGGGGCTGTAGGCTACAAGGTATCATTATACCTCTTGAATTTGATAGTGGAGGGGGATATCGATCGAAAAGGAGTACAACCTTGAGTAGGTGTAGGAAGAAGGTGTATATAGACTACCCAGCTATCATGCTAGGACTTGTACATATGGGCGCTCGAACAAGTGAGCGAGCGGTGTTCTAATTTCACATATCATGGTATGACTATCTGACGTTGGGTATACGATATGCGACATATACATATATATTATCTTTCAAAAAGACGCGGCGGGGTTGGGATATAGACGGCACCCACTACATATCTTACTCATTAATTGGCTTGTTACAAATAGATAACACACACACACGTATCTATAAGAGATAATTAGTTCTCATCATTTTTACTCCTAAGCAGTAATATTCTCACCCTCTAGTATCTCTATTCCCAAAAACATACAAGCTAGTCAAATGACGGAGAGGAATACGAACAGCTTTTGATACCTTACACTTGCTGATCCCCGATCCGTATCTCATGAGGTGAGCTCGAGCATGATATATTCACTCTCTACCAGCATCCAGCATCCAGCATCCAGAATTCTCAAGCGATAATCGACAGAACGTAATTAATGTATTCCTCTTCAAAACGTGACCTGTAGAAAATAGAACTCATCCCCTCAAGACCTGCAGAGAGACATGATGATACACACGTGGAGAATAATACGTGGAGAATAATATACTCATTTACCCGGAGCCACTTCACCCCTCCCCCCACTTTATCATGCGATTACAGTAGTACGGTAATAATAAATATAAGGCCAATTCTTTCCAATGCCTCGAAAATAGTGGAACCGTCTGTAGCATGGCTCAACCCCCAAATTAGAGTGCCGTCCTATGCAGCGCACCAAAACATACGAAGCTCGTACTGCCCGCTGCATCAACACTACGAAGGCCATATATATCAACCAACACTACGGATCTTGAATACTACGGATTCTATCAGCAGCGCGCATTCTATCAACTTTGATAATATTATCTATGTTATTAACGTGCAAAGCTAGAAAATAGCATCGCGGGCAGACTAGGGCAAAGTAGAAGAATTAAAATATACTTGCGTATCAAGAACTCCTAATATTTTGTCTTTCGCCCCTCCCCTAAACCTCTGAACTACTTCAAATGTACTACGGTATTAATTTTGGTGTTGAGCCATGCTACAGACGGTTCCACTATTTTCGAGGCATTGGAAAGAATTGGCCTAAATATAACCGGTCTACACTTACTTGGGTTAGAAAAATAATAGGTCTCAATTACGTGTGCAAGGCGTTGAGCTGTTTCAAGTATAGTACAGTACAGTACATACAATACAGTATTTTCGGGAAATTAGAATTCGTGAGTTCTTGGGGGATATATAGAATGGACACTAAAAGCAGCCCTAGCTGCCTCTCCCTCTGTATATAGCAAATAAATACTACGATCAAATTCCCTAGATTTACTGAAACATACGATCAGATCATCAAAAAAAGACCCTTAACTACCACCATCAATCAAAATCAAAAATCAAAATAAACACACACACATAAAACGCAATTTCTTTACTTCCGAGGTGGTTTTTCTTTCTCTCTGACATCATACACGCGTACTGTATACGTAGATACCTGAACCATACCATACCATAAAGCGCAGATCTCCTCCCCACTCATATACAGTACAGTAGCGGGCCTAGCGGCTTCGGAGGAAGAAAGAAAATATGGAGTTTTAAGTGGAGCGAAGTGGAGTGGATTATGGATCCGGGTATACTGTACTACTACTACTACTACTACAGGATTGTTCATGCACGTGTCGGTACAGTAATAATCAGGTTTTTGGACGCGCAGCAGGCACGCTACGCTACAGTATGGGGAGAGGAAATGAAGGTGGTGGTGGTGGATATTGTATGGTGGTGCGGTGCAGGGGATTTTGTGTAAGCTTGCTTGGCATTTTGGATTTGAAAGGAGGTCTGGGAGGGGAGGTGTGTGGTGGGGGATTGGTGGGATTGGGTAGAGAGAGTGAGTGGTTAGGTGATATGTATATTTATGGTTACGAAATTTTTGTGAGTAAGAGGGGCAGCTGTAAAGAGGATGTATTCTGTTGTTTGTTTATCGTTGATTTGCAACGTGGATGGGTTATTCCTGATACCAAATGTTTAATAATAATAATATCGTGAATTTCCCTTCATAATTCCGAGCGAGATACATCTTCTTTGGCAGCATCTCGCATCTCATAGTTTTGGTCGCTTAGGATCGGATTATATGAAGCAAGCCGTTTTTTTTCAATTGATCAGATCGCGTAGGGTGTTGCGTGAGGCAGATCTTTACGTCGTACGGTACCAGCTCATCACCATACACAAAAAATCCTAATCAGCATTCACACATATGCGTACCTTCGTGACTGCGTTACCGATCCACTTCTCCTCACACATAATGTTCTTTTCTACTCTTTCTGATACGCAGAATCTCTAGCGAGCTCACCCATAATTCCTCCCACAGACCCAGAGGAGGCTCGATGCTGGCCTCGTAGGCATCGATGCCAGGCTTCTCCCAGACGAGATCTGCATCCTCCGGACGCACGAACTTGGTCTTCTTGAATACCTTCCAGAAGATGAAGAGCAGGATGCAGACGAAGACCATTGTGTAGTAGGTGAAGAAGGTTCCGACATCCCATGCGCCGCGGAGGAAGACGGAGTAGCCTTGGCCGAGAACGATGATGGTGACGAAGAATAAGCCGAAGTTGTTGACGTATGGTTGACACCAGCCTTAAATACATGTTAGCTAAAGGTCGATCGGTCGGTACATCAAGCACAAAAAAAACTTCACACGTACCTCGATATGGCAATGTTCGACGGTCAATGCCTTGTGCTTTGAGAGCGCGGTGGAAGAAGATGTAAGTGGTGCCCATGATAACGTAATTCAGTACCTGCGATGCGGTGACGAGATTAATGAGCCACGTGATGGCTTGTGACGAGCTGGATCCAAGCTGGAGCAAACTCAAGAAGGGGAAAACCATGGTAATGCCGAAGCACAACCATGGGATTCCGGCTTTCGAGGTTCGGCGAAGGATCTTGGGTGCCTGGCCTTGCAGAGATAAGGAGTAGAGGGATCTAGTGGCCATGTAACACTGTCCGATGAATCAGTAGGTGCTATTATTGGATTTCTAAATTCTCTCTGATAAACGGGCAATACTGAGAACTCGGCATTTGGAATAACACCTAGTGTTTTTGGGAAAGGAAAAGGGAAATAACATACGTAGGTGTTCCCTGCGGAGAAGATGCTGGTTACCAGCAGCGCATTTACGAGATGGGGCAGAACTCCAATCCCGAGATTTTGCATAGCTACAATGTAGGGAGAAGCTGCGCCAGTTGAAGTACCTTCGGTATCGAGCACGTAGAGAAGAGTTTTATCATTGTACGGGACTAATATGCCAACGCACAGCGCTCCTAGGATAAAGAAGAAGCCGAAACGCCAGTAACTGAATGGGCCGTTAGTGGAGAGGACTAGAACGGGACTTAGTGGCACTTACACGGTCTTGAAAGCCTGCTTGATAGTGACTCGGGGATAGATGGCCTCAGCAGAGATCATTGCAATATATTCTGGACCGCAGACTGTCCAAGCTGCTGCCCAGAGTGATCCCAAGAAGCCTTCAAATTTACCCAACGAACCCGTTGTGACGTATTCCGCGAAAGCACCAGGCGTCTTCCAGTATCGAAATCCGTAGGCGTCATGCTGAGGGTTGCCACCCACCATGGTGATGAATGTGAAGCTGAACAAGATCAAGATCAAGATGACTTTTCCCGACGAGAGCCAGAATTCCGCCTCGCCATACCAGCCAACAGCGAAAGCATTGATGAGTCCATACAAGATGATACAGCTCAAACAAACAGCCCACACAGGGATATCGGTTCGCCAGAACTGCAGAACCAGACAAATTGCTGAGATCTCAAAGGGAATGAGGATGGCTTCGTAGAGGAAGAAGTTCCAACCAGCCATGAAACCGAAGGCTTCGTCAACCCATTTTCCGGCGTAACGAAGGAAGGATCCAGAGACAGGCATGAAGACGGTCATCTCGGCTATACCGCTGTTGATGCAACCGATGACAACACTGTAGAAGAAGTAGGCGATGAATAGAGACCCTGGACCACCTTTGGTCAAGCCCCAAGCGATACTGACGAAGAGAGCAGTTCCAATGGAACCGCCAACCGCAATCCACTACTTGACATGTCAGGATATTGTAATATAGCAAATTTGAAGTTTGCATTTTGAAACCAAAATCGCAACTGCAATTAAGCATTTCCAGAAATCACCATTGCAAAAGGGAAAGAAAAGCCAGTTGCGGAATGATATTGCAGGAAGATGAGACACTAACTTGAATCTGACGATTGTTGAGCGAACGATGAAGATGGTCGACAGTCTCACTCTGGCCAAGATCCGAAAGACTCTGTTGAACAGGAGAAAGATCTCCCCCCTTGGACTCCGTCATGGGCAATTCGTTCTTGAACTCCATGGCCGCAATTCTCCCAAAGATCAGGATGATAAGATACGAAAGAGTTGAAGAAAAACTCTTCGGTTCAGCCAAGGGGACACGAGCTCGTCATATACCTCCACCACCACAACCCCCCCTGTCCTAGATCCACCTCCACCTTTGCCATTACATGGGCTCGGCTCACGCACGCCTATGGGTGACGTTCGCTTGGCCAATGGGCCGATCCAATCAGCTTGGCCCGAGAGTCCGATAAAGGTACATTTTAACCTATTCGGGCCGTCTCCGATCCCACGTGGGGGCCGATAGCTTATCATTTCCGTGACGGTGGAGAAACGGGCGCCGATATCTTGATATGAAAAAACCTCCTCCTCTGTAGTAGATCCTCCTGCTCTTCTGGGGCACGCGATCCTGGATCTCGTACTTGAAGATCTGATCGTGATAATTGAGGCGGCCTGCAAGATAGAACTGGTGCATTAGGGTGCTAATCGTACAGAAATTGCTATTGGGAATGTTCTAATTCGTGCTGGGAGATGGTACCAAATCGTGTGCTACGTTACTCCGTAAGTATATGATCGACTTAGAGATCGTTCAAGAATCTTCAATATTCTTCTCATTGGACATAGTATGTCACTAAAAACTCCAGAAACGTCCTCTTGGACCTCTCGTATGTTTCTGAGGCGTCCGTGCCAGAACTCAATTAGATATTGACATATTTTGTTCATTGGAAGTACAATTCATTGCCTCCTATGAGGGGGCGGATGGTTCGACCTTGCAAGAACTGAGTTATCATGTAGCCTGTAATCACGAGGTCAAAAAGAAATCTCAACTAGACAATCGACGAGCAGGCAATTTGTGTCTTAACAATTGTAGAGACTACTAGATGCAGGTAATAGTATTGAAGAGATTCGTTTCGTTTGGATGTACTATTACCCGTACTGTTACAAAGGCAGAGCCTCGCAGAGCCTTATTTATACTTACTGGTGACGCAATCTGCAGTCCCAATAGCGGTATTAGCGGCCGGAGCTTCATGAGAGGTACACTGACCTTGGAAAACAAGAGTACAGCCCTAAACGACACAGTCAATGATATATGAAGACAAGGGCCCAGGGGAGAAAAATACAATACTATTTGTGGCTGATACAGTAATCTGGCCCGTGCCGCATCTCAACGGCGCAACGATACCTCAACTCCAGGCATAGGCGAAGCATCATCTCATCATTACAACACAGATGAATGGGTACTATATTTATGCGATTTGGTGACCGGGGGACCGGGTCTTTGTCGAGTCGTCGTCCACTTCTGCATCCGCTTCGAGCATGCCCGAGGTCTGGACCGAGGTAGTGATGTTGCCTGTCTCGGTGTCGTAGATAGGGACGAGATCTACCTTGGCAACTTTAGCTGAGATAGAGAGCATTTTATGATTGTTTCAAGTTTAGTGTATGGAGGGGGCTGGTATTACGTCAGCCTTCACTCGTCTTTGGGAGGGGCAGAGGGAGCGGGTTCCAAGTGGAGTACGGGGTGGCGGGTATGGACTGAACTCGGTTGACTGACTTACTTTGGACAATGGCCAAGCAACTGCCACCCAGCACAGTCGAGGCAGTATATACACTTGTCCCATGACTCTTGTGAAAGGATCTCGGCTCCCATGACACGGATAGTGTTCCCGATAACTATGAAGTAATTGATGGGAAACGTTGGGAGACGATAACGGCTGACATGTCCATGCGTTCTTGGGAAAGCTGTCTCAGTCTGTCGTTGTCAGATATTCAAGCTCCACAAGATAGATAAGATGCTTATCTGCATCTAATACTGTGGGAACTGTAGCTTGAGCGCCTCGTTGTCCTCGCAACTCTTCGGCTATATGGTTTGACGTCTGGGGTAAGCCACGGGCAATTGCCTTGCAGCTGTCGCCTTGGTTTTCCTGCCGCTGCACACTGAGAACGATAAAGAATAAGGTAATGATGATGAAGAAGTTTGACATGATTACAATCAAGCCGAGTTTGAGAAAGAAGAAACTTTACAAACGAAACATGTGTTATGACTGCAATTTCTTACAACGCGGAACGTGATATTTGAGAGAAGTCAATGACACGAGACGTCAAACTTTGCATTGCTCGAGATCATAGTTCGGCGTAGCTACCGGTTTCCAATCGACGTCGTCTTATTTGAGTTCAGCCTTCACAATCGTGATGGTTGATATGCAGGTGGCTATTCCAAATAAGGAAATTAATACCCGGATGATTTCAGCCTTCTCATTGGCTGGGAGCGAGGGACGCTGTAGATAACACTGTACCACCAGGAAGGAAACCACGAGAAACTGAGATTGAGATGATATCGGCCTGGCCCATCAGCTGTATAGCTTGTGTTGTACAGACATATGCCATCTGTATTTAATGTTTTATAACGGGTGAAATGGGTGATTTGTGGAAGTCGAGGGGGAAATAAGATTCCCATGGAGCTTTCGCTCTAGGAGTGAGTAGGCACTTGTCAAATTCCAATCTTCGCCCACTCTTCGTGAAACTCGAGAAAGAAAACCTCTACTCTTCGTCTTATGTTTGTGTTCTCGACAGGTTCTATCCCCAGACCTTTCCTATCTTGACTTTCGTCTGCTTCAGTGCTTCGTACGGATCCGATTAATATCAGTAACTCGCAAATAGGGCGTTGTAAGTTAATGGAACACTTGCGCCAATTGATACTTCGTAGACGCCGACCTGTTCCATCACGAAGGTATCAGCTCAAGGCTTAAGCATGCGCACTACTTGAAGACATCCTCAGCATACTTGCAATTGAGAAGGATGGGCCCGACGGGGGCGTCATTCTGACCAATTTTGCTACTCCCGAGGAACTGGCTGCCATCGATGGGGATGTCAAAGCTCACCGAACATATCGAAATTCTACAGAGAAGACCGCAATGGCCATTCTTACTGAAGAAATCGTCCGCGTAGCTGCCTCAGCACCCCGATAATTCTGCCGGTCGGTGAAACTAGGTCGTGTGACACATATATGACGAAATAACACTTTCTATCTCAATTGACTCAAACCACACGAACGTTTGAGTAGCGTAATAATACTCAAGAGAATTGAGAACATCCGGGTTGCTATAAATGCCATGATCCCGTTTGGAAGCCGTGCAAAGCGCCGGATCACGGGTAGCCCCTGTATGCATGGTCCCATCGATACGATATTTTGACTTTTTTTTTTTTTTTTTTTTTTTTTTTTTGTAAGCTTGGTTTCTATGAGATATGGTAGCGCTTGTGGATGGAGCGTTTGATGTTTGATGTGACTGACTGCTTGGTAAATATATATATATATATATAGATAGCCTTTTGAGAGAAATAGAGGGAGGATGGATTATCGTTGTTGTTTAGCTGATGGCTTTATTTTTCTCTTTTTAAAAAAAAAAAATTTAACGTCTCGTGGTCAATTCATGTCGTAATGGAAAAGAGCATTTTCTTTCAGAGATCGGATACTCAGCCCGTAAACTATTTGAGAAAGTCAGGGAAGGGAGTCTGAACAGCACCAAAAGTTCGTCATCCATTGGTATCATAATGCCGCTATCACAATTTGTTCATAAAAGCAACCCGCCCTCTGGACTATAATCATCACTCAAAGACCTAGCGTTCCTCGCCGCGCTGTCTTCTGTCTCTCCCCTTCCACTCTCTCCACTTCCCTTTAATACCTGTAGGCCGGCCCCTTCGTCCCTGGTTGTACCCCATAGCCTTTCCTATCCTCTTCGTCCTCCTCTTCGCTCGGGGTCTCTGGAACAGCAGAATGCATGGTAACCTTCCCTGTCGAGCTTTCCTGTCTCCCAACATAGCTTGGCGTCTCCTTAAATCCTGGGTGATATGGCTCAACGCCCAGTCCATCGTCGAATGTCTCTGCAGCAGCGCTCGGTTTATCCTTAGGGAACGGCGGGTTGTGAGTTTTGGTCTTGGGATCTGAGAAGGGGTTTTCATCGTCGGAGCCGGTGGGTGCGTAGTCGCCTGGTGGAGGAATAGGAGGTTGTGATTTCACTAGTTTTCGCGACGAAGGTGGAGGAGGGCCGTGGGGAGCAGCAGCAAAGCTAGAACTTGTGCGGTTCGGTGGTGGGCCAGCAGGAGGAGAAAATTGGCCCGAGTGAGCTGGGGGCGTCGATTCGCCGCTTCCTAGTCCGGAGGCCTTCCTCGCGTAGAGGAGGGCACGTTGATGCTGGTTCATAGCTTTAGTTAGTTGCTCGTTCGTCTCGATGAGCGTCTCCATCGTGTCATTATCTGGAGATGGGTTCTCGGCGATCATGTAGGCTTGGATGCTGCGGCTAGCGCTTTGGCACCTATCTGCAAATTCGCGAACGAGTTCATTGGAGATCATTTCGGAGGGGGGTGTACTTTGTACGACCTGCGAAAGGAGACCAGCTGAGGTGCGAGCTTCTTCGATTCGAGAGCTCAACTCGTGAGGCGCAGGCAGGCGACGGCTTTGATGACTACGAGAGAAGTAGTTTTGTTCTTGTTGGAATGGTGGTGGGTTTACGGTTTGTGCTCGTGCTGGACCCTTTGTTTTGTTAGCAGTGGTATCGGAGAGCCAACAGGGACACAAACCTGAATCTTGAGCATTCTCTGATGCTCCTTATTCCACATCTCATTCAATAGCGTCAGTCCCTCGTCCCCTGCCTTATCCCTCTTAAACGTATCCAAAGTCTCCATCAGAATTTGCTTCACGCTCGGATCCCGTCCAACCCTCAATAGCTCCTTGACCACTTGCACGAACTTCGCATCGATATTCCTTGTGAATGTCTTGCCGGGGTTGTCGGATAGAATTCGGACGAGCATGATTCCATTGTACTGGACGTATGGCCTCGAATAGTTGTCTTTCGAGAGGTACTTCCGGATCATGTAGGAGGCTTCCTTTGCTGCTGAGGGGGAAGATTCGCAGGCCTCGACAATCATTGGTAAATACAGGACTTCCTCACCCTAGAAGATCGTTAGCTGTGCGTACCACATAATAGTATGGAGGGAAACATACCGATCCATTTGGGCCTCCAGATTCGCAGAATAATCGCTGGGCACAATCAGCCTTGCCTGTCACACGCAGAGACCTGCACGAAACCTACCACATTCCGGGTCGCATTTGCTTCTGGCGTGTCAAGAACAATTTCTGGCGATGTATCGACGGGTTGATCATTTGTATTGGCTGAAGCACAATCAGTAATGCGGACGTGATGTTGTGGATGCCAGTCCGGGAGAAGCGGTGTTTGTTTGCTTACCCTTACGCCTGATTGATCCCAGCATACGGTTCATGTTCATGCTCTTCATTGCCTTCATGTTTGCAGTGTAATGCGTCTCTATCCAAGACAGTACTGTTATTTGTAGAGGAGGAAAGGGAAGATGAAGCGTATGTCGAGTCGAAGAGAAAGTATTTTGTTGGTATTGCGGCACAGGGGAAATAGGAACTGAGGCTGCACAGTCGTTGCCTTGTGAGACGGGAGTTGGGGTTAGGATGATGCAGATGCAGTCGCGTCAGGCGCCTCGGCTTCGGGTCTTTAAGCGTCTCCGTCAATTGTCTCTTCAGCCCCAATTATGTCCTTCTAGAAATGCGCGATTGAAGGTCAATCCGGATACAACCTTATTTCGGGATTGGAACCACTACTGCACATAAGTTCAATCGCAACTCAACGTCGTCGTCGCTTTATATATTCCAAAGCAGAGCATCCGGCGTCGTCACGTCTTGGCACACCGTCGGCACTGAGGGGTTTCTCTGTTTCTCTCTCGCTTTCTCAAAGCCAAGCCAACTATTTGTTTGCACAGCCTCAATTGAGCGAGACGCCTCTTCCTATCGTTTATCTGGTTGAAGCCTTCCAGATCTTAGCTTCATCTTTATTCCTGCTGCAGTTACCCCGTGAGTGGCCAGGTTTGGGGCCAGCAGCAGTGGGGTGGATGAAACGCGTGGAGGCTTTGTCAGTAGAGGGAATCAGATGATGAGCTTAACTTCATCGTGTCTTCGAGGAACGTGGCACAGATTCTGGGGAGAGAGGAAGAGTCGAAAGAAGCTTCTCTATTGTATTTAGACATGTTTTTAGACGAGGATGTTTTTTTGGCTGAAATTGAAAACTACATTCTATCTTTTATATGTGTAAGAGATACTACAAGTGACGGTTTGGTTTCAATTGGGATCCCCAATATTGAAGAGATAAGAAGTTTCTAGGAATTTGCTGTTTCCGGCAACGTCTTCGAGTCTGCTTCATACTATTCATCTATTCACTCTGAAAAAATTGCTTCCTCAACATGGGTGCGCTGTCACCCTAGCCCTTTTATACTGCGGTACGTAACAAGGTATTGCGTACTACAGTCCGCAGTCGCATTAGGTAGCATATTAGACACTATTAGGAATACGTGAAGACCTCACAATGATAGCTATGTGTTTGGGGTTTCAATGACTGTTATGGTTTAAGCCTGTGGCGACGGGAGGAGTTGCGTAGGCTATATGATTTACCATATAACCTTACAGTAGTTTTACTTCTTGATAAAAGTCTCTTTCGCAGCCACAAAGCATACGTAGGTACTTCCCTCTACAGTACTAGGCGAGCAGACCATCTTCCCTCATATTGATCTGTGATGAAAACTCCACCGTCAGCCCTGTCCCATATTTATTTTATGATACTTGATCTGCAATAAGGGATTGGCCACTCTGCTTCTCCACAACTATAGACCAAACGTCACCGACTGCTTCCTCACTAGGCGTGACCAGACCAGGTGAGGTCTTGCAACTAGGCATTTCTGTATACCTCGGTGTAACTACTATCGTACTTCACGATCTAGGTAGATAGGAGCATCCGATTCCATTAGATCACGTGACATTAATCTCTTTCAGGCTTTCTCATTCTCAAGTCAAAAATGTTGAGCTGCTAGAATTAGCTGTGAATTGATTTGAGTTAGCTTCGCAATAATTAGACGACTCTTAGTCTCAGGCTACAGCAGATAGGTCACAAAATTTAGGTACAAAAGAAATTGCGTTCATCTGTCCTCCCATCCAAACCAAAGCCTTACTTACACAAGCCTATTTCCTCCTTTTCACCATAACAGTACGCTAAACGCGGCTGGAAAGTAGAGGCCTCGACCTACAATTACTTCGTACCGGTCAAAGATATGGCTTGTCAAGCCATATGAAATTTTCTTCCAGAATACTTCATACCTCTAGCTGTAACAATCACATCAGATTTTCAGCCGTCAATGTTCACCCTTGGCACTTCGCATGCACGAAGTACTTCGTACTGTACTCTGGAAAAAGGGGGCGGCCGTTAGAAACATTAGGCTTAGCCCGAGACTTAGGGGTCCTGCTGCTAATATCGGCAGGGGACCCGCATGCGTGCAGTGGAGAGTGGTGATCTTTGATGCCACAACCCTTAATTCCTCAAGGGAGAGCCGTTTCTGATGGGGAAAGGGACGTAGAGGCATAGAGAGAGATAAGGTTGTACTACTGTATAAAAAGGGGGGAATGTTGATATCCAGAATTGGGATGGATACATTACATATATGTAAGGCGACCACATGGATTGTTCTAGTGTGGCTGTAAAACCCAAGTATGTACTCGAGCTCAGTACATGTATCTCAGGTAAGGTCTTTGATAAGGCCTGGGTGTTTGCCTTATATACTTGGCAACAGGCGGGGGATCAGCGTGTCTAGGGGGTTTAGAAAAAAAGAGCGCATATCATGAGGAGGAAGTGAGGGATTGATTAGCATAGGAAGTAAACAGTTTGGCAGGGGGCATTTACGAGATATCGCCCGTACGGGCCGTACCCCTTTCCAACATTATTGTGACAGGCCATCCTCAAGATCCAATCACGCGAGGAGAATCGGTTGATCCGGGCATGAGTAATCAAGGGCGTGATGGTCTAGCCAATCATCTCAACATCTCACATCGCAACAAAGTGACATACTGATATACCCAGATTGGACTCAATGGATACGATGCAGGGCAAGACAGGGGGCAATGTGGTATGGGGAGAAGGGTAAGAGAGATTTCATTTTGGGTTGTTTAAGCGCGCCCACAATTTCTATCTGTATGATACAAATAAATGTACAGTAAAGACAGTAGTAATTAAGTTCACTGCCACTTCATTTTCTGTGCCCCCCAAAATCATCTGGGCATACCCATTACATTACTGCATCCGTGAATGCGGGTCGAGTCAAACGAACCTCCTCTTTTCCATTCAACCTCCTCTCTCGTGTCCTCCTTCACCTTCACCTCGTCTCCTCTTTTTCTTCCTGCTCCCCTTCTTTCGCATCATCTCTCCTCCTTCTTACACGTTCGTTTGGTTCTGTAAAGAGCCCTCGCATTGTCGCATCGCAAATTAGACACCATGTACACTCCATCTTTCCTTTCGACGTCGCAGACGAGAAGCAGGTTACCATGGTTGGCAGCCTTTGGAGCCCTGTTCTTGATCTGGTCGCTTTGGTCGTCGGGCGTGCGGTTAAGTCCATTCCATTCAGCCATTTCGGTGAGTTCATTCAACCAGCAGTCGAGTCTTGCGACAGAGTCGTCAAATGAAGTCAATCGCAGTAGATGAAAGCAGAAATTGACGGAACCAGGAACAGCAACAGGAACAAGCCCATCCCCTCGACCATCTCGGGTCTGCCCCAACAGAAGGAAAAGAGTCGGTTGTTGGCCCCATACCTGTCGCAACACCCTCTCCTCCTCAATTCGCTCCATTCGATTCCCTTCTTGGCCATGAGAACGATACCGAATTTGTCAACGACAGACCTCTCATCCTCTATGCATTCTTCGAGACGGAACTCGCGCGCAAGAACCTTAAATTCTACATCAAGCATGCGCTCCATAATTCTGCTGATTTTCTATTCATCTTCAACGGCGAGACAGATGCTGATAAGCTACTACCCATTGCGGGCAATATTCGATTTTTGAGGAGGAAGAATGATTGCTATGATTTGGGTGCGTTCGCGGAGGTCTTAACGACGAATGATTTCTACAAGAAGTACAACAAGTATATTACGATGAATTCAAGCATCCGAGGACCTTTCATCCCATACTGGTCGACGGACTGCTGGAGCGAGAGATATCTCAGCAAGGTAACAAATGACACAAAGGTAGGCAACCCCTTCACAATAGAGAATAACTGGCTCATGATTCTAGCTCGTCGGAATGTCCATGAACTGCGGCCCGCGTGTTCACGTTCAATCCATGATCTGGGCCACAGACCGTGTCGGCTTGGAAATCCTCCTCTTTCCCTCCGATTCCCTTGTTAAGAAATACAAAGAAATTCTCGCCGACAGAGACCTCTCCCCCGTCCCCAAGATGAAACACGCAGGCATCAATTCTTGCCCACATGCATACTGGGACGCTGTCGCCATCGAAGTCTACGCCACGGGCCTCCTCCAAGCTGCAGGATACAAAGTTGATCCCTTGATGTTGGCGTACCACAGCAGTAAGCACTACGAGACGGAGTGTGCGGGAAGCAATGATCTCCAAGGCCATACAAGGTACTACGGCATGGATTTCCACCCTTACGATACCATCTTCATCAAGACGAATCGTGGGGTTGATCCCCTGGTCATAGATCGCTTCACTGGGTGGACAGATCAGTGGGGATACACTAGCTACGAAGCCTGCGCTGCTAAGTAGAGGCCAGTAGTTGATAAAGAGATAGATGTACTGGTTATCACGAGCATCGGCCCCGGGATACGAATAGAATAGACCAGGAAGGTGGGAGCTTTTTCTTTGTTTCTATGAGCATTTGAGCGCAAGGCGTTGACAGAGGTTGGTCTGTTTGGGTTCCGACTTTGATTCGGGTGTCTGTAAACCGCAATGTATTATACAGCGTTATGCCGACATGGCTGTAGGCTTGAATGCCATATCAGCCAATGAGATGGCTTGGCACTACCTACTTAATGCTAATGTTACCACTGATAAATTGCACAACGAATGGCTATGGACCTACTGGCGTGCGAACATTCCTACACCTTTGGACACTACCAATGTTGAGCTAGCTTTTCTATTTGGTGTGTCCTCTTCAACCTCACCTGTTCAATTAGGTAGTGAATGAACTCAAGCCTCATCAATAGCGTCGTTTAAGGTCGATTTCAGCCGCTTGCTTCAGTAGCTGTGTGTCAGAAGAAGAAGAAGAAGAAAGTATCTGAAAGCTAGATCACCAGAACAAAAGAAAGATAACTCAAGTTCCGGTCCTGCCAACGCCGCTCCTCGGGTCCAACATATCATCATTCACGGACTTGCAAAAGGTCGATTGGTATTGAAAATATGTGAATATAGCAAAATACATGATCCCAACTTGCGCGTTCATCTCTCATTTTTAACGAGTCGTTGGGATTTCATGTTGATGGAATTTCAAGGGTGAGAATTCGCTATGTGTAACATCATGAACCTCGGTGGGCATCGACGTCACTGCATATTGGAGGATTCAACCCTCACAACTTCAGTACTCAACACCAACTCCTCAATGTCACCACAATGCCTTCGCCCGACGAGATATTTGCTAATTGGCGTGGGATAGTCGACAATGACTTCTCCAAGACCATCACAAGCACCTTCGCCCTCCCGAACGACGACAATTATATTTACAGAGCCGAGGCATTCGCGATGACCTTGAGGCAAATCCAAGACCAGATTAATTCTGGCAAGATGAAATACAAATACCAGTCTCATGGGCACCAAATCGAGGTAAGCCCTTCGCAGGTATCATGCAGCAGCGATTGACTGACGAAGATACCCTCCACAGACATAGATGCATATACATCCATCTTCTCTCCCAGCACCAACACCGCTAAAGCCCTTACAGTTTTTGCAGCGAATGCAAAGAAAGGATCCCCCCGAGAAACAGTCGCCAAGTATCTACACTCCCGATCCTCCGTCCAAACCCCAAGATCAAAGACGCATGTTAATCCCTCTTACGACATATGGGTTCTATCTTGCCAGATGACGGCTTTCCTCGGTCCTCTACCCGACCCTTCCTATGCGCACCCCGCCAATGCAAAGCACACGCATCCCATGCTGCCCGTCCTCTACCACCACTTCGGCTGCGCGGTGCCTACCTATGAGTCCTTGTATATCATATCGCTAGTAGTGAAAAATTCAAGCGCGGATGGAGTCATCGATATGGCTAGCGGTAATGGATATTGGACATACATGCTGCGACGAATGCAGATGAATGCCGTGGCTGTGGATAGCATGGCTAGCGTGTACCGAATGATGTGGGTGGAAGATACGATCAAGACTGATGGTGTCGAGTATCTCAAGAAGAGTGGTGGTGGTAAGGGGAAGGTTCTGTTGCTGGTGTACGTGGTTACGAGCGGGTCCTTTACGCAGAGGTTATTGCGAGCTTATCAGGGGGGTGTAATTGTGGGCGTTGGAACACAGAATGGAAATCGCTATACTGGTTTTGCTGATTGTACGATGGAGGAGTATTTTGAGATGGAAATGCCTGGTTGGGAACTGGGTTGTAGGATTTCGTTGCCTAGTTTTGCTGGGAAGGATGAGGGAATGTCTGTGTGGAAACAAAAGGTGTAAAGAGATTATATCATGAGTTATTGCCCTTCTTAAGCTACACAAATAAGAATAAAATATCATTAGTGAGAATATTATATTTACCACTTTCGCTGACCGACATCCTAAGATTGAATCGTCAGTTCTATCTATAAACGATACTTCAAAAGGCTAAGAATAAAATAATAACGAAATATCTCCTGGATTATTTCTTCTCCTAGAAAATACCTGTATACAGTAAGCCCAAACATACTGCCCGGGTACTAGCTGTCGCCAGGAAATTTGAGGAAAAGATGCCAAGTGCATATCAGTCCAGCCCTAGTCCACCGTCCGTCCCACCACCCAGGGCTCAAGGGTTTAGACATCACTAGGGGTGAATATTACGAGATTTTCTTTTTCTTTTTCTTTTTCTCTCTCTCTCCTTCTCACACTCTCTCTCTTCTCACTGCAGAAATCAATATCATGGCTTTTAAGGCCTCGCTTAAACCAAGACATGAGAAAGGGGTATAACACGTGACCAAAAGAGCCTACTAGCGAGTGACTTACGTTAGGGAGGAGAACGAGCCGGATAATAAGTGTCTCTTGATAGAGAACCAAAATGATTATAGAGAAATTATATTATCGAAGGGCGAAGGTTACGTCTAAGCATGTACGCTATATGAACCCTGAGCTGTGCCCCTGTAGGTTTTAGATTACGAGGACGGTTTTGTCCCGAGCAAATGATTTTCACTATCAGCATCATTCTGCGCCGCGTTTATCAATCCTTTTTTTTTTTTGCAACAGTTTGCAATTCTTTTGGCCATTGTGTATACTCTAATAAAGTTCTGCGTATGCGGAGTACGTACGTCCCATATCTGCTGGCATGACTGCATTAGAGCAAAATATCTGCGGTGTCAATTGGCTGGGAAATATATACCCATGCACTTGGCGTAAATGTACGAAGTGATGGGATGGTATATGAGCTGAGATTCCGCCCACTTCTACTTTTTTTTTTGTTTTGAGATATGCTAGGAAAGGATATTCGTCTGAGTCGTCTCAACATTGTCCTAGTTACGACGTTGGGATTTTTGGTAGGATATATAGCAACTACCTTTGTTGTTATCAATTGGATCCGCAACAGGATGATTCTTCCAAGTTTCTTATTTAGAGCTCTAGCATGCGCCAATTTTGTTATTGCAGAAATAGAAGTCTATGATTATGTGAGTTTCGAGATACAGAAAAAATCTTCCCCTAAGCCACTAGAACGAAGATTGATTCCAAACACAGATCATTGTAGGCGGCGGTACAGCCGGCCTAGCCCTCTCAACACGCCTCAACCAAAACCTCCCCCATTTCAAAATCCTGGTTATAGAAGCCGGTCCCGCTGCCCTAGACGAACTCAACATTAACATTCCTGGCAAGAAAGGCTCGACCCTCGGCACCAAGTATGATTGGAACTTCACTACTACGCCTCAAGCAGGTCTGAAGAATCGCATCCTCCCTCAAAATCGAGGTAAGGTGCTAGGCGGCTGCTCGGCGCTTAATCTCATGACATATGACCGCTCGTCTAAGCATGAGTATGATGGCTGGGAGGGAGTTGGGAATCCCGGGTGGAATTGGGAGAAGCTCCTCGAGATGATGAATCGCAGTCAGAATTTCACGAGTGCGAATACGGAATGGTACGGGGATGCTGGCGCGAGCAAGAAAGGGCCAGTAAAGGCAACGATTAATCGCTATGTTCCAGCTCATCAGAATGCGTGGGTCCCAACATTGAATAGTTTGGGGGTTGAGACGAACAAGGAATGGCTTGGAGGAAATCCGCTTGGTGTTCTGTATCAAGCGAGTAGCATTGATCCAGCTCACTACAACCGATCGTATAGCGCGAACGCATATCTCCCACTGGCAGGACCAAAGCACGCAGTCTTGACCAACACACGGGTGGCGAAGATAAATCTGAAGAAAACCAAGCAGGGATATACAGCCACCGGAGTGACATTGACGAACGGAACCAAGATCTCAGCTCGGCAAGAAGTCATTCTCGCAGCCGGCTCCCTCCAAAGCCCTGGTCTTCTCGAAATCTCAGGCATCGGGCATAAGCCCGTCCTTCAAGCAGCAAACATCACACAGCTAATCGACCTTTCAGGCGTCGGCGAGAACCTCCAAGATCATATCCGCATCCAGAGCTCATACCAGCTCAAAGACAACTACACTTCTTTCGATATCCTCCGATACAATACTACGTATGCAGCGGAACAGCTTCAGCTTTGGTTCGATGGGAAGTACTCCATGTATGACTACACCGGCAGCGCATACACGTTCCAAACATGGAAACAAGCCGGTGCAGAAACCGCAGACTTCATCGCTCTCGCCCAGACTGCAATCGGGAACTCGACTCATCCCACTGAACGGAAGATGCTACAATGGCTATCCGACGAGACCATTCCCCAGCTTGAAGTTATCTTCAGTGATGGTTATACAGGTATCAAGGGATATCCTGCCGTCGGTACACCGCTTTATGGCAAAGGATTCTTTGCTCTCATCGCAGCCATCATGCATCCCTTGAGCCGAGGCAACGTACACATCAATACCACCAACCCTTCAGATAAGCCCATCATTAACCCGAACTATCTCAGCAACGAACACGATGTGCAAGCTGCTATCACTGCGATCAAGAAGTGTCGGCAGATTGCCCTAACGGCACCTCTACGCGATATCTGGGTGTCAGAGTACGAGCCGGGGGTAGATAAGGTGAATACTGATGCGGAGTGGAGAGAATTTGTTTTGAATACTACACTGAGCATTTATCATCCTGTGGGCACGTGTTCGATGCTTCCGAGGGAAGATGGGGGTGTTGTTGATTCGAAGCTGATGGTTTATGGGACTACGAACTTGAGGGTTGTGGATGCTAGTGTTATACCTGTTCTTGTCTCGGCGCATATGCAGACTGCGGTCTATGGTATTGCCGAGATGGCTGCAGATATGGTTGGTAAGTTGGTGAAGGGATATTAATTATAATAGTAGCTTTCCATTACTTACTTATATAAAGATGGAAATTCTACAACGACTATTGATATAGAGTAGCTATGTATATCTCTTGATCAGCAGTCTTTCCGTAGCGTAGTAGTTTGATATAAGACCAGGAAGTGTCAAGAGTACTCTGCCCCATGAGCTGCGCAGAGAGATCGGAATATGATCCGAGGCCAAGGAAACTCAAATTCTGAGAACGCAAAAGCATGGTCAAAAATTGATAACTCTATCCGCGATTTCCTTTATAACCATGGACCAAACTCACCTACCCCTCATTATACTCTTGAAGTCATCACTGTAAATTTCTGTAATAAATAACCCACGTGATACAATCAACTCACTTTCAAGATTTATGTTTCCAACGTAACTAAACATCTACTCCAAGTCTCAAGCTCGAGTTTGAAATTTATCGCTATCCAAAAGAACATCCAATTCATTTCAATGATAGTCCTATATCTCTGAAGCCAAAATGCCGAGGCCATGAATCTTTCTCGACGAAAGTAATCATTCGTTTCTCGCTCAGCCGGGTTTTACAGTAGAACTTGATTCCCCTCCCCTCGCTAAGCTATCAGGGGAAGCGAAAGCGAACAACAACAACAACAACCAAAACAAAACAAAAACTTTCTTTTGTGGTCGAGTCAGTCTAATAAAGAAATATATAATAGATCCGGAATATTAATTATTCATCTTTTCTTGGTATCTAGGATTCTGCATCGTAGCTGTGCTGTCTTGATGAGGTCCTAGGACTAGGAGTCTAGGAGTAAATTGATCGTCTGATCATGATTCATGATCGAAGTGAGACATATGTCGTGCAGATATGACATATTCAGTCCCCGCAAAAGCGCTGATCACTGGAGCAGCCGCTACAATACAGTGCCGAGGTCTTGATACTGGTAGTTATTTTATCTCACCTTCTACAGAAAAAAATAATCTCGGTTTCAATATCAGGTGCTTTGCGGGTTGGATAATGCTTCTCGCTTATGGGCAGTATATATAGCTATACTTCCTCCTCGCTTCTTAATAATCGAGGTATCTATTATCACAGTATAGATGAGTTCTGAGTGGTTTAAAATACAAGCATCCGCAGTCTATATGGGTTGTGAGTTGGATTGGAATTATGTGCTTGGCTGATAGAGATCAGTATCTTCAATTTGCTCCAGCCTCAGCAGCCTCCAGGGGAAACTCCGTTGTGCAAGTGCATTGAGGGTGGTATTACTATTGGTGCTACTGCTAGGAAAAGCTTAGGAAATTTTCTGTACGATTGGATATGGATATGGATATAGATGTTGCATTGATGGAAGGTTTTCTGGAGCCTGGAGGTGAAACATTTCCATCTCATACGGTCATACCTCGTCGGTGGGGCATTTTAAAGTAATGAGGATACAAATGATGTCATCTGGTAAGGTGTCAAAGGGGGCCACTAGCATGCAAGGGTCACTCATAGAGCTAGAGTGGAAATCAAGCAACTTTTTCTCGGGTTGTTACATCGTTCTTATGCTTTAAGTCAGCTGTGCAATTATCATCGCCAGGGAGGCCCCTTACATGACTGCATTCAGCACGTCATTGATGACTTTAGGACTCGTTGCGTACAGATAGCCTCTAGCGTGTCTTCTAAAGTGATAGAGAGTAACCATACTAGTATAGAGCCCTGATTGCTGGAGTCTTGCATCCGAAACCCCTTAAACTTCGAGGTAGAAGTAGGAAATATTAAATATCCGAATCACACGACACTTTCGTTGATGAAGAAAATAATGAGATGAATCGAAGATGTCAAGCTCAGCAGAGAGTATGTACCAGGAAAGATCGGTAGATCGGTAGATCACCCGCCTCATTATCTTGCATTGCATTTCCAGCCGCAACTGTTAGGCTCCGCATTAGTTCATTGAGGCTAATAGCTATGAAGCCTAAGGCCAATTTGCAACTAAAGTAGTGAGCTATCTTCAACCCGCATCCTGTCGGGTGACCACTCTGCATTGATTTTCAACAGCCTAGTAGATGAAAAGAATGTGGAGATAGAAGAAGCAGAAGCCACACTTGTTGGTCCTGATTCCTGACATGTTCGAGAAGGGTTAGAAACATAGAAGAAATCGTTCGTTGCAGTATTCCGACGAAAGAAATGTGTAGCTTCGCACCCGAACGTTAACTAAGGTGGCGGAGACATGTCCTGTAAGGCCCGTCAATCACCGATGATAAGGCCTGAGCCGTATGTGGCATAGGTCTAGATTCATCAAGTCTTAAAGATTGCAAGATGACTTAAAATTCAGTAGGGCTTCCTTTGCTGGAACTCGTTCTGATTTGCCGTTGCTTAAAAGACGGGCGACTCCCTATTCGCCTCCCGCATATATCACCAGGCCATCGCTTGATCTCTCGCGCCGCCACTAAATCCTACCCCGCATCTCCGCAAAGACTAGTAGGAGAAGATGAACGAATTACCATCTTTTATAATTCATTAGACCCGGTAAAGTAAATAAACTATGGCATAGATCTGGGGTTCTAGATTTAAGCCTTGAGCTGTGAGATGCATATGGACGGAGATGAGCGATCGTGCCGTTGGTGGCTTTCATATCTTTCGGCGCTTCTTGAACATCGGCATTCGAAGGCATTTGGGCACTTAATGATGTATTTAGGATAAGAACGTAATTCTCGCCATTCCCAGCAGCCTCTTTTTAATCAGTAGACTTGGTCGCAGAGACCATTCAGCACAGCTTCGGATCATTTCAGTAACTCGACAGCACACGTATTTCCCTCTAAACGACGAACAATTTACATCAAAATGGCCGGAGGCGCTGTGATATCAACGGGGGGGACGATAGAAGGAGGATTCCTGACAGGAAGAGCTCTCTACTATCCAGTCTTTCTGATCACTTTACTCTTCTTCCTCTGGGGCTTCTCATACGGTCTCCTCGATGTCCTCAACTCCCATTTCCAAGCCGTGCTCAGCATCACAAAACTCCAATCTACCGGTCTCCAAGTCATGTATTTCGGTGGAGGGTCAGTTCTTCACTTTTCCACATACATGTTACGGCCAAAAATAAAAAGCTGACTTATTTCCCATCTAGTTATTTCCTCTTTTCACCCGTCGCCGCTGAAGTCCTGAAACGCCGTGGCTACAAGACTACGATTTTGATGGGTCTTACGCTCTATTCCCTAGGAGCAGTCTTCTTCTGGCCGACAGCACACTTCACCACTGCGAATAATAAACTCGCATCCTACGGTGGCTTTCTCGCCTGCACCTTCGTTATTGCCTGTGGTTTATCCACCCTCGAGACTTCAGCGAACTCTTACGCAGTCATTATTGGTGATCCAGCTTCTGCATCCATTCGTCTGCAATTCTGTCAGTCTTGGAACGGTGTCGCCTCGTTCGTCGGTCCCCTCATTGCCTCGAAGTTCTTCTTCTCGGGAGCAAATGCCAATAACCTTACCAATGTCCAATATGTCTACTTGGCAGTCGCTTGTCTGGGTGTTGCTGTAGCTCTTCTCTTCATCTTCACCAAGCTCCCTGAAGTTTCCGAAGCGACCCTGGCGGAAAACGCTGGCGTTGAAATCTTGGCTATCGATGAAGAAGGCAAACCCATCGGTCAGGGCTCAATCTGGAAGCAGTACAACATGTTTTTCGCCTTTGGAGCCCAGTTTTGTTACGTCGGTGCTCAGGTATGTCTCGCTTAACATCTACCATGCCTTCAGGATATACAGTAGCTAATTCAGAAATCCAGGTTACGATCGGAGCTTTCTTTATCAATTATGTGACCGAAAATGGTGGCTTCTCCAAACCGCAAGCTGCAAACTTTCTCTCATACGCCCTCATCATCTTCACGGTTGGTCGATTCGTCGCTGTCGGCATCGCGTTCTTCTTGGCTCCTTCGTTCATCATGTGCATATACTCGGTATTGGTGATTATTATGACTGCTTGCGCAGCGTCGTTGAAAGGCTCAGCCGGTGTTGGAACACTTATGGTCACCTATTTTTTGATGGCTCCTATGTATCCAACTATCTTCACCATGGGAACTGCCAGTAAGTCTATTGGTTTATAAGTGCACTGAAGGTCTGCTAATCACCCATCGTCTAGATCTCGGAATTCATACTCGTCGTGGTGCAGGTATTCTAGTCATGGTGAGAATCCAATTTCTCTATCATTAAAATCATTATAAACTAACCTTGAAAAGGGTGTTGCGGGCGGAGCAGTATTTCCCCCAATACAGGGCGCTGTCGCGGACAACGCCTCCACCAGAATCTCCATGGTCATCCCTCTCGTCGGCTTCGTGTACGTTTTCGGTTATGTGTTCTTCCACTGGTTTACCCACGGCAAGAACATCAAACGTGTCAAGGAAATCGTCGTTGCCGCTGATACCGCTGGCCGCAGAGGTTCCGCTTGGGGAGGTGCTTTGGGTGGAGCAATCAACTATGTCCACTACACAGGTGAGAAGCAGTCGGTCGATGTTGCTGGTGGTAGAAGAGCATCTGTTGTCACCCATGGACGAAGGCAATCCATTGCAGTGCAGGTCAAGAGACCGTCTGTTTCCCATAATGAAGGCGTCTTGGAGGAGCAGCATGGTAACCCAATCCTTCTGTGAGCCTTGAGGTCATGGGTGGAAAGGAATGGAGGATTCGGAGTTAGGTTGGATTTGGTCAGGGGTAGAGTTGATATCCAAAGGGTTCTAAGTGTAAATATGAAAGTGAGGGGGTTCTTGCTTATCAATTATTCATCTCGACTTTCCTAAGTGTAACGATACTGTCTGTCCTTAATTGTGTCTCTGACACTGTCCGTTTACCTGCATCTCAATAATCTCTACATTGATGAGCCTCCGCGCAGTATCTAGAGGATCAGACAATTACTTCTGAACCAAGGGGCGGGATATCATCGAGAATAAGTTGTTGGATGTGACTTGCAACATACTTCTTCTCGCTTCCAGCTCTAACCTAGTAGTCTTCCATTGTCAGAACACTTTTCTCCGAATTCTCTCTCTTTAACATACATTATTTACCACTATTTCGTGTGCATAGCTCTTAACTTTTAATCTTGAGCGACAACCTGCTAATTTATCCTATCCATCCGATTACTGCTGAGCTATTTGGAGTGTCAGACGACTTTGTGGTTGCATGTTTTCCTTACTGCCAATCTTTACAGCTGTTCCAAGTAGAACTGTCACCAAAACCTTGAACCACATCCTCCCAGCAAAAGTATTCCTTTATCCATAATCTGCGTACTTTATTAACATAATTTTAAATACACAACTTATTTCCATTCGCAGCATCACACAGGCCCAGAGAGCCGAGTCTTCAGCTGATCTGCATGATCAATGCTTGGCAGCATATACCCGAGATGTAAGCTTCGAACCACCAGACTTGGCAACCAATCCCTCTCTCTCCTGGGTGATCTCTGCCCCTCGAACAATTGCAGATGGAGGTACCATTCCCGTGCCTGTGTCCAGTGAGCGACCGGGACTGCTCGGTTTCGGTGCAAGGCTACAAATCCGGCCCCTCTTATCCAGCAGTCAGCTATCTTTATCTATACACGTGCGAGACCTTATTGTTCGATTGATTGCTATTCCTAGTTCGAGTTACATGATTTAGCTCCTAGGTTAGGCTAGATACATGTGTTGAACTGATGAATAGACCCCGTGTTTCTGTGGCTCATATGAGTGGGTAGCTACGTCACCTACGTATTTCTTTTACCATTGCGCTGGAATTGATTATGGGAGTGATGAAATACATAAAGACTTTACAATCCACAAACTATAATTTTACACTCTTTCAATCATTTCGCCATGCTTGCTTTTCTCATCAAGCTGGTCATTGTGGCCTGGGTTGCTGATTCTGTTGCTGCTCTGCCAACATACCCTTATCACGAGGACCACGACCATAACCATGAAAAACATCTCCACGAGCACTATCAAGTCTCCTATGACCCCCGCCCGTTCTACCTCATCAACAACATGACAGATTCTCCTCTAAAGAAGAAGTTGCAGTCATGTGAGAACGGGCCATTCGGCATCACCAGCTTCTCAATTGGGCACCGTGGTGGTGGAGCTCTTCAGTTTCCAGAAGAGACGGTCGAGTCCACCATTGCAGGTGCTCGCATGGGCGCAGGAATCCTCGAATGTGACGTTTCTTTCACTAAAGATCGAGGTCTTGTCTGCCGTCACTCCCTGTGCGATCTTCACACTACAACAAACATCCTCCTCCACCCCGAGCTGGCCGCTAAATGCACCGTCCCCTTCACACCAGCCAATACAACATCTCCTGCCAACGCCCTCTGCTGCACAAGTGATATCACAGTGGCCGAGTTCACCTCCCTCTGCGGCAAGCAAGACGGGTTCAACGCCAGCGCAACCAACGTCCGAGACTACCAATACGGCACGCCGAACTGGCGCACCGAGCTCTATGACACCTGCGGCACGGTCATGACCTTAGACTCCTACATCACCCTCGTCGAATCCATTCCAGGCCACCGCAACTTCACTCCGGAGCTCAAAACGCCACCCTCACAAGTCCCCATGCCTTTCCACGGCTACACCCAGCAGCAGTACGCGCGCGATATGCTCGACAAATTTGTCGAGCGCGGCATCGCCCCCAACCGCGTTTGGGCACAGTCCTTCAACCCCCCAGACATCTACCAATGGATCGCTGAGTATCCAGCCTTTGCCAAACAAGCCGTCTTTCTTGACGAAGACGGCGATACCCCGGATACTTATGCCGTGGCCGTCGCGCGCCTCGCTTCCCTCAAAGCGAAAGGTGTGAATATCATCGCGCCCCCTTTCGCTTACCTCCTCGCTACAGCGGCCAACGATAATAAGACTCTCGTGCCCTCGTCCTATGCTACCACGGCTAAATCTGTGGGTCTGGATATCATCGCATGGACGTATGAGCGCTCTGGTCCTCTTGCGACGATTGCGGTGAGGAAAGAGTATTACTTTGGGTTTATTGAGAGCGCGATAAGTTATGATGGTCAGTATTTCGAGGTTTTGGATGTGTTGGCCAAGCAGGTGGGGATCAAGGCTTTGTTCTCGGATTGGTCGAGTACGGTTTCTTATTATGCGAACTGTATGGGGTTGGATTATTGGACTTCGTAGTCGCGGAGGGGTGTGAGCGTTGTACCTAGACGAAGCTCCAGATCATATATCTCGCGGCATTTTGTACGGTTGTACCTAATAATAGACTTACTCTCCTAGTCCCAACCGTCTTTTCCGGCTTGGTCAAACAAAAGATCCGTATTAATTTGATCAAGGCTGGTCCCAACGAGCAAGGCCGAGATATTGGTCGTTGTGGAGACCATTGTGAAGAAGAAATTCTACAGTCTATACTAACCGTCAACTTGACTGAGACTTTGAGGAATTGAAGATATCATGCAATATCTTGCTCCACACAAACCTCGAGAGTCGAAATATCGTGCTGCAACTAACTCATCTTGGGTACATGGTTCTCAGTAAACGCCCTCTGATCTCAGAACGGGCTTGAGAGCAACAAAGCCCAGTATAATCCCCGATGCGCGCAATCCAGGAGATCATAGCGGTGATGTTAACCTGGGTCCTAGACTTGATTGGTGGGGTAGCATGTCCATTGTATGCATTAACTGGTTCATAGAGCGCCTGGGACCTCGTCAGGCAGTTGGGACTTTGTGTGCGGCGATATGCTCAGCTTGGTAGGCGACTCCGTCGACGATAGGGGGCTGGTCGTGACCCTTAACTCGCAACGTGGCGATCTGTTCAATAAGTGGACGATACGTGCTGGGCCAGAGATATCAGGTATAATTAGAAGGTTTGGTTAAGGTGCTCAGGAGTCCTAATCTTGGAGAGGAGTTCTGTCGTTGGACCAGGCCCAAATCTCATTATGAACAATTATAAATTTATTTGATGATTTGCATGTTCAGTTCTTGCCAGCTTCACTAAACTAGTCTTCGGTGCCCTCGCTTGTGGCGAAGGAGATGCGAGCTAGTCGCTGCAGCCGATACTATGCCGGCACTAGCTCTCGACTCCACCGAGTTCCTTCAACGTCATGTTTTCCTTCCCGGGTTATTTTGTTTTTAATGACTCCCTCCACTTCAACACCAAGGCAAAAATCCGAATGCCGAAGACGCAGAATCTTCCTCCGTAGCCTCCTCCTGATTGTTGCTCCCACTTCAGCATCTATTCTCTGATATCGATGTCCAGTACCGGCCGGGATGAGGATGGCGAGAGGCAGCCCCGGGCACAGGCAGATGCAGAAATAATCTCCCGACATCTCGACTCCGCATATTCTGCCCACTTCCACGATGCCCCCCAGTCGTCCTCCCACCTCAACTCCACACACACTTCCAACGGAGAGCGAGAACCCGAAAGTTCGTTGAAGCTGCTGGGTGGTGATGTACATCGTGATCTTTACAAGATTAGTGCGAGGGGGAGTCCGAATCCCCTCCTCAGAGCCCAGACCTTCTCACACCCTGGCAGATCGCACACCCTGGATGGTGCTGCAGAGGAACACAGACAGCCTGGGGGATTTCGACGACACTTCGTGCAACAGCAGCTGTTGAAGCGATCCAGCAGCTTCACGGCTCCTATTACAGGCAACTTCATCGCCTTTCTAGATCTGTATGGCTCCTTCGCTGGAGAGGATCTCGCCGATTCGGACGATGAGAATGCAATTGAAGATGACGAAGAGGAGGGGATACCGTCGACACAGGAGGGGGAAGAGCGACGTCCACTGCTGGGAAGGCGGAGAACTACAAGAGGGAACAAACCTGGTGATGCCAGCTTGACAAGGACCTTCTTCTTGTTGATCAAGTCTTTCATTGGAACCGGCGTGCTGTTCCTACCAAAGGCGTTCAAGAATGGTGGCATTTTGTTCTCGTCAATTTCTCTGGTGGTGATATCTTTGCTATCTTGTGTGGCGTTCCACCTGCTTTTGAAGTGCAGGGCGAAGTACGGTGGAGGATACGGAGAAATTGCAGAAGCGATCGGTGGAAATAGGATGCGCTCTATCACATTAGCTTCAATTACCCTTTCACAATTGGGATTTGTCTGCACCGGCATTATCTTCGCAGCCGAGAATGTCTATTCCTTCTTGGAGGCTGTTCTTCACGGTGCATCTCCACTTTCGATCAGAGCCCTCATTGGTATCCAGCTGCTAGTATTAGTTCCACTGGCTTTTATTCGTAATATATCCAAACTTGGTGGAGCAGCTTTGTTGGCAGATGTCTTCATTCTTCTCGGATTTGGATACATCTACTACTTCGACATTTCCTCCCTCGCGAAGGATGGCATCAACGACACTGTTCGTCTGTTCAACCCGAGAGACTTCACTCTGACAATTGGATCCGCTATCTTTACATTTGAGGGTATTGGTCTCATCCTACCCATTCAGTCATCTATGAAGGATCCCCACAAATTCGAAGGCTTGCTCTACACAGTCATGTTTCTCATCACCATCATCTATTTGTCGATCGGGGCCCTAAGCTACGCAACATTTGGAGACAAAACGACCGTTGAAATCATTAGCAACTTCCCCCAAGACTCAAAACTCGTCAACACAGTTCAGCTCCTCTACTCTGTCGCCGTTATCGCTGGAGATCCAGTCCAATTGTTCCCCGCTATGCGAATCCTCGAAGGATCGATCTTCGGCCATCGCTCAGGGAAGCAGAATTCAAGGACGAAGTGGAAGAAGAATGCGTTCAGAACGATCTTAGTCTGCGTATGTGGTCTAGTTTCTATATTTGGAGCCACAAACTTGGACAAATTCGTGGCGTTGATTGGTTCATTTGCGTGTGTACCACTAGTGTATATTTACCCGGCGTATTTGCATTGGAAAGGTGTTACAGAAAACCGCAATGCGAAAATTGGGGACATGGTCCTGATGGGGGTTGGGCTTGTTGCTATGGTATATACTACTGCTGTTACGATTAGTCGATGGTCGTCGAGTTGATCACAGATTTGGGCCCGGGAAGTGGCAACGTCTCCAAAAGAAAAGGACTTGGACAATGAAAAATGATACCATGACATTTGGATCCTTGCCACACTTAATATAAGGCAATGTACAGTTTCAATGTTTTGGAACCAGGCACGCATGACCAGTAGGCTGCGTGATGACCACATTAATTCGTCCCATTTCTCCCGAATATCACAGATTAGAACCCGTTCGAGCACGCTGTCAATTCCATTAACTCGCAGAATATCTACTTGGGCGAAGCCCTATTGGCTTGAGGGGAAAAAAGGCCGAAAGAGGTGAGGTGGAGTTAAACTTGGCGAGCCTAAGTAAATTATTTGTCAGCACGGTGTGCCGAGGTCATAATACTGGGACTTTGCTGCATTTCCTCTTTTCCGACAACCTCAACTAATCGTTCGGAACGATTACTGTATCTCACAACAAAGCTTACCACCCCCAAGCTACCTTATAAGCTGCATTTGATATGAAGGCAGTGCACCACAAAGCAGTGCTTTCTCCAACATACCCCGCCACATCCATAATAGCCACGAGTCATCTGTTCATCCCATTACTAATTATGTAGGCACCCAAACGGCACAGGACGACGTCTACAAGACTTAGATTGACATAAGATTTGTTTGTATGCGAATGTTGGAAGATGAGGTGAACCAGGCACCATGGAGTTGTCAGTCAATATTCTAGGACAGTTTGTCCTAAACAAGATGGAGCATCTGACACTTTCCTTTCTTAACCTCGTTTCTTTTCCCAGTTTCTGTCTTCAAGCGAAGTGTAGAATGACTCCGAATATCTAAGCTCCTAAGGAATCTTATTCTTGGCACAATATTATAGCCCAACCTGCCGAGGCTCATAGGGCTCCTTCTTGAGGCATTCTTGGCATCTCGATATTGATGAGACGGACAATAATCCGGTTGGTAGTTCTTCCGGTCCCAAGCCTCGGAAAAGGGATCCACCTCGGCCGACTGTCATCATTCCAGCCTCGTGAGCAAGGCTCACCATCCATAAATTTGACTTAAGTGGCCTTGTTTCTTCTCTTCCTCCATTATATATACATGCGTTCGAGCGTGGCTACCTCCACTTTGTCGTTTATGATGTCTCCCCAAACCAGGTCTTTTGAATCTCGCGTGTCAAGACAGCCGCCCTTCACAGTGGAGGTGGCAGATACTCCCTCCTCAATAGGCGAAACACTTCCGCGTCGGAATGCTCAATCCTTTGAGCTCCTCTCCAAGCCTGACGAAGCTATATCAACGTTGTTTGATATAGTTACGCAGAGTGCCGTAAGATATGGAGATCAGAATGCCTTTGGGTCGAGGAAACTTATCCAGATGCACCACGAGACAAAAAAAGTCAAGAAAATGGTCGATGGGAAGCTTCAAGAAGTGGACAAGAATTGGAGTTATTTCGAACTCAGTGGCTACGAATATATAAGTTTTACTCAGTATGAAAGACTCGTGCTGGAACTTGGAGCTGGGCTCCGCAAGGTAGGACTTCAGTCCCCAGACAGAATTCACATCTTCGCTTCTACTAGGTATGTGGACTGGTCTTCTACTCCCTATATTCCCTAGCTAATGTCCTAGCGCTCACTGGCTTGCCATTGCGCATGGATCAATGTCTCAATCAATGCCTATATTCACAGCCTACGATACCCTAGGAGAATCAGGTCTTCGCCACTCTCTGACGGCAACCAAAGCAAAGGCAATTTTTGTCGAACCGCATCTACTAGGGACGCTTATCAGAACGCTGAGAGATGCGGAAGACATACGATGTGTAATATACAATACGGACAGCGAACAAAGCATTAACGAAGAAGATGTGCAATCATTAAAAGCTTCTCATGGGAACATTGTTATTCTAAGCTTCGAGGAGTTACGTGAACTTGGTGCATCCAATCCCATAGATGCAAGGCCACCAGCAGCAGATGATTTAGCCTGTATCATGTACACATCTGGCTCTACTGGTGTGCCTAAGGGAGTGAAGCTTAAGCACAAGAATGTCGTTGCAGCAGGTATGAGCCATCCTATTGCGATATTCTTCAAGCTAAGTTTGCTTAGTCGCTGGTATCAAGACTACCCTCGGAGAATATTTGATCCCTGGAGATGGACTACTAGCATACCTGCCGCTAGCTCATATTTTTGAGCTTCTCCTGGAGCATGTTGCACTATACCACGGCTTGGTACTCGGATATGGATCCCCAAGAACGTTGTCTGAAGCAAATTGTAGGAATTGTCTAGGCGACATACGCGAGTTCAAACCCTCTTTACTAGTTGGGGTCCCGGCCGTCTGGGAGACGGTTAAGAAAGGTATCATTGGTAATGTAAATCGTGGTGGACTTATTCTCCGTACTCTATTTTGGAGTGCCTTCCAAGCGAAACGGTATTGTGCCCCACGACGCTCTCTACAGTATTACGGCCAGCTAATATTTCAGATTTCTCGTGGAGAATGGAATTCCTGGGGCCAGTGTGCTGGACTTGCTGGTTTTCAATAAAGTGAAAGCAGCGACTGGAGGTCGCCTCAAGATATGTTTGACTGCTGCTGCCCCAATATCTCGGGAGACTCAGGAGTTTATCTCAATGGCAATTGCCCCTCTAATCAGTGCATATGGGTCAACAGAAACTTCAGGGTATGTTGTAACTCACACATCTTGGCGGTATGCTGACCTAAATAGAATTGGTGCGATCTGTGACCCTCAAACCTGGACAGTCAATGCATGCGGAGAAGTTGAATCCTGTGCCGAGATCAAGCTCGTCGACTTTCCCGATGCTGGCTATTATGCAACCAATAAACCTAATCCTCAAGGCGAGATCTGGATACGAGGTCATAGTGTCATGGCTGGCTACTACGAGAATGCAGAGGAGACGGCATCAGCTATGGACCCAGAAGGCTGATTCAAAACAGGAGATATCGGGGAGTGGGATGCCAACGGCCACTTAAAGATAATTGATAGGAAGAAGAATCTGGTGAAGACTCTAAACGGGGAGTACATTGCCCTCGAGAAGGTTCGCGACTTTTCTTAACCCCCTTGATTCGGTCAACTGTTACTAATTATTAGCTCGAATCCCTTTACCGTTCTGCTGCAGTTGTAGCAAATCTATGTATACACGCTTCAGTTTCAGAATCACACCCCGTCGCCATTGTTCAGCCAGCCGAGCCCGCACTAATCAAGCTCGCCGACACTCTCGGTGTCAAAGGTCATGGTATTGGCGACCTGGTTCACAGCAAGGAAATACAACGAGAGATATTGCACCAGATGCAAGCTATTGGGAAGCGCTCGGGACTGGCTGGGATTGAGATCATTGTCGGCGTGGTACTTGCTGATGAGGAGTGGACGCCTCAAAGTGTAAGATATTACGCATTGGTTGGCTTATGAAGAGTATTTGCTGAATATTACAGGGTCTTGTGACAGCTACAATGAAGCTGAATAGGAGAGCCTTGTTCGAGAAGTATAAGCAGGGAATACAAGCTGCATATGCGAACAGTAGGAATTAATGGGATTTCCTGTTGGATTGTGGCGGCACTTACCAGAACGAAGGTTGTAGGTACATTCATTGATTTGCAATTAGACTCCGGTCGCTACTTGGAGGGAGAGTAGGCATTCGCCGCTAGTTCGGAGACAAGCTTTTGCAAAACTAAGGAAGAACACATCAACGGAAAGAAGACGTAATTCATACTTACGATTTGTGGCCGAATGTGAGCTAGCCCATGCAGCTGTAGTTTTCATGCTTCAAGTAGGATATTTGGATGTAAATATGGCAATCTTCCAGTCAAATCATACCATCCCTCCTCGAATACCTCGTACAATAATAAACCCTGCGCTCCTTCGCTGTACATTCATCACATCTCCCATCTTACCCTCCGACATAATCTTGCATCACTAGGCACCTCCCCTTTCTTATCCTTACACGCAAGCAACACCCCATAAATCGAACCCCCCATTCCTCTGCCCCAAATACCTCATCCAAGTCTGCTTACTAGCATGCTATGTACCGAGCCCGTAAAGGTTGCGCTTGTGGATCGAATGTGGCACACTACGAAAAGAAAACAGCCTATGGACTTGCAAAGTGTTGATCATAGAGGCACGAGCTGGGAAGTAAGTGCATGGGTATAGATGACTTGATATTAACATCGTCATCTACCATTCTGATACCTCTCCAGGTTTGGGTTTCTGAACCCGCACAACCTTGTCGCAGTTCAACAGACATAGAGGGTCGAATGCGAGTTTGAGCTGTGACGATCAGCATTATGAACAAGGTAGAGGGGAGATGGAAACACACCTTTCTCATCGCATCTACTGTGGTCTCGCCCAGCTCATGATTGAGATAATCTCTCTTTACCAAGCCGACGCCATGCTCACCTGTGACAGTACCTTCCATCTCCACGGCTCTGACTACCATGCGGTGAACAACTTCCTCGGCCTTTTGCCGCTGTGTGTCGTTATATAGTAAGATAGCTATCAATTTTAGCGAGAAATTCTATCCTCTCGCTCCTAAGGGACTCACTGTGAAAATTTCCATCTCCGGCATGTCCAACAATAGCTGCAAACATACCACTCTTAACAAGATCGGCCTTGGTCGCTTCAATTATATCGGGCAACCTGCTAATCGGAACCGCAACGTCACCAGTCCAGACATGATCTGTGTCATTCTCCTTCTTAGCCATCACGCTCCACAATGCTGCTTTCCTTGCGCCCCACAAATCAGTCTGCTCCTCTGCAGTCTTGGCAAACTCGAAAGTCTTGCTACCCGTTGCCTTAGCCAGCTTCTGCACAATGCTAATATGTTCCTTTACGGCATTCGGTGTTCCCGCAAATTTGAAAAATAGAGTTGGGGCCTCGGTCCACGTCCTGCTTGTCATCCGAGAGTCATTGACGCACTTCATCTGAACATCGTCTAAGATCTCAATGGCCGCAATCGGAACTCCTTCACTGACAACTTTGGCCACGCAATCGGCCGCCTGCCTTATACTACCAAAGCTACTGACCGCAACAGATGTGGTATTCGGCTTCGTGGTGACCTTCAGAACTGCTTCCGTGACCAGCCCAAGGGTTCCCTCACTCCCAATGAACAATTTGGTCAAGTCGTAGCCAGCACTACTCTTCCTTGGCCGTTGTCTCGTCTTGATAACCGTACCATCTGCAAGTACAACAGTTAAGCTCAAGACCCATTCTCGCATTGTGCCATATCGGTATGCGTTGGTACCACTGCATCCAGTCCCAACCATCCCTCCAATCATCGCACCTGGTCCTGGGTCTGGCGGGAAAAACAAGTTCGCGTGGGCCAATTCTTCATTTAAGGCTTCCCAGCCTACTGCAGGCTGCACGATGACATCCATATCTTCCTTATGCAGTTTGAGGATTTTATCCATCCTCCTGAAATCGACGCAGATACCTCCTCTGGTAGGAGCGAAATGCCCCTCCAAACTCGTCCCTCCACTGTATCCCGTCACGGGTATCCTCCTCTTATGGCACACCTTCATGATGGCGCTGACTTCCTCCGTACTAGCCGGGTACACAACCATAAATGAGCGCTCCCTATCCTGCGACAGATGCGAACTCCAATCGCTACCGGCGTGTTCCCTGAGGTCTGCCTCTAGCGTGGAAACGTTCTCTTTGCCTACAATTTCTACGAAGTCTGACCAGGAGGCTTCCATATTTGAGCCTGAGATGTCATGTTTGGGGGCCGTAGTTGTGGAAATCGGAACAGTCGAAGCGATCGATGGAGCTGGTATGCTTTTTGTTCCAAAATAATACCCACCCAAAGCCGTAGCAATGATCACTGCCAGGGGTTAGCTACAGATTCGACATGCTGAAGATGGTGTAGGTACCGAAAGTCAGCGCAGAATTTCTTCCTCCAGCTCCTTCATTTCTCTGTTTTCGGAACCGCGCCTGTTCCGCCCTCTCCCGCTCTAGTCGTACGGCAGCACTCTCGTACAGCTGTCCCTTGAAGGTGCGTCCTTGCTGCTCTCCAATCGCTGGCTTATTTTCCGTTGATTCCCATCGTAACTGTGCCTGTTTACCGGCGACTCGGAGACATGGAGCTCGCGCGGATCTGTGAAGGGGAGCTAGCAAAGCTCTTGATGGAGCTCTGAAAACCATCGTGTAGGAGCAGGGTTATCAATCACAGGTTGTTGACATCACATTCGACCTGGGAAACCTTCGGCAGGCGGGATAACGAGTATTGAAGGAATAAATGGTAAGAGATGTTCATATTGATTCGAGGTTCATATGCGGCCGCTTGCTTGCCGAAGATTCGGAAGCTTCCCCACATCTTAGCTCTAGCTTCGGAGTCACGCCATAAGTGCAGTTTATAAATCATCTTGCATTGCAAATCATCTTGCATTGCACTCGACTGATGACGAGAGCTCGCAGAATTACACTGGACAACCGGCTATTAATTCAAATTGGGAAGTGTAAGACTCGGGCTCTAGATCAAAGGTTCATACTTGGGCAAATTTCATCACTTATGTGCATTGGAGCCTTGATTGATCATCATTAGGAGGAGTCGTTGGCCATGGATAAAACTATATCTTTTTACTTACATCTGGAGCGCGTTGTGGATGGTAGACATATCCACAGCATCGTTCAGCGATAAAGATAATTCAATTCATCACGTTCACCAAGGTTCGGAGGAAGAGAAAAGGGCAAGGTTCTATTCGTAAGCTTTATTTACATCAAAACTGTAGCTAGACTGAGTATTGAGTGAACGCCCGGAAACACCCACCTCTACTCCGTCCAACGCCCCATTTGAGAATAAAACCAGTGCGCCATGTAATGCTACACTAATGTGCCGAATAGAAACGGCTAACTCGAGTCTGGCTCACATTTGCGTGCCATTCTTCCACGCGTTCACCAACTGAACGGAAAACACTGGCTTCACACCTCCGATGGCGGCGAAGTATGCTTCTAGTTCATCATCCTGATCAATTGGGAGGGTCATCTCGGAGCCATTGGGTGGCTTGATGACTCCTTCGATACGAATAGCAATACAGCCCGGGAACTTGACAGTTGCTAATTGACGCAGCTCATCAACAGAGATAGCGCTCAGGGTATCAACCCAAAGTCTAGCTTGAGAGGCGACATCAGAGCTAGGGTGAAGACGAAAGTAGACTGCCCAAGATGATGGTGAAGGCTGAAAAGTAGCCTGAGCTGCTTGAGCTGCATACTGTTGATCGACGTATTGCTGGTCGGAGAATTGATTTTGCATTCCTCGATTCATGAGAGAGGGGTCGTTGGCGGCAGCAAGAAGGAGAGTTGGGTCAATTTGCATGTCATTGTGATCAACCATGACCTGTTGAGGTTGAACTTGACGAGCTTGAGACTGTGATTGGGCGTGTATCATTCCAGCCTGAGCGCGGGAGTGCGTGCGGGACGGCTGGGGAACTACCTGGTTTTGCATTTGGCTTTGAGCCTGAGCGAGGGCGGCTGCTCGTATTAAATTCTCGTCAGGTCCAGTTTGAAAGTCTTGTGTGTCGAATGGATTAATGCTGGGATCTGGGGCCGTGTAATTGGAGTCAAACTTCTTCCTTCTCGTGGGATCACGCTTGGTCTGGTCGTCCCGGAGGCGTTTCATAACATCTCTGCAAAGAACTTCCATAGCTTTGACTTTTTCTTGATGTTGAGGGTCAGCATCTCCTGGGGCAAGGATACTTTGAAGCAGCTCCGATCCATTGATCCATTGTGCCTTCAACTCCTTCCAATGATCTTCGCCTGCCTCGAGCTTACTTGTAAAATGATCGCCTTTAAGTACCTGATAGAAAGCATTACGAAGTTGTCGTGATTCCTCTGGATTGACACCAAGAGAGTTCTTGGCTTCTGCGATGGTCATGCGGCGTTCCAGGGTTCTCATTCTCTTCGTCACGTCACTGCAGACAACATCCAACGCCAGCTTCTTTGCTTCTTGATTATCCTCATTTCCCCAGAATACCGATTGGAGGTGTGAGCTCTCCTGAACCAGTCTATCCTTGGCAGCCTCCCAGCGTTCTGGGCCGGCTATTGTCTTCTTGATAATATCTGCCTCTTCACAAATCCGTTGGAAACGAGTTCGGATGTCACGGTACAATCGGCTATCGAGGCTTAAGAATGCTTTACTCTCGTCGATGGTCGTCTCCGACGGGAATCGTGGTGGTCCAGGGGGATCAGCTGGCAGACCGGCCCATCCTCGAGTTCGGCGGCGTCTCTTCCTAGTGGCCCAGCGTTCGGCAGACTCAGCTTGAAGCTTTACCAGGCGCTCTTGTCTCTTTCTCATAACTTCCGGACTTAGTGGTGGCGAGTCGCCCTTAGAGGAGCGTTCTTGTGGCATCACCATATCATCCAAGGGCTCGTCGTCCATCTCAGCATCCGCCATTTGCTCGCCTGGGTAAAGAGCTTGTGAGAGCTGGTTGATGACATCTTGGTCCGAGTCTTTCTTCTTAGTCTTCATCCCATTGGGGACTCTTAGCAGCCATCGATTCTTTGCGCGAACCCGCATCAATTCTCTCTCTTTGATATCGAAACCTTCTTCATTCAGGGTGCGAAGCATGTCTCGCTGGGAGGTGTTGCAGTCCCAGAGCTCCTTGACGCGCTGTACGAGGGCGGCATTCTTGTGGGCGGGATTCTGTTTAGAGGGGAAATCCCAACGCTTGAACTGCGTCTGGAACGCACGTTTGCTGTGAGAAGTGAAGGTCAGTACAGCAGGGTCGGGATGTGACAGGTACGGACGACGGTAGGTATGGAGCTGAGCTGTACGGGGAAGTACGTTCGGCGGCAGATCTTACCTGGGCGCGAACTTGTGATGTTCCTTCATATACTCCATGATTTCCTCCAAAGATTTCTTCTCCTCGATGTACATGCGATAGCACATCTCCTCTTTGTTCTCCCAGTCGTACACCATTTTGGCGAGCTAATTCCCCCTAATATGAAGAACACTTGTCTTGAATACCTTCAAAAGTCGAGGCCGCAGGTAGTGGTGATGGATGTGGTTTATCGAGGTGCCCAGACGAGCCAGAGCTGCGCCGGCTCCTGTAATCAAGACGCAAAATTGAGTTCCTGTACTTCGGAAGTACTGCTTAGTCAGCCTTGTGTGGTATCACGTGATCTTCAAGTCACGTCGATTCTTTGCCAGCCAGCCTCATTTACCGTTATCTAGGTAGCGTAAGATCATTTCCATGCATCTATCAGGAGCTTTATCGTTAATGTCATCTAGACTGAATTTTACTCTTAGAAGATGATGTTCTTGGTCAAACAAAGTTCCGCTCATCTGAGTCATCTTCCTTCACAGCAGAAATGTAAGTGGCTAGCTAGCTACAATACTTCAAGAGACATGCCCTTTAATATTAAATTCCTTCCTTAACAGTTCCTCGATCTTCCAACTTATCTATGTCCATACGTTCTCTATTATTTGCTCATAGCTGCTTCCTCAAACCACTTGCTGTTAGTCAGCAAGCCAGACAATCATGACGCTACTTTTACTTCCAAGGTTCCAAGAAATTCAACCTGGTGTTGGCATAACCAATTTGTATCTGAAAAGACGACCATTCGCAAGGCTCCTACTCTCCCACAACTGATCAGTTCTGTTAAGCCAATTGTCGATAGTCTCTCGGGTACACCTCACAGATATTTAAATCAGAACACAAAGCCAGTCGCGCGCAGCCTTCTGTGGTGTGCTTTGCCTGTGATATAATAATCCAAGCCACCACACAGAAGTAGAAGCCACTGAATCCAGATTGTACATATACCAGGGCTTTTGAATCTTCAGACTTAGTCTTCTAGTACATTTCCACACCAGGTGCTTTCTGTTTACACTTTACCACAAACGCCACCAACATTTCATCCCAGCCATTAGCCCGATGCCCCTATTTCAGGTGATACCCTAGCTTCCTTGCTAGAATGTATACTGACAAACGGTAGAAACTACTTCAAAAGGCGCAGTCGATAAAGTCGACGCAGATACAACCACCGCAACAATCAGTGGCAATACCATCGGTGTCAACCAAAGCAGTAGCAAGCATGGCGACTTCCATGACTATCCAACTACAGAACAAAACATCATCTCATCAAGTCTTCGCCTATATTACTGGCCAGGCTTTGGATAATGGAAACCGCGTCTGCCTGATCAAGGCTGACGGAGAAACTCCATACTACCCCTCATCACCACCGAAGATTCTCCAACCGCTGGTAGAGAACTGCTCCATCAAACTCGGGGTTCCGGGAAGCATCACAAGTGTTACTATTCCTCAACTTGCCGGAGGTCGTATCTGGTTCTCAGTTGACAAGGAACTGAAGTTTCTTATCAACCCTGGACCGGCTCTGGTCGAGCCGTCGATATCCAATCCGTCCGATCCCAACATCAATACCTCATGGGACTTCTGCGAATTTACGTTTGCAAACAACTTGATATATGCGAACATCAGCTATGTTGATTTTGTCAGCTTGTCCATCTCCATGACGCTAACTCCCACCGATGGTGCCGAGCAAAAAGTCTTGGGACTGAAATCTGATGGACTCCAATGCATCGTAAACGGGTTGCAGTCCCAGAATATTGTTGATAGTAGCGATTGGAATAAGCTGGTTTATATGGCTAGCGGGTAGAGGATTTTGAAGCTCTTTTCCCTGAATGTTACTGACACAATGTCAGAAACCCATTGCGAGTCCTGAGTCCCAATAATGCAATCGTTATGGCAGGGGGAAACCTATTTAAAGGGTACTACGACTCATATGTTGATCAGGTCTACGATATGTACGCCAAAACAGCCTTAACGATCGACACTCACGCCCAATGGGGACAGGTCAATGGTACAGTTGAAAACAACCAAATTAACTTCCCGGGCATCGGCAGCTTCGGTAAGCCATCGACAGCAGACATATTCGGCTGCAGTTCCGGCCCCTTTGCTAATAATGCCGGTGCACTTGGTCCCTTGACTGCTCGCATTTGTGCTGGATTCAATCGGAGTACATTGTTAAACAATCAGGTACATCCCAATGCCGAGAAAGTATCGGACTTTTACGAAACCCTGATCACAAATCACTACGCAAGACTTGTTCACGAGGCGAATATCGATGGCAGAGGATACGCGTTTCCGTATGATGATGTACCTGCAGGTGGTGGTGGGGTGGACCAGTCTGGTTTCGTAAATGGGTCACCAAAGTCATTCATTGTGACCATTAGCTAACTTGGCAAGAGTGATTGTTATGTGTTTGGTTATCATAGGAGATATTCAGAAGAGGACTGCATTTATCTGTAATTGTTACCTTAGATAGCAAATACAGTTGGGTAGAGAATGTTTGGTCTGCTCGCCAGCAAAGCATTTGAAGGGTACAAGGATTGTCAATACTCGATATATATATTAAGTTTCATTTTTGGTTTAATTTCTCCCAACAGATTTGGTCGATATGTGATAGAGCTGAAGGCTTGATCGTTCAAAATCGAAGCCAACATGTCCAGCGGCAAAGCCGAACCAAAGTTCGGTACTGTACATATTTCAAGAGCTTCATCTGCACCACCTGCACGTCTCATTGCTTTTGCACAATGGATTGAAATTTTGGAACAAGGAAGATTGGGCTAATATTCGATTGTTACTCGTGGCAATATTGTCATCCAATTAGCTTGCACAGTGTAGTTCTACAGTACCGCTGCCGGCTCGGCTGCCGTGTTGTCGGCTCTTCGGGTTGTTGCGCCCATAATTATCCGGCTGACTGCCACAACCTCAACCTCCCTCCGTCAATCTGACAATCCACCGGCGGCACACAGAGGACAGACGCGTGCTGAATTATCTCTACCTATATCGCGAATCCCATACTTGCATCAAATCTCCCAGTCCACACACGTACGCGCAGCAATTTCGATCGCGATGTCTGCAGATGCGCCTCCTCGGAAGCGCGTTTCTCAGGCTTGTCAGCCTTGTGGAGCTAAGAAAGTCAAGGTAGAATCCAGTAGATTGCTCATGATATTCCAGACCACTGGAGCTTCTTGCCCGCGTAGTATACTGATGGTGTCTTTTTCAGTGCGACGGCATCTTTCCGATCTGTACGCCATGTCAGTATAAGGGGATTGATTGTACGTATGGCATATCGAAGCGTAGGTTAGTATACAATCTGGGATATGCAGACATCCTGCTGGACATACAATTCTACCTAGCAATGCCCCATTTATAGAAGTGCTTTCAATGCTTTCTTGACTTCTCCCATACACCCCGGAGCTCGATACCTGGAGTCACCAATCTATGCAATGAGTGCATGACCTAAGATAGTACACAAAAAGCTAAAATACAAGCAGTAGACATATAACTAGCTTCGGCGGAAGTCCTCGCCCTCGTCCCCCTCCGCCAACTCACTCTCCTCGAGAAGAACAACTCAGGCCCGAGGTCAGAACCAGTTCCCCGACGCAACGATTACAACGGATACCAATTCAGTCACCACCCTCAAAGAACTCCATTCGCAACATCTCCCCGGAGCTTTCTACTCGGCTACTCCAAACATATTTCAATTGTTTACACCCTCTGTGGCCGATACTATACAAGCCGCTCTACACCTCCTTAGACTATGGCAGTACGTACCGGGAAATCGATTCCTCGTTCTCACCTTCAAGGCTCCGTCTAGGAATGGTAAAACTTAGTGGGAGTTGATATTAACTCCCCTAGGCTCCTGATCGCGCAAGTGTCGAAAGGCCCATTTACCTTCAAATATCCTCTTGCCATGCTCCTAGAGTATCCCAGAGGACAATGGTTAAGCTAGCATTGTGTACTACTTGCTACCCAGGATGCTGTTCCTCCTTTTTGATTATTCAAATCCATCTCATAACTTCTCAACATACTCTCCAGTCTATTCTCATACCATTTCAAATACCGTAGCATCTACTTATTCTCATGCTAGACCCTACGGAAATGATGCACCCCGCTCTGGCGACTGCCATATTCTCTATTGCTGCCTGCATCGACAGACCAACACAATACGCCCCCAATAGTATTGTCCAGAAGTACCCGGAACCAGCACAATTTCTACAGGAGGCCCTCGATATCCTACAGCAAAATAACAGTGACCAAGGCGCACAGATGATCAACGCCCTCAGCCCTACAATTACCAGCTGTCAAGTCCTAACAATTCTCTCCTTACAGCAACATGGAGTTGCTGAATATGCACGTGCGGCCATGCTCTGTTCTCTCGCAGCCGGCATGGCAATTGACCTGCGATTACATCGGCTAAGCGAAACAGATGACCCAATCCAGGTAGAAGTCAAGTCTCGACTTTGGTGGAACCTATATATTCTTGACAAAATGATCGCCATCGATATGGGAAAGCCCGTTTTGTTGCGAGAGGAAGAATCAGACTGTCCTTACCCATCTGTTGCAGAAGCTGATGAATTCGAATTGATGTCTACCCAAGTTGAAAATCAAAGCATCTCAGGTCATTTCAGAAATATCCCTACCAAGCTTCGTACCATCTCGGGTCTTCACTCAACGATAAGGCTGTCCAAGAATATCGAGCGCATGTCTCGGGAAATTTATGGAATAGCTATTAGGAGGGCCATCAGGGAGAACCAAGCAGCAGGTCAGGCCAAGAGGATGGAACTGTGGAATGTATTCCAGCAGTGGGAGCGCGATATGGAAGCGTCGCCTTTGAGACTTGACCTGAGCAAGGATCTGACTTCGGTCCCGGCGGCAATCACAAATTATGTGGTAAGTGACCAGACCGTGGTGGGAGAAACATGCTTAACAAGTCTTGCACAGGTTAACTGGCATATAACAATATTGCTCCATCGTCCGTTCATTGCCCGTTGGCCATCTAACCCAGCCGCAACCGACTCTCATAATCCATTCGACGTCTGTTTGCAAGCTGCTAATAAAATATGCATGGTCCTCGAGAAGTACTTCGATCGTTTGCTCGGATTACCATGTGACATGGTATTCAGTGTCTTTACTGCTGCAAGCACACTGCTTTACCATTCGAAGCACTCCAAAGACGCTACTCCTGAAAACCACAGACGGCTCAAACTCTGCATACATTGGCTCTCCGTTCTTGGTAAGTCATGGAAGAGTGCCGGAACTCGACAACAAATGCTGGCTGATAGTGAGCTACCCTCCGACTCTTTCTTGTCATCACTGACATTAGGCACTCCAGTGTTCGATTTGCCACAAGATTTACAGAGTATAAGCAGCAATTCCAGACTGTTGCACTCACCATCACCTGAAGCAGGTGCAAATCAAACGTACTCCTCAGCAACTCCAGCACCAGAGACGAACGGTCATAAGCCTGTACTTGTTGAGCAGTCACCTGAGGATTGGGGATTTTTACGTGTCTTTGGGGACGCGGCTGACGAGTTTTTCGAGTTCGATGTGCAGTTGCGTGGCTTGCTTGATAGTGGATTCGGACAGATGGACAACATGGCGTTCGACACATGAAACCTCTCATTACGACGCTACACAAACTGTCCTCTTCATCGTCTTCGAGCTGCAGCTCCTACTTTCCAACCACCACTGGGATACTATACAACGCGACACGAAAACCGAAATTTCCTTAAACTTTTGGTCCGACATATTGTCGCCTGCCACCAAGAAAAAAGAACAATACCCCTGCAACCGACCATGCCCCCATTACGACTACCGCATAATTCATGTTCTGTGGTGTGACAGGCTGATAGGACGGGAAGGTGCTGAAAATAATGGCTACCACCAACCAACTGATTGCTGTAATGTTCACCAATGGCCCAAGGACGTCACCCATCTTGAATGGCCCAAACTGGCTTGATCCCAGCTTTTTTCTGCCATACGCTACCATGTAGATAATTGGCAGGATGTAAGAAGCATACATCCCAAGGATAGCCATGGATAGGATAGCATTGAAAGCTGTACTGTTCCCCAAGTAGATCAATCCGAGAAGCATCTGAGCAACTGTTACGAGAACGATGGCTCGGACTGGGACTTTCAGTGTAGTATCTACATGTGCAAAGAATTTCGAATATGGTGCGGCCGAATCTCGAGCAAATGCCCAATATGTGCGAGAAGTGGATGTACACCCAGCAGAATTTGCTGCAACTGCCACGAGTGTTATGGGGAGAATTAGCACGGTTGCTCCACCGTAATTCTTCGTAACGTTGAGAAACAGCTGCATAAATGGGAAGCCAGTAGGGGATGCAAGAAGCTCGTCAAGATCGCCCAGTGAGAACAGAAGCATTAGACAGAAGCCAAATCCCATGATACCGTTGGCTATCACACTGCCCATCATTGCGATGGGCACATTTCGCTCTGGCCGCGGCATCTCTTCGGCCATATGACAAGCTGCATCATATCCAAGGAAGGGATAGACTGTGCTGAGAAGACCGACGAGCCAGGAAATGCCGTCGTTTGACCATCCACTATTGTTCGTGACTTCCACGAAAACAAAGTGGGCATCATGTTTCGGTGCCATGACTCCTAGCGTGACGAGGATGCCCAAAAATCCCAAGACGTGAAGTAGTCCTGTTTCAAATCAGCACAATCGCCATTGATCAATCAATGATGCATACCTGACGCAAGATTGGTATGGGGCAACACTTTTGATCCCCAGATATTCACAGCAGCCGAATAAACAAGTACCATCCAGTAAAATAACATTCCCTGCCAGCGCTGGGGAACATATTCTGCATTGTTGAGGGTGATAAGCGACTGGAACTGCAGCCCTCCTGCGAATGCGGCAGATGCTGTGAGCACAATCTGTCCACCGATCGAGATCCAGCCTGTGAACCAGGATGCTACGAGCATATGTTTTTTCGGTGCGAGGGCAGCTACCCAGTGGTATTGTCCTAAGCGCTGTCAGCCGTCAAAAGTCCGTGTGAGGGGGAGGGGAAGTCGGCGAAGGTGCAAAGACAATCGTTATGCTACATACCTCCAGCGGTGGGGTAAATAGAAGCGATCTCAGCAAGTGAAGCAGCAATTGCTATAGTGCCGCAAAATGTTATGATACTTTCACCACCATCAGCTTTGTGTTCTGACTTCGACCAGATAGGACTTGTAGCATACTAATTGTAGAAGAGACAAGGGGCTCCTCCATTTGTCAAGGCAGCAGCAACAACACTCGCCAGTGCCTCCCAAGTGCCCATGAGGCAGAGGCATAGCGAACCTAGAGACCAGATGGAGAAGTCCCTACGAAGCTCATCGACATGACCTTCTGGCATGAGGTCTGAATCTCCATAGCCGACATCGTGCTCGCGATCGACCGGGAGTTTCTTTTCGGCGTGGACTTCTGGTCCCCTTGAGCTAACGGACATATTCAAGAAATATACAGTCTTCAATTTCAATTTTGACGTGACTCAAGGTGGAATAAATAATGCGTGAGTGGGACGCAGAGTAAATCACCGAACAGACTACATGATCTGATGGGAGGCACGTCGTGTATTAATGGACTTTTACTTCATTCCTTGATAATTGTTTAGATTGCTGTTATCTTCAAGAACCCCTAGTTATCTGCGGATTGAATCCGCATTTATCAAACGCCGGGATCTCAACATCAAAGTCTTTCCGAATTGCTGACCAGGTCTCGCACAATTGGGGTTTCTACGGTGGCTGCTCTAGTACCTGCACCTCGGTAGGTAGATAGATACGCTCCGATTCCCGAACTAAGGTTCGGGAACGGCAACAAATACCCGGTATCAGATCCCATACCCGACCCTCAACCAATTGGGAACCAACGGCAAATAAAGACGCGCACTACCCGAATCTGGAGATAACCGCAGCCACAGCCAATCGTCGCGAACGGGATCCCCATGGCGGGTATCTCTGGCCAATACAGCAAGAGAAAAAAAAAGTCATGTCATGATGACTGGCGGCACGAATATGCCATGGCTATACCGTTGACATATACATATAAGTAAAGGTAAGATATCCATACATGCTATATGTAGATATATATACGGCATCTCATTCCTCCTCTGCATTTCCTCTTTGTTACACCATCAGTCACATCCTCTCGCTTACTGTACTCCCTCATCTCTCATCTCCCTCCCTATAATTCGTAATGTCTCCATCCTCAGAATCTGTGTCCAAGACACTCCCACATCCCCTCTTTCCTCTCAGTATCGAAGAGTCTCACCGAGCACGAGACATCGTTCTTGGTTCTCACAAGAGTTCGATCATCGATTTCCGCTCAATTTCTCTCCAGGAACCCCCGAAAGCAGAGTTACAGCCCTTTTTGGAGCTCGAGAACAGCGGAAAACTTCAGCGTAGCACACCCCGACCTTCCCGTCTCGCGCGGGTAAACTACGATGTCATTGGCCGTGACAAGATTGCCAGATATTACGAATCAGTAATTGATATTCGCAATGGAGCCTTGATCAAGCAAAATGTGGTTGAGCAGCCTGCCCATGCGGCGCTGACATTGTGAGTTCTGGAATTGAGACAACAAGTGCAAATGAAGCTGATTTATTCATAGGAAGGAATTCGATGATCTGACTGCTGCAGTGGCAGCTTCGCCCCTCTTCCAGGAGGAGGTTGCCAAGTTGAACATTCCAGAAGGATTTGAAGTTGTTGTCGAACCATGGCCATACGGAGGTAGCTTAATTATGTCCACAAACATGGAAAACACACTGACTGTGAGAACAGGACCGGATGAAGGTGATGAATACCGCCGATTCTTTCAGGCCCTGTGCTTTGCAAACGACACGAGAGTTGGCAATGCGGACTCAAACTTTTACGCTTACCCGCTACCTCTCATTCCAATCATGGATGCTCGTACCCATGAAGTCATTCGGATCGACCACCTGGCAACGGGAGGCGAGGAGGATGGTTTCAGCTATGGTACGCGAGCTGATAATGTCATCGAGCATAACAAGCCTGCAGAGTACATCCCCGAACTGCTTCCCCAGGGCTTGAGAACGGATTTGAAGCAACTCAACGTCATTCAACCTGATGGACCTTCATTCAAGGTCACCGATGAGAGTCTGATTGAATGGCAAAAATGGCGCTTCAGAGTAGGATTCAACTACCGTGAAGGAGCTACACTCCATGACATTCGATATGATGGGAGAAGTGTCATGTACAGACTGAGTGTGAGCGAGATGGTAAGGAGTCAAATATTTATCCACTCTGAGATCCGTATTAACGCAAAGTAGACTGTCCCATATGCTGATCCACGAGACCCCTTTCAACGAAAGCAAGCCTTTGATTTCGGAGACGGAGGGGCAGGAATTTGCGCGAATAATCTCGAGCTTGGATGTGATTGTCTGGGACACATCAAGGTAATCCTGCTAGCGATATATATAAACCTATGATTTCACACTAACAGCGGCCCAGTACTTTGATTCCGTCAAGACGGCTGGTGATGGTACAACCACCGTCAGTCCGAATGTAGTGTGTCTCCACGAGCAGGATAATGGAATTGCCTGGAAGCACTCTAACTGGCGAACCGGCCGAGCTGTTGTCACCAGATATCGTGAATTGGTCGTTCAATTCATCATCACCCTCGCTAACTACGAGTACATCTTCGCCTACAAGTTCGATCAAGCAGGGGGTATCATGGTGGAAGCTCGGGCAACCGGTATTGTCAGCGTCGTCTCCATCGACGCAGGAAAGAAGTCGCCGTACGGAAACGTCGTTGCGCCTGGAGTTCTTGCACAAAACCATCAGCATGTTTTCGCCGTTCGCATCGACCCTGCGATAGATGGAGCGGACAACAGCGTCGTCACCGAAGAATCACATCCAGTCCCCACCTCGGCACAGCGGAATCCCAAAGGCAACTTCTTCGAGGTTGTCCACAACGAAATCCAGAAATCGCAATGGTTAGATGCTGCACCTCATCTCAACAGAGTCATCAAGATGGTCAACCCGAACAAGATCAACCCCATCAGCGGTCATCCCTTGGGCTACAAGTTCACTCCTATCCCGAGTCAAGTCCTCCTCGCCCAGCCCGACTCGATCCAAGCTCGCCGCGCACAATTCGCCAAGCATCACGTCTGGATCACAAAGTACAAGGATGGAGAACTCTTCGCGGGCGGTGAATACACGCTACAAAGCCAAGACGAAATCGGTGGTGTTTCGGATGCAGTAAAGAGAAGGGACGATGTCAAGAATACAGATGTGGTTGTCTGGAGCTGTTTTGGTTTAACGCATAACCCCCGAGTGGAGGATTGGCCTGTGATGTAAGTCTGCTTCCTGGTGATAATGTATTACGAGAATGAAAGAAGGGGTAAAAAAGCTAACCGTGTTTGTGTGATAGGCCTGTCGATATCTTCCAGCTTCACTTCAAGCCAGTTGATTTCTTCACCGAGAACCCGTCGATTGATGTACCATCGAATCGGAACTTGGCTAGTACCTTGATGAAGGAGTCTAGTTGTTGTGCTAAGGAGGGATCGAGATTATGAAGAGATGCATGTAAGCCGGAAACGAAAATATCATGAGTAAGAAAAGTTTCAAGAGGTTCAAGATATGTTTTTTTTTGTTTTGGTAAAGGGGGTTGGCTGTCTTTGATAATGTGTTACGAGGGGATTGAAGCTTGTCCAGAGAGCGGGATTGAGAGTCTAGGATAGGATTTTGTGAGTATGTTATTGTCTTCCTATTGTCTCATAGGCTGGGAGGTTTGCTTTTGAGAATTTAACGCATTTTCCATAAGAAACTTTTCGTTACTTTTCACTGCAGCCATCAAGATCTCTGCGTAGCTTATATCTAAGGTGACGGTGATACGTTAAGAATCAATACTGACAGTTATAACTTGCGCTCAATCCAGTGAGAAGAACAGCTCTTGGGAAAAAGAAATTATCCAATGATATATTACACTAATACAATATTCAAAATATAGAGGTAAAGCGTAAGGCCAGGACAGGTTCGACCCAGTCAGGTCGTTTCGAGAACACAAATTATCAGACACAGCAGTGCTTGTATAAATACAAGCTTTATGGATGATACATCCATTCGCCTTGGTTAAAGACAATTTCAAATTCCACATTCTCAAATGTGCCAACCATGGCGTAGAGATCATTAAATCCTTCCAAACCAGTGACGGGTAGATCTTCTTCGGCATCTCCTTCCTCATGTAGATTCCAACTATTCTCCTTTCTACCATCCCTCGTGAAGAAGATCTCAATATCGATCGCGGTGGTCGACAGCGTCTGTGCTGGGGCAGAGTCATATGAGGGCGGCGCATTTAGATCTCTCGCCGTAAATGTCATACCCAGACCCAACGTCTCCCCAGCTTTGAACGGCTGAGTGAAATCCTTGCCTCCCCAGCGATCATTGATGTATTTGCTTCCGTCGTCTCCGTGTACGGCCAGACACCCTCTGTGCCACCCTGGAAGTCTGAAGGTAGGGTATGGTTGCGCGCCAAAGCCCATTGCCAAGCTGACTTCTCTTCTGCTGCGTGCGTTGATCCTGACTTCATAGTAAATCGATTTAGTTCTTGCGGTCCGCAGAGGAGAATGTGCCATGACAGAGTACAGAGGGATCGTGGATGTTATGCATGAATCTGGGTTGTTGGCCTTTGTCTTGCCTGCCCACACTCCGGGTCGTGGCCGCTCCAAGTCACCCTTGTAATCGCGGGGTCTGACGATTCCTATCTCTCCTTTGGCGATGGCTTCGAGTGCTGCTTCTGGGAATGTGGCTGGGCTCGTCATGGGGTTTTGCGTACACCATATCTCTCCCAGCTCTGCCTGTTCTTCGGTAGCATTATTCGTGGAGCTTCGTTGATTGCCCATGGATGGCGGGGGAGGTAGAAGTGAAGTATCTGGAACGGCGGTTTGCCAGTCATGGTATGGTTCGAGGGGCGGTGGTGAACTTGTAGGAGGAGCATCGTAGGCAAGAGAAGGAGGAGGTCCTGGCGGGGGAGCGAATTCATTACCTCGATTCTGTGGAGGCCCAGCTGGAGGGGAATAATCGTTGCGATTGGGCGGGGGACCGGACGGAGCTGAGTATATCTCTGGGTTTTGATTCTGATGATGTCCAGGTGGCGGAACGGGCGGTGGACTATAGGACATTTTACCAGTTTTATTTGGAGGTTCTGTCTTGACTGGGCGAGAGTTGAAGTGGTTGTCGTAGTCGCTGTTGTTCAATCGCGATGATGGATCCTCTCCTTTGAGCTTGCTACCGAAACACATCTTGAGACAGAGTCACAGAGGGACAGAGAAAGCAAAGCGAGTTTAAAACAAATGGAATGAGTAGCAGTACTTGACCTTGAAATGAGTGATTAATGACTCTCTCCTGTATATTCTTGTAACCGTTTCTGATGTCAGTGGTTAGTGGGCTGTGCAGCGGATATTCCCTTCACAGCTTGGTACTGTAGTGGTTGCATCACTACTGAACGAGGCGCAATGGATGCGGGTGGTAAGTGTAAGTGATTGGAAGGGGCGGTGAGAGCTGGCAGTTCGCAATTTAGTTGTCCCGACCCGTAATCAAACAATCTGACAATCTGACAATCTGATAATGCCGAGGCCGAGGCTTGTAATACATTACTTTAAGAGTGATACAGTACCCTCACTATTCCGCAAAAAAATGAGTGTATACAGGGTTGCATCGAGGTTAGAAAAATGCAGCTTGCATCTTTCTTTCTTCACGCTCCATGAGATTTAATCTCTGATAGTCACAATCAGGATTCTTGGCTACTTTGACTACACCTACCATCCCGGGTAAGCGTCAGGTCAGATTGCCCCTCAACAACTAATATCCGTGGTTGCATTTAGGAAGCCCTGCTTCGTATTTTTCTTCAATATCTACCGCGAATGCAAGAGGAGCTTCATCTGCAGTTCTACCAGCGTCGAATAATTGTAGCTATAACAGTAGCATAATTTTACTACCAAGCTCAACGCACCAATCACCATGGAAGAATCAAAACAAACTAATCATCGCTTTTATGGATACCCTCGAGCTGTCGAAGCGCCTCTTATCCCGTATAAGAAGAAGGATGATGCTAACCCAGTATTTCGAGGAACCCTTCTTGTCGTCGGCGCCTGGATGTATGCCGCTCTCATTCCTCATTCTAGGACACCTGCTGATCGCGTGTAGTGTCTCTAAGATCCAATTCATCCAGAGAGTGCTCTGGGCCAATGCTGGCTTTGGCGGCCTCCAAGGGCTTCCATATCTGAAAGATTATACGAAAAGATGTGATGTGAGTGCTTGTATTTATATCAATGTCACCTGCTTACCGCTTTAGCCTACTGTTATTCCACTTTCCAGCTGTGACTGCGGTGGTGGGCCCGAAGTTCTAACTTCGGAGTCATTTCCTGTACCTCCAGCACATATCCCAGGCCGCTACCGTTCAGTAACCGAATATCATGCAATGTACCTGTCTGGCGAGCTCACCCCGTTGGCTGTTGTGGAATCTTTGCTTCCCCTCATTCGTCGAGATGTTACACCTGTATCCCACCACTCTGTTGCATTTATAGACAGCCATGTTGAAGAGATCATCGAAGCTGCGAAGGCCTCGACTCTTCGATATAAGGAAGGGGCTCCACTCAGCATCATGGATGGCGTGCCTACAGCTATCAAGGATGAAGCCGATGTTGCCGGATACATCACCACCAATGGGCGCAAGAAGACTCGTACATCAAAGATTGCCGATAAGTCTTCATGGCCAGTTCAAACTCTACTCGATTCCGGTGGTATCATTCTTGGTAAACTGAACATGCATGAATTGGGAGCAGATACGACGAACAACAATCCCAATTGGGGGACTCCACGGAACCCCCACAATGATCAATACTATACTGGTGGCTCTTCCGGGGGCGCAGCATATGTGGTCTCCGCAGGTCTGGTTCCCGTCGCACTTGGAGCTGATGGTGGTGGAAGTATTCGTATCCCCTCATCATTTTGTGGTGTGTATGGCCTCAAGCCATCACACAGTCGTCTCGAAGATACAGGAAGTACAGTTACTGTCACTGGCCCTTTAGCAGCTACAATAACTGACCTCGAAATCGCATACCGCATCATGGCCAAGTCCGACCCTGATGACCCGATCAGCTCCTTGTTTGCTCAGCCATGCTCGACGCCTTCTGCCCACCGCCCAAAGATTATCGGCATCTATAAAGAGTGGTACAATCGTGCCGATCCTGCAGTTCTCAAACTATGCAACGAGGTTGTTACTTATTATAAAAAGATACTCGACTATCAAGTTGTCGACATCACGATCCCTTACGCGCCAGAGGGCCAGCTTGCCCATGCGTTCACCATTCTATCAGAGATGGCAGTTCATGCTCGTGCAAACTCTAGTGACCCTGTAAATTGGCTTGATGGACTTAACCCTGCTAATAAGGTTCTTCTCGCTGTCGGCTCCCAAACTCCCGCTCAAGATTGGCTTCTTGCCCAACAGCTACGAAACATGTTGATGCAGCATCTCGCATTTCTCTATCAGAAATATCCAGGCATGGTCATCGTCACTCCTGTTACACCAATGGCGGGCTGGCCGATAGCATCCGAGACTGACTTGAAGCACGGAATTACCGATGGCAATACCAGTATCAGAAACATGGAATACGTCTGGTTGGCAAACTTTTGCGGCAACCCTGCTATCTCTTGTCCGGTGGGTCACATCGAGCCCGCGAAGGGCAAGGGCAATATTCCTGTCGGGATTATGGCAATGGGAGAATGGGGATCAGAGCTCGCATTGCTGGAGTGGGGTAGAGAATGTGAAAGCTGGCTAAATGAAGTCTATCTGGGCGGAAGACAAAAACCCAGCAATTGGGAGGATGTCATTGTGAACGCCAAGGGAAAGATGGCATCGCGAGTAGACTGATAATTGCTCTTTCTCTTTTACTAGCAGTATGCCCGTCTGTAAAAAATTTCGGTCTTTCCAAAGAAACCACTTTATCATGGCATATCAATCTTGAACTTCCCATTTATGCCTATCTGTAAGCCAAGCTCGAAAGTTCGATGTTCAGCAGCTAGGAGATTAGTTTCAGCGAATCCAACGCGCTTGAATTCAAAATTAAACTGACCAGCTGGCAACTGCGAATTCATGCTGTCCAATTTACACGACTCCTGAGTTTCGAGACGGTTGTTGTAAAAGAGACTTTTATTTTGTGCCTTGAGGATTTGATAATACTAATATTTTCCAGAGGTCGTTTTGTGGAGAAGGTGAATGGGTCGTCAAGAAGACTAGTAACTTTCCATTTCTTCCGGCGTAAAACCCGAGAAGTCTAGTATCAGACACCTCATTTCCTGCTTCACTTATAGATGTGGCAGCTATATAACTACAAACTATATAATCCCAAATACCTGGCTAATAACGAGGGGCTCAGGGGCAGATATACCAGAAGACTTATATTCAGAATTCGAAAGCAATGGTATATCAGACTGAAAACTTTCAAGTTTCAATGAACTCCCTAAAGCCAGTGTCTGCAACATGAGCAAACAGAAGATGGCATGGTCCATGTTCATATTTTAGGAGCGCCCAAAGTCTTGCAGAGTCTAGCTGCTTGACAGTGCTTTCCCCCAGGATCTTTGTTACCAAAAGAGTATATAGAGCAATCTCACCCCAATTTAGTGTTTAGTCTCGGAAAAACTGTTGCTCGGAGCAAAGTCCCCGTCGTCGAAATTTATAATCTTCCGTAATAACAGATATTCCTTCCCGGCTCTTCTCACCTTCCGCATTTTACGCCAGCTCATAGCACAGACTATCATGAACGAAATCACTCAAAGCATAAACATATGATATAATCAGCACCCGATCGAGCTCCTGATACAAACATCCAAGGGCTGTCATAGGGCGAGACTAGCACTGTGGCACAGGTGACATATAGGTGGGGAATACCATTGTACCCACCTATCGCGACTACCGTGGGTAGAGGATATAGGTTAGCGCTCCACCAGAAGCGAGATAGTACCAGAGAAGGTCCTTACTTATAAATATATACCTATTCTCCAACTTTTAGCGAATACATTCTACTTTCTCCTGACTGCACCGACCCGTTTTATCTACAAGGATGGTTCTCAGGGCTTTCCTGAGACATGTCATATGCCCTATGTTGCAGCCTGCCTTGTAGTATTGATAATGTCAAAGAATTGGGGAACGTAGCAATGTGTTACATGCTTGGGATTTATTGTATTGGTCGGAGACATTTAGCTTCCATGAATGCTGGGGCAACAGATAGCGAAGTTAGGTTTAACTTGAAAAGGGGGGAAGCGAGGATCTCGGTAAAGAAGGTTTCTGGATTTCTTTGAAGAAAGATGATTATCCATATGTATGTACTATTAAGTTCACTTCGACGCTTCCAAATAATATCGAAGATGTCATATTCAGTAGCTCAAAATTACGTCATGAACTAGCAGCAAGGCATGATAATTCCGACATTCATGAAAAGAATAGTGGGAAGAAAAAGCTTCGTATAGTATATATCTCTGCGCGTGGTGTGAGCTTTTTATTAAAGAGAGTAAGTAGTAAGATAAGCCGAAGGACTTTAACATCTCAGTTGGATCTATAAGATAAATAAAAGATTTCTCTAAAGAAAATATGTATTTCATATGACATACAGGACATGTAGTAACCACTACCAGAATACGTGAATTCATGACGTAATTTTTCAAATAAACCCTCCTCGGAAGGAACCCACTTCACTCAAAACCTAATACTTACTTACAAAATACCTAAAATCCCCATTTAACATTTACACATACTAAGAAATTCCAAAATTGGAATAATTATATATGCATAGAAGGTAGCAGAAGATCTAGTTAGTTAGTGCCTTTCATCCGGCTCTCGCTTCGCTTGCTTTACAGAAGAATCACAAAAGTGACGATGTCCCTAGCTAGTAGCTAGCTAGCCCTTTCGCAGTTACGTTCTGCGCCGGCGCAGTTACCACTTCACAAATGGACTGGAAAGCGAGCTATAGCTGTTTCTTGTCTAGCTTTAAACCGCATTATCTTTTTGGGAATGGGGGAAAAGGGTTCCTTCTGTACAGAAAAATATTGCTAGGAAAAGATTACTGTTCATCTTCTTTTTACTTTTTTCGGAAAGATAGTGTTATATCATCGCTATCCTACACCTTCTACAAAATACCTACAGTATCAGAAAGATATCTATCATCAAAACTCAACCCGCCTCAACGCCCCTCAAAATGCCCATCTCAACCGCAACAACAATCCACTTCATCCTAATCCCCACCTCCATCCCCTCGTCCTCCTCACCCTCCTCTTCACCACCCTCACCAACAACCCCAACAAATCCCCAAGTCCAAATCCAAGCATTCGCCATCTACGACATCCAAGCCATTATTCAAACGGTGCTGATCATCTTCTGCTTAGCACTCTATTTAATGTTACCCTGGAAACGGATTTTTGAGCGGTGGGTGGTGGGGGTTTATTATTCGTTTTGGATTTCGTTGGAGGAGGGTGTGTTAGGGGGTTGGTTTTGGGGGGGGTTTGTTTAGATGGAGAGGGGAGGGGGGAGGGGGGATGATAAGGGGTGGAGGAGAGAGGAGAGAGGAGAGAGGAGAGAGGAGAGAGGAGAGAGGAGAGAGGAGAGACAAGGAAATGTTCAGTCGATAGCTAGCTATGGCGTTGGCTGTAAAGTTAGCTAGCTACGAGTGTTCAGGAATTTGATAATAATATCAGAAAGGAGAAGAGAAGAGAAGAGAAGAGATCAGGATATAAATCCCTTTCCCTCAAAAGACGAATAAATACGCAATTTTCACAAAATACCTCATTTGAAACAATTAATTGCCTCGGAATAAGTAATCAAGTAAAATATCACTCGTCTTAGTCAGATGATATTACATAGTTAGTATATTATTCTTTTATAATTCATTGTTATTTCATAGCGGGTGACGAGACGTCTTACTTGTATGCTTATGATAATAGAGGTAGATGTAATATAGACTTGTCATTATATGGATAGCGCAATGATGTATCATTCATGTCAATGTATCTAGCTAGCTAGCTAGCTGAGCAGTAAGCCATGCTGATGACGAGTAATGTCAAACTCAATACGAACTGAAAGTACGCAACCGAGGTAACCCCAAATGAATGTGTAAGGTAAAACTGGTAGCTTGGGTAAATGAATGGTTGTGAGTTTGTCAACGAAAAGCAAAAAAAGATACGGCAATCCGAGCTATATGATACACTGCACCCACCAACCCCACCACTCTCTACTCGTCACCTATCGCTCACCCTTTACATGCCAAACAAACTCCTCACCATCTTTGCGTCAACATCTGCACCACCAAGACTGCTCTGCTGATCAGCATTCGGGTAAAAAAATGCGGCAACAGCAATGAGGACGTAAGCGGCACAAAGAAGAGCGCCTTCAAGGTAATTGGATCTTCCATCTAGGACGAGGAAGTTGACGATGAAGACGGAGACGAAGAGGCAAACGGTTTCGAAGAGGGTGAAGTAGAGGGACATGTTCTTGTCCATTGCCCAGCCGAGTAGGACGACGAAGGGGGTTACGAAGAGGGCTACGACTGTTAGTTTGGCTGGAGAAGGAGGAGGATGATGATGAAGGTACACTTACCGATTTGGATAGAGGAACCAACAGCTACACCAATGGCCAGATCCATCTTCCCGCGGATTGCCACGGTTACAGCGGTCACGTGCTCGGCGGCGTTACCGACGATGGGCAAGATGATCAAACCGATGAATGCCTCGCTTATACCGGAGTTTCCATCGACCACAGCGTTGATACTGTCTACCATAAACTCGGCACAAAGAGCAACAAGACCGGTGGAGATGAGCAAGAGGAACAAGGCTGTCGTGCGAGATATGTTCTCGTCATCTTCGGACTTGTTGACGGTGACAGCAAGGCTGGAAACATGAGTGGGAGTAACACCAGGAGCGGGTGCTGCAGTGCTAGGGAATGGCTGATTGAGACGATCTGGTAAAGAATTTGTTCGGCGAATGCCGTAACGGACTCTAGGGATAGGACCAGCAGAAGGCGTAGGATCCAAGGTAGGCGAGGGTTGCATAAAGACATTCTGAGAAAATGTCTTCGGAATTTGAGGTCTGATGCTAGTGATGTTGCGGAGGTTGAATGGTCGCTTTTGTGACGAATCGGTTTGCTCTGCCAGGGGTTCGGAATCGACAACCGCGAAATCAACACGACGTGGGGCAGCTGGGTCCTCAGAAGCCTTCTCATTGATGCCACCGTTAGCTCCTTCAGCGATAGTATCATCTCCGTTTCTGCGAGCCTTCTTCCGGTCCTTCTTCTCTTGACGTTGGCGTTTTCGTTCCTTTTTGACTTGCTTCCTCGAAATACGACCAATAATCGAGTTCTTCCGGCTGCGTTGGTTCTGATCTTCGTCATCACCCTCCTCACCAAAATCGATCGCGCCGAGGCGATGGCCAAGGTGCTGTTGTTCTTCGGCGTGTTCGGTATTGACTGGGGACAGGGAGCCTGCGCCAAATGAGGGTGTCCGACTCGGCTTGACATGTTCAGCAGTCTCCTTCGACCCAGAACTAGACTTGCGGCGACGTCTACCCCCTCTCATGACTCTCTTGATGCGTTTGGCAGTGGTATTTGATCCGCTCGAGGCATCGGAGTCGGAACTTGACGAAGAAGACGAGTCATCCGAGGAGGTTTCCATCCATTGGGCAACAGGACCGGGAGCAGATTCCTCGTCAATGATATGCTGCGGGGTACTCTCATACATGTATGCATGGGACTTGAGCTGGAAGAGTAAATACAGGATGTAGACGAAAAGGAGGACCTGTAGAGTCAGCACAGGTCAATCGGGATGCATGGCGAACATACCACACTGGTACCACGGCTGACTTTCAACACACTGCTAGCGGCCTTGGCCTGCTGGGTGTCACTGAAGGAGGCGTGGAAGGCAGTCTATATGGGTCAGCGTGATTACTAGCAACTTGAGCGAGACATACTGGTAACAATAGACTCATGACACTTAAACTGAGCAGACATGCACTCATTTGCGTGACAGTACTGTTGTAGATCTAAATGTGTCAGCGGGGTCCAGTGGAGATCCTTTGGCCAACATACCTGTTCACGGAAACGAAGTCCACCAAGCAGAAAGCACATGCCTAGGATTAAGAGCAAGTTGGCAAGAATGGAGCCCAGCAATGAAGCTTGGACGATACGGATTTCACCCTGGCAAGGTCAGCAAGATCCAAGCAGCCCTGAAGCGAGACGTACCTTTGCGAGAGCGATACTGTAACGTTGGGGAAAATAAAAGTGAGTATGGGTCTTTTGAAATCACAAAGGGTCATACAGCAAGGAGGGCAGGGGGGACAGGGGCTATGAAGGGAAAACGCGACGATATGGGACTCGATTGATTTGATAATGCCTTTAAGAGGGCTTCTCTCTCTTTCTTGTCTTGATCTCTTCTGAGGTAGACATACATACTGACAGGTATTAGCAGAGTCCACACAAAACGCTCCCAAGGGACATACAAAATGATCAGCTCAACCGCGTTTCCAAATGTGACATTCATTAGTGCACCGATTGTATCTCCCATTCTCTTGGCCACGCTTTCGGTAGCATGACTGAGTAGACCTGCTAGGGGCACGATGGCGATGGCGTTCATAGCAAAGATAATGCCAGGGCTAAGGTTAGCAGCTTTTGCGGCAATACCAACAGGTACAAAGACTAGCAATAGGTTGATATAGCTCGACAGTATGATGGATTTGCTGGTGAGCCAAAATCGCATCGCAACATTTTTCTTCACGGGCTGTTCATCCTCTACGAGAGCCCCCTGCCCCTCAGCTTGCGGAGGTGGAGCTGGTGGAGGGCTGTCATTCGAGGTATTGTCAACGGTGTTATTTGATGCGGGTTTCGACGACTGGCGCGCGAGGCCGGGGATATCGGTCGAAGGAAAGGGAGGCAGGTTGGCTGTGTCATGTTGAAGGTTGGAGCCAGTTCTATTCTGCTGTGCATTTGCAGTATTCGCGGGGGTATCACTTATGGGGAGAGTCGGTCGGCTCGAGATACTGGAGAGTGGAGAGGGGCCATGCGCTTTGGTTCGTGCCCAAGAGCGAATGCGATCTAGAGATGAATTAGATTCAGGCGAAGTTTTCTTCATCGATGTAGAATCGGCGGCTAGAATTGTGATGATGTTGTTGGGTGAGAAAAGAAAGTCGATGGAGGAGTGATGGAGGAGTGACTTGGAAAGAAAGACGTGGGGAAGAGAGTCGTTGAAATAGGACAGCGACGACGAGTGGGAGTGGGAGTGGGGGATTTAATAAAGAAAAGTGGGAATGATTAAAGGCAACACGCAGGCGAAAGGGGAACGCGGAGCTGAGCTGAATTGTTTCATTCGCAGGCAAACACTAAACCCGTTCCTCTTGTCTGCCAAGGAGCCAACATGTGGGGATCGCCAAGTTCGATGTTGGTTGATTCGATGATGTGGCCTGCGTGGCGTTGACAACGAGAGATGCTGACCAGGCAAAGATCTGCATGGACGAAGTAGAGCCAGTCCCAAGAACTATCCCGAAGCTTCATTGTGTTTTGGTGTTGCTTGTGATGGCTTTGTGGCGTGGCACAAAGTCTTGTTTTGTTGATGCCGAGATACAGTACATACTGTACATGTATCAAAGCGGGAAGTTTATGCTTGGACCACTCGGTTCCATCGCGCTTTGCTCAAGAGGTACAGTACTGTACTGTAAACGGATCCGGAAGAAGATCAATAAAAGAATGAGAAAACTTACGCATATCTTGGCGTTTAACTGATCAAGTTCCATAATATCTGGTCACAACAGCTCTTGTAACAAAGTTTGCGGAGTTGCACGCGGCAGTCAGCAGGCCTGTGTCGTCGTGGTACAGTACAGTAAGCGCGTTGGTACTTAACTGTCCTGTGGTTGAAGAAATGTATAGTAATGGAGAGAGGGCACGCGACAAATGTATAATCTGATGTTGAAATATCGAGAAAAGGTCAAAGAGGAAAAAATTCGGAAAGGGCATTCTTGAGAAGGATACAATTTCCTTCTTCCTGCCAAGAAACGCCAAATCAAGTTTTTAATGGTGCCAAGAGGTCTACCACAAAGGTATCCATCTATCCACAATTTTCTAGATGTAGGTGATTTAGCTCCTGTTTTTAGCAGGATCTCTTATTACAGAACTACTTAAATCTATAATACAAAACATAATATCTTAAAAGACTAGCAAGGAGGTAATTTGTTGTAATGCATTTTAAGAGCCTGTGAATTCAATTTGCCCAATCCTCCTTACATAGCTACATCTCTGCCATCTTCAGCTCTATCTACTGCCTCCTTTGTATAATACTTGAGGTGCATTAGAGAATCGTTGTATGCAAGTTTGAGCGGGAAGGGTTTTGTTAGAGAAGATAGAGGCTTAGGGGGTTAGTAAGGATAGGTCTGCTGCTTTATCAAGTTGAAGATCAGGAATATCGTAATCTTCCTCGGAATTCTCGTCATTCTCCTCCCAAATCTCATCGCCCAAATCCGAGTCTGGCTCCGAAAAAGACGGGAAAACATCAGCAGCACCTGCTATCCCTTGTATACGGTGAAGGAACCATTGTAGCTCAAGTAACTCGAAACTTGGCAGTGGTTTTCCTATTGGATCGTCGGTTTGAAGCTCAAACTCATCGCCGGATCGGATTGGTTTCTTCTGCTTAGTGGATAGCCATGCTCCAGCAGCCTCTTCAAGGCCTTTGGTAGAAGTTGGTTTAGTCGTGAGACTCATTCTTGGGTATTGGACTTTTCCCTTCTCTTGCCAAAAGAACTGCACTCTCAAAGTCTTCTTATCTTCTGATTCTGACTCGGGGATTGGTTTGAGGGCAAATAGTCCTCGCTCCCACATAGCGTGTGTATGAGGCGCTAAGGAAATGAGATTATAGACTTCTTCTTGCCCCTTTTCGCCTATACCGTCAGGGAATAATTTTGCTTCCCAAGTAGCAACCTTCTCCTCGGGCCAGAATATCCTTAAATGACCCCAAAACCTATGCCGTGGCGCACTTTTATCTTCTTCCTTGTATTTCATTGAATGATTGGGGTAGATATGAGCAACTTCTATCAACTTCACCCCTGTTAAGACACAACAGAAATTGTCTCTCTCTTCAGCTCGCTTCTTGATATTTGTGTCTCGAGGGAGTGGTTGTGGTGAATCTAGAATCTTTTGTCTCTTTGATGGGGAAGGTTGCATAGGAGTTAATGGACTCGATTTCTGTAGTGTAGGTGTCTTTAGTGATGAAGGCCGCGAGTGTACTCCAGGAAGAGCACTCCCTATTTAGTTCATAATAGTTTCTACTCTAGTAGATAAACAGGGCTAGTTGACTTACAGTGGCGGATCATTTGGCTAGTTTCAGATGGCAAGGCTACAAGCAAAGAATATTGGATGTCCAAAAGGTTTCGAAGGGCATCAAGGTCACAAATCTGACACGCAGCCCAAAAGTATGGTGTTACTAACCCCATCCTTCCTTCTAGGAGCTTGAGCAGGGCGAGTCGTTCTGGACTGGGGAGGTTGAAGTCTTCCATTGTTGGTTAGAGATGGTGTCGATGCCGATGTCGAGGGAAGATACTCGCGGGGCTCCCAAGTTTGACGCGAAATCAATGCGCTAGCGGCCGCATCACGTCTCTTTGTCTAATGCCAGAATACTATCGATATCTGAGAATTGCATCTTAACATGGAACTTGGACCTTGCAAGGTAGCACTTCTTTAGCCATTCCTTTCCAATACCTCATCACATTTACAGATTGTGAAGTACATTAATATTATTCATCCGTTCACAAAGTATCTTTCAACTTCCCATGTTACCTCAAAGCCACGATCATCAAGCCCCAACTCGAAAACTGGGCACGTTAGTCAGACATCAGTGTGGCTGATATCGTGGCTGATGTAAATTTAGCCCCCAATTGGGCTACCAGTTAGCATGCACAGCCACACCGTGAGAAAGAAGAGCCCACTTCGTCATCATCGAGTCATTCGAGATTGAATGACGACGCGTTCAAAACTTTTGTTGCACTTCGCAATGGTATATAAAGGTCGTCGGTCAAGGACCTGTTTGCTTTCCAGCATCGACTCGCTATTAATTGACCTATTCCATTCCCCCCTCACGTCTGGGTCCTGGCTTTTGTGCTGAATGGACTTCAGCGAATGTAGTTCGTCTGCCTATATTTCTTCCAAATTCGAGTCCTCAATATCTCAATCGAAACTCTCTAGTGTTCGATATCTAGCATTGTAACGATAAGTATTTGAAGGCTAGGTAGGGTCATGTTAGCTCATACTTACTCATGTGCAAACTGGTGCGAGGGTTAATCTAAATATTAAGCCTGGTATTCAAAACCCTGAACAGAGAATTCCTTCTACATGATATATAAACGAGTATACACAAGACCCTGGTTAATTCTTAGAGAGAACTCCTCCCAATAAAACAAGAAAGAAAAATAAACTTCCAGAATAAAATTGCAGCACTGTCTACCAGAAGCAAAGCAAAGTGAGACTGATTCACATCATTTCTCAACGTGCTTCAACTCCAAAGGCAGGCAGACAAGCAGACAGGCAAGCTGATTACCGCTCGTCACTCGTAAAAATTTACACATGAAATTTCAAATATTCTATTCAGATAGATGTAAACTTACTAGAGACATCATCTAACCACACATCCCACACCCCATCATCAAAACCTGACTGAGTAGGCAAGGAAATTAGACGGAAAATTGAAATATGAATTTCCAAAGGGGGGGAAAATTTATAGAAAAAAAGTGAGGTCAAGTACAAAGAAAAAACCACGAATACTACAAGGGAGAGGGAAGTGGGAAGAAAGGAGGATTAGGAGATATCATTGAATACCGTGACTATAGTCAGTATACGATATATATATAGATAAAAAAAAAAGAAACCCAATCAAAGAAGAAAAAGGTAAAAAATGGGGGTGGTATCATTCATTCTACTATTCCTACTACGTACTCTTACTATTCATATCAAGCTTGCACACCCCACCTCTCCTCTCATCCTCTCTCCTCTCCCCTCTATCCCGCTAACCATCTCTCAATCAACTTATTTCCCTCTCCTCCTCTCTCTTATCCTATCCACACTTCCTTTCCTTCCCCTCCCATCCCTCCCCTCCGTCCACGCTTCCTAATATCTATCTATCTAAACCAAAGCCAAACAGGCTACTACAGCTCCCTCCTCAAGACCTCTCTCTTCTCTTCTCGATAGCTAGGTAATGACAAATGAAAAAAAAAAACAAAAAAAGTTACTACAAATGAAAAAAAAAAGACAAGAATTTTACTACCCCGTCCTCTCTTCCCTCTCATCATCCCCATTTGCAACAGAGATTCGGAGAAGATGCCGTGAGGCTGTCAAATTGAAGAAGAAGAGGAAGAAGAAGAAGGAAAAAAAATATGATTTATTACAATATCTCTTTCCCTCGTCCTGCTACTCACTATGCTTGGTTTCCCGACCCCTATTTCTCTCGTCGCCAGGCCAGGCCAGGCTCACTCGCCCCCTCCTCCATGCAAAAATAACCCCACCTAGCACTACACAACAATGAATACAAAGGGCATCCCCTCTCTCTTTTCTCTCTTTCTCCATGATTTATATCCGCCCGTTCAAGGCCCAAGTCGGAATTGGATTGATTCAATACACCTCCCAACACCCCAACTCCTCCATTAGAAATCCCCAATGCGAAAAAACACCCAACCGACCGTCTGATCTGTCACAAGTCTCCAAGATAAATTAAAGACGGCGTACGATCCTTCCACCCCCCAAACCACAGGCAAGCAAGCAATTAGCATGAAATCAAGTTGTGACCCTCCTCACACTGATATAATAGTGTATGAGGATAGTTCATCTGAGCAATCCAACCACCGTAGGAACGGTACGATCTCATTCAACACATTCCATCACATCGAATTTCGGCAAAAGAATATTCCTCTACCGAGTCCTGCTCACTGCCCTCGATCTTTTCCTCTTCTCCGGAAGAAATCCATCACTTTCCGCGCAGCACCACTGCTTCCCGCATGGTCGGAATGCGTGGGGCCATATCCATTGTTCTGCTCCTGCTCGTACGCATCGGCAAATTTTCGGTTGTTCTTCTGGAGAACACCACGACCAGGTCTGGCTTGTCCCTGAGATGACTGCGGTGTTTGCCTCCTCGCGGTGTTGTCATCATATGAGCTGAACGCCTGTGGATGTGCGCCTCTACGCTGGACGGTCTCGTTGAGCGAGGACTCCGATTCGGTATTAAGGGCTGATTCACCTTGGCGGAAGTTTATTGGAGGGAGGAATTGAGCCGGTGCACCAGAACGAGGGTCGGATATTCCTTGTGAGGAATTGAATCTCTGCTGAACTGGGCTGGAGGTACTTGTGCGTCTTCGGTCCATCGGGCTATCACGGCTGCGATCGTAAGTCCCATCCGAGGTATATGGTGCAGCGATGGGGCTGCCGATATTCCTGCTTTCAACAGTCCGTCCAGTTTGCGGGGGGTCCGTGTAGTTGCCATGACTTTCGGGGCGATCGTCGTATTGATCTTCCGGAGGTACTCCTGGGGTCCCATACTCCTTGCCAATGCCAATAGCCTTCAACGAGAATGAAGTTGGGATCAGTGAGAATCGCCTTGGCTTATCCTGCAGTGTCGTGGCTTGAGACCCTGTAATACTGCCACTTCTCTTCTTTCCAAATCCAAAAGAAATCGACCGTCTGGAATCCATTGACTGCCTGGGCGTATCTTGTTGACCAATAGCTGCAGACATGCTGACAGGTGGATATGACTTCTTGGGCTTCTCCTGTTGCTCCGAGTTTCGCTTTCCTCCGAATATCGAGTTTGTTCTGCTGAAGATTCCACCAATAGTGTTTGACCTCTTATGGCCCTTGGATTCCTGTGAGGTTACTGATCCTTCGTGTAAGCCAACCACCTTGGTGAATTTGGCTGGAACCTGATTAGCGCTTGGTCTGCCAAAGTTCGAATCCCCCTCCATCATTGGTGCAGAGATGTTATAGTGTGAATGCTTCGTTGGTTGCGGTTGAGACATACGACCCTGAGCATTGGTTCCAGCAACAGTGGGAGCTGCAGGCTGACTGTATGATCCACGGTCTCGCAGAGCCAATGACCCAGGTCTGCTACCGATGGACGTCATTGAACCACCTGTATTTGGTCTCGCAATAGACACGGGTGGTGGTGCATGGGCTGCCGGGTAGTTAGCATCAGACACAGACCGAGAGGGTTGTCGATCAGGGCGAGACGGGGGAGGCATGCCTTGTTGGCGAGAAGAATTCGATCCTCGTCTGCCTTGGCTTGCGTATTGAGGCTCTCGAGTAGGAGGATCTTGAGGCAGTGGCTTCTCCGTAGACACAGCTCGTCTCGTTTGCTGTAACTGCTCCACCTCAACTGGTCCTTGGCTTCCAGCGCGAGCTCGAGTTCTTGAGACGGATGGTGCGACGGCTGAGGCACTGGATTGTCCTCCACGTTGTGTCTGGGATTTTGGTTCCACATATTCCACCTGTACTGTTCTTCTCTTGTTGTCCTTCGTAACCTTGGGGTGTACCTCCGGACCTTCTGGGTCCACATTGCCATGTTTCCTCGAGAGGTCTCCCACTGCTGGTGGGGACTTTTGCGTCTTCGATGGCTCCCTAACAGAGGCGCTTCTATTTAGCAGAGGCGCGTCTTGTGGATCATCACTGCCGACTGTGGTAGTTCCAATTTGGTCTGTAGTTGTGGTCGTGCTTGTAATGAAGCCCACCACGTGCGAGTACTCGCTGAGCCAACTATGCCGAGCAACCTCGAAAAGATCCGCTCTTTTTCTTGGATCTGGTACTAGTATCCGGCGGAGGAGGTCTCGAGCATGGGGAGTGACGTATTCGGGGAACGTGAGAGGAGTCGAGACTATGTATTTATAGAGCAGGTTGATATTGTCGCCTTCGGGGTTGGCTGGGTCATCATCGAAAGGAAGATATCCTGCGAGCATTGCATACTGTAAACGAACGTTAGCCAATAATTTTCATCCAAGACAGAATTTGGAATTTACCAAAATCACTCCGCAACTCCAGACATCTACCTTGCGCCCAGTGTACAGAGAATCACTGACAACAAGTTCTGGAGCTGCGTAGCATGGGCTTCCACAGGATGTCTGCATCAAATCTCCTCTACGATGTCCACCGGGCAGAATCTTGTCAAGTTCCATTCTCTTGACGAAATCCCGGCTTGCAAGGTTGTACTCGATCTCATCTCCCAACTCATCATCGGGGTTGAAAGTGTTGGCAAACCCAAAGTCGGTGATAATAATGTTGCGATTTCGATCAAGAAGCAAGTTCTCGAGTTTGAGATCTCGGTGAACAATACCCTTCTTGTGCAGATATCCTACTCCAGAAACCAGCTGTGCAAATAACCGTCGAGCAGCATGGTCCTTTAAATACCGGTGGTTTAGTATGTAGTCGAAAAGTTCTCCTCCTGATGCATACTCCAGAATTATACCAATCTGCTTTTCCGTCTCGACCATCTCGTGCAATCGAACAATATTAGGGTGAGATACCTCCCGGAGGATGGCAATCTCGCGGTAGATCTTTGCTAGTCTGGTAGGATTCGTCCCGACACTGTCGCGGCGAATAAGTTTGATCGCAACCTTCAAAACTGTTAGCAGATTCCAAAACAGCTTCGATATCTCCACATACCTGTACACCACCCTCTTGCTTCCACCCCATTTTGACCTTTCCAAATTCTCCTTCTCCCAATGTATTACCTAGGTAGTAATCGCCGAATTTGCTGTTCTTCTCCCGTTTGTTACTCTGCGAGTGATCATGTCTGCTGCGACTTCCACCTCGCCCCCCATCTTCAACACCCTCACTCCCGACGAGACTTAGTCCTCCAGTATTTGATTGTGTTTCTGGGGATGATGGGATTGCCTCTGCCATGCGCTCCCGTTCTCGATCTATATCCTCCTCGGGTTTACTGACAATAACTCGGTTTAAAACTGCGCTGGCTTCTCTTGATGGTCCACTGGGAGATTGTGTAGCGGCAGCGGCAGTAGCCATAGCTTGTCGCTGAACAGTAGATGCAGATTGTGAAGCTCTTGGCTCCCTGCTCCCACTGGGTCTATGTGGTGAAGGTTCCGGCGGCGATTGTTGAGCTCTTCGTCTTGCTCTCGTAGCAGCACTCGCCGCAGCTACTGCCGGATCCTCTCCATTGGCCTGTGTATTCCCATTGCTCCGTTGTCTATCCACTCGCTCTTGCCCATCACCTGTCGTAGCTTGCCGAGGAGAATTTGAGGATTCATATGCAGCTCTTCTGGGTCGATCTGCAGTGCTGGCAATAGCTTGTCCAGCCGCTCGATTAGAAGAAGTTCGAGCCGAGACAACTGGTGGAACACCGCGTTGATGATCACCTGGGGCCATGGCCGGGTATCCAGTAGGAGCTTGTGTTGTAGCGGCGGGCGAAGAAGGATTGTTCGTAGAGATGCCCCTGGCGGTTACCGCAGAAGGGTTTGGTGTGCTTCCAGACGGAGAGTAGTATTGTTGTGAGGAGGAATTGTTCACAGATGCGCCATTGCCGCTTGGTCTCCTTGATGGCCTCCGTGTTGATGACGGTGACGCGGTCGTGGCAGGTTGATTATAATAAGGGTCTCGAGACTGGGATGCTGAGCCCGAGGTATAAGGTCTGTTCGATGAGGTCGCTGCAACTGGTGAATGTGATCCAACTGTGGTAGGCGGGTGTGGTGCAGTCTGCAGAGCGGCTGAAGACATATCTCCCTGTGGTACGTACGAGGTTGATGGCGGAGATATCTTCGATCGCCTGTTTTTCTTTACTTCCGGTGGACCTTGAATAATCTGCGAGACTGGCAGATCTACAGCCCAATCCGATCCTGTACGTGCAAACGCCTGTGATAGCGAGAATGTCGCCTCTATCGCCAATGAGACAGGCCAGCTACCATTGTGTGGTGCCGAAGGCAAAGTCTCTGGACCGCAGCTGCTGGAGCCCTGACAAATGTCGGGGTTGGAGGTTTGTTGATTGATTGATGGGTCGACCAAAAAAGACGCGGTGAACGGGGCTGCTCTGTTTCTGCGTCTTCTTTGTTGTCGTGGCTCCCATAGCACTACGGCCTGCCTTTTTTCTCGGATCGGTGTGAAGGTCGGGTTTCTTATCGCGACCAAGTAGGCGACGATTGAATGCGAGAGAGCTGTTAATACTCGACGTCGCAGATCGCAGGAAGGATAGGGGAGGTGAATGAGGAGGTTGGAAGAGGATGTGATGCGATGTGATGTCTGGGGAGGAGTTTGTTGGCCAGTCAAAAGCTGCGCAGGTTAAGATGGGTATGGGCAGCGGGCACAGGATCCACGGTTCTCCTGGTGCTGGTGCTGGTAATTTCCTTTCGGCTTAGCGAAGTTTGAGAAATAGGGGGAAGGTGTGCCTTGGTACACAACCACAACCACAATCACAACGCGTGGGGAATGGCAACAAAGTCCGGTTGTTGACGGTGCACGTTAAAGCAGACCAGCGAACAGCTGTCTGTTTAAGCTTATTACTATTGGGTCGGTGAGTGCGGAATGTTTGGTTTGATATGCTTTTACTGGGCCTGACTTGACTTGACTTGACTTGACTTCAGACAAGAGCGCGGTTGTTTGCAACACGAAGTGTCTTGTTGTGGCTGCCCAAGAGCGTCTGATTGATATTGGGAGAAATCGAGTTGACACCGATGAAGATGCAGGCTGGATTGGATATAGGCTGCAGAAACGATGCTGGGTGAGTACACTGGGTGAGATGTCTTTCCTAGGAGCCAGGAATGCGGATAGATATCCAGTATCGATGGCGTCGAGGTTCCTTGATTAAGAATTGACACCGATTAGATCTTTAGTCACTTCTCAATTTTTATCGACCAGACTGGCGAGTATTAAGCAACACGAACAATTGAATATATCCAGGGATACTTTTTCGAGGCAGAATCAAAAAATCCCTTCATTCCACATACGGATGAATTTCCCAAGGGCAATGTCGGATTATTGACAAACAAAGCGAGGGAGTTTGGAATTAGTAAAGGAAATTCTTCGACAATTCATAACCCTAGAAGAGAAGTACAGTAGGAATGATATCTAAGTGAAGGTTCAAGATGCAAGTGTTAGCCTGAACTCAAGTTTGTTTCGTCATGCATTTATTCCCATATTACTCTTTTTCTCTATCCCTCCCCAATCCCTCCCTCATTGCCCATCCCACTCTTATCCAGCATGAACTGACCTATCCAATCCAATTCAATTCAATCCACTCCAAACTCACTTCCAAAATAAACAGAGCCCAACCTTGCACAACCCTCCTCTCACTCACTCACCTCTCACCTCCCAACTCTCCCGGCGCCAAAACAAAACAGCGCGCCTAACGAGCAACAAAGGCATAAACATTTGTTTACATGCTTGCATTGACGTGGCAGCAGCAGCCACGCCCCTCAAAAAGCAGGCCAACCAACACTGTACCTGTGAGCAGTCAATCAGGGATGTCCCTACTACCTTTCCCTCTAAAACCACCCCCATGCCAACCCAATCCCAATCCCAATCCCAATCCCCCGACCTGTCATCGGCATCATCGCCCAAGCTACTACCGAGCGAGAAGCTCGGCTCAGCCCTTCTTTCTATCCGCCACGGGCAAAGAAGAGAATATCTCCGTATGGCTCGGCTCGCCACGAAACATCTTTTTAGGAGGTTTGTTTATGTTTTAGGCGTCACTCTCACTTATTATAACCTTAATAAGGAAACAATTGATATTCATACCCTCACGAGCTTTTTTACCTTTTTTCTTTCTTAATTTACAATAGGACAAGTGAAAGGAAAGAGGTGCATTACATTACTGTAAATCCCTTCTCTCAGGCCCAAAATGATACTACACTGTATTCTTCGTACCAATCGACAAACAAACCCGAGAATAGGTACTGTAAACAATCCAAACGAAGGACTTCCTCCTCTTCCCCTTTTCCCATCATCCGCCCCCAAAAAAGCAAAGAAACAAAAAAGAAATTAAGAAACAAAATTTCCCTTTCCGATCCCCAGTTCCCAATTCCCGGTTCCCAAGCAGCGGGCGGCATTGATCTCGGAAATTGAGGGCGCTCGCTTCATTCAGCCTGCGGGAAAAAAAAACTACTGTTTACAGCTGTATGATACATCTCAGCGCCCCTCCAATCTCGTCCGATTCGGATCTGAGTTTTCGTATGTGATATGATATGTAGCATAGCATCTACTGTATCTAGATTTGAAGGGAGTATACTGTAATTCAAAGAGGCCCAGAAGTACAGTAGAAGAGGGAAAAAGGAAAAGGAAAAGAAAGGAAAGGTTGTTTTGTTTTGTTCTATTTCTATTCGTTCTGGAGATTTCTTTTGATGATGATTTTGGTGATGATTTCTTCGTTTTCTTCGTTTTCATTTGGGTATGGAGCCGGACGATTACTGTACTGTACTGAGGTGTATATGTTTTCTTTTCTTTTACTCTAAGTAGTTCTCATAACCCTCTTCACCACGACTCAATCACACCGCACCCTCTAATTCTCACTCGTCACCACATAACTCAATCTCTCTCTCTCTCTCTCTTCACCTCCTCATCCATCCTAACCCATCCTCAAATCCCCAAATCACCAAATAATCCTCCTTCCCAGCCCCCAACCAAACCAGACTTAATCCAGCCCAGCCCCTCAAACCACGCATGCACCCACCCGGCACCATTCCCCATCCCATTCATCTAATAATCACCGAAGCCAAGTCCGGTACCTGAGTCTTGCCCTGATGAGGTCTAGCCGTGTAAGCACTTGGCGATCAGTTCAGGCTTGTTCTGTACTACTGTACTTCGTAGATTGATATTAAGGGAAAGATTTCATATTTGGAAATGAGATGAGATGAATTCTGTTTGTTTATGCGCCTAATAATAGGGACGTGAGAGTATAAATCATGTTATTATTTTCTTACTTTTCCCTTCCCTTCCCTTTCCTGCTAGACCTTAGATTAGGTAATTAATTACTTAGCTGACGGATGTGATTGATGGGCAGGGTACGTAGCCCGTAACTAGGGATCCAACCATGTGTAGTTTGTTATCCTGGATTCGGCTTTCTATCATACGTATGCTATAGAGATGATAGATGATATCTACGATTTAACGGAAAGAAGGGGATGGAAAATTCGTGTACGAAGGTACGGTACAGTAATGATTGATGTACTCACTTACCTGCCTTTCTAGGCATGTAATAATACGAAGAAAGGTAATTAGGGAGAATAATCGGCAGCCTTATGCTCGTTTCATCGGAACTTAAACAGGATGATAGAAAGTCAGCCGAGCTGGTCGTGAGATTATGAGATAAGATCAGATGAATTCTCTTCCGTCGGTACGCATATATGCACGTCATCTGAACTTCGGCCGTCGACTCAAGTCAGCTGCAGGTAGCCTTCGCAGTCCCGTGAACTATACATATATGATATATACATACTCGTACATAGGATGCTTATTGTGTAGAGCCATAGATCAGTACTATATACTTGGAGATCAAGTCAATCTCTTCCATCACCCTCTGCTACTCATCACCTCCCCTCCCCTCCTTCTCCCCTACACCTGTAAGTGGTACACATACGAACGCTAGCCGCATCAAGGCCGGACACCGGATCAACACCGCTCCCCCTGCCCTAAGGGCAGATCCCTTCACGGCATCTCCGACTCTTTCATGCATCGAAGTCTGATGGAAGGAAGGAAAGAAGAGAGGGAAAGAGGGCTGTCCCCGTCCGTGGCTCCTCGCTCTCCCCTCCTCCCTGTAAACCTAAGCCGTCTCCCACTCGTTTTTCTTCGAACGATACATGCTCTGTGTACCAGCACAGTGTATACTGTATGTACACTGTAGATTTGCCTTCCTCCCTTCCTTCATTTGCTATTTTTACATTTTGATCGAGATGCCATAAATATCCAAGCCGACCGCAACACCCGTCACCACCCCGGCATACGCCAATAGAATTCCCATTGCTTGCCCACCCCCAACATGAAGCGTCGGAACTGTTAGATTCACGAGCCCAGTCAGCAAGTTTGCAACCAAGAATACTGCAAGCCCGTTCCTATTATACGCTTCTAGCACTCGACTCGTGCTACTCCTGTACACATCCTCTTCGTCCTGCTTCCCCTTCGAAAGCTCATGCGCTTTCGGGAAGAACAGCGTTTCGATCAGACAGAACGCTGTGAGTTGCGTGGTGTTGAACGCTGCGATCCAGAGGAAGTACGGGAGATTTGCGAGCCGGCGGGATACGCTCAGGGAGAGGCCGTAAGAATAGTTTGTCGAGAACCAGAAGAGGGCGATCCAGCCCGCACTCCACGCCGTCATTCTATACAACAACTTCTTCCTGATCTCTCTGCCGTTCTCTCCATTACCACGGGGTATGACCAAGATTCCGATTTCCTGGCCCGCGAGGAAAATAGCTAAGTATCCAAAGAAACTGAATATACCCTCGCGATTCTTATCCAAGAGATTCGTTCTCGGCCCTGTAAGCACAAATGCTTTCAGACTCGTAGTTTCCAGTGCTATTTGATATGCTGCTCCAAGCAAGACTGCCAGACCAGCGTACGAGGGTATGTATTCAAACAATGTCTGGAACAGTGCCACGAAGGGTGGCAAGAATCCTAGAGTAAAAAAGAAGTTCCAGTGCACACCATATTCCGTGACATGCTCCGCATAGTCTAACCCTTTGACTGTATACAATCGTATGAACCCAAGCACGAGTAAGGGCAAGGAGTGCCGTAGGGAGCTGTAGAGGCGAGTTGAGAGAGGGGCGGCTAATTGCCCGGCGAGGCGTTCTCGGAGTATGGGCCGAGCAGCGACAATACCAGCTGCGAAGACGAAGGAGCCTACCCCGACATCCATGAGTGATGTTCCCCAGTTCTCAACTTTTGCGAATCGCCGGGGGAAAATCCGGAAATCCACAGCCAGAATCGCAACACAAGTTACCACTAGCATGCTCCCTCTGTATGTCGTCAAGAATGGTTTCTTAGGCAGCAGATTCTCATATTTTTTCTCCCCAACTTTTTGTCCCTTCTTCCCCTGCCATTCGCCATCTTTCGTGGTCTTCGAATTTGTTTGAGCCGGCACTTTTGGTTTCTTTAAATGCTTGCCTTTTGAACTGGACTGGAAAGCAAAGTACAACCCCGGGGCTGGGGCAAGTAGTAACCCGATCAGGATCAAGGGCATAGAAGAGTATATAGTAATCGCTAATAGGATAGCGGATACGTTGAGCAGGAAGTCGATTGTGTAGGCGAGAGGAGTGTAGGGTTTGAAGAAAGATTGGCGGGCCTGGAGAGTTGACCAGAGGATTACTGCTGCCTTGGAACGAGTTGGGTTAACGAAAATTCCCAGTTCATCATATCGTAGCATACTAGAACAAAGAATAGAAACAGCTGTCAAGGTGAGAAGTAATAAAAGAGGAACAAACAGGCGCAACAGTAGTAACATAGTTGATTTCACTGATCTCTCCTCCAGTCAAGTTTGACACGAAATCCTCTTTTAAAGATTTGTAGCTCGCAGCCATGGCCTGCTGCGCTGCTCGAGACATCGTGAACCAAGTAATGAATGATGTGGAACCTAGGTCCCTGGTGCGTGAAGTAGGAGAGGTGGTGAGTTGAAGATGCCAGAATTCGCGGAGGTTGACTTGAAGGAGAGCGGAAGCGCTTCCGCGCCCGAGGTTTCAAGAGTCGTGACTACAGTACGTGATGAAACTGACCTTGCTTCTTCAACTTCATCCCCATTACTTACGTCTCTACTACCACGACTTGTCGCGCGGTCAATTCTCCTGTCCTTGACTTTTCGAACTCTTCAAATATCTTTACTGGAGCCAATTGACTGCTGCTAAGGTCTAAATCTTCTACTATTGCAATTGTTGTCCTTGTCCTGTCTTTGCTCCCATGCGCAATGCCTCAAGTACGGGGAGCTGCATTGCACGCTTGTTCCAAACCTTTCATTTCATCCCATACAGGCGATTGCTTGTTATCTGTGGATTCATGGCGATCTATCTCGATGCATAGATGCATTCATGGATGCGTACAGACCAAGCCTTATGTGCTTGATGCCTGAAGTATCATAGCAGCTACCAGGTTGCATCAGTTCATGCACCTATATCATCGAGTAAGCAACTCTGCTATATAGCCATCAGAGATCAAAGTTTGCAAGCTCTAGAGGCATGGCGTAGGGTATCTCTGTGTGTACTTTGAAGTACAGCTACCTACCTTCGTCTCAATCCATGTTTCGCACTTTTCACCCTTGACGAGAAATTGTGGAACACGATAGCTAAAGAGCCTCACTCACATTTGGGAAATACGGAGACAGACTGGCACAATGAGCGAAGAGCTGAAAAACTAGGCCCCTAGTGCCTGCTTCCCATTAGCGATGCTTCCTGCCAGAAACCTGTGGCTGCGAGGAGCATCATCTACTCGTCTCGTACAACGGCCGAGAGACTTCTCTGGATCTATTCATCAGAGACTAACTATTATGTGAAGGAGAAGGGTATATACATCCCTCTAGAGTCTCGTCTCCAAGCCCATGAGTAGCCAGCCAAAACATATGGTCCTCCCAGCTCTGGCAGGCACACTCAGCCCCTGGCTTTTGGCGCCAAACATATGCCAAAATGCATTTTCTCGGGGTGGCAAGACGCTAATGTTAACCACCTCGACCTGTGTATTGACTCAACAGCGCCAGCCTCCTTCGGCCTGAGAATATCGTGACCCGATATCAAAAGAAGTCGACAAATCGAAACTTGCCTTATTCTTTGATAAAGCTATCTTTCACAATCCACCGCTATCAAACATTGAATATCGATATTTGGTAATGATTCTCGCTTGTGCTCTATGAGTGGGGAGCCTGTCCTTTGAGAACTATCCGATACCGTTTAGAATTATGGGATTGGCTTCGGGTGGCTGAAGTCAGACTCCTCCCCTTTCCGCATTCCATCTCCACGTATCCACTTCCGAAATCAAAAAATTAACAACACGCTTCCCTCAAAAGGCCACAGATCCCCCTCTAACACGCCCCTTGAACGTGAAAGGTAATACATCATTCTGTCGATTATTTTATGACTCAGACTTGTGATCGCTCAAGTGAATGTCGCAATGTTCGGTCAAAGGTCATATCTTTCAATTTGCTGCAAACGGTCTTTGTTTGTTCCGGGATCTCAGACGAATGGTAAAGGATGGCTCAAACATCAAACGTCTCTTTATCCTAAAAAGTCCGAGTGTGAGAAGACACCTGCATCAACACCGTGGAATGTGATGCCTTATACGACTACTGATATCTCAACTTCCTGGTAGTTTGCTCCAGCTCACGCGCTTTTCAAAGCACTCATTCTTACGCACTTCTATTATTAGAGTCGCGAGGCTATTATTCCGTCATTTTGTGCTTCCCCAGTTGGAGCAGGAGAATTATTGAGTTCTAGTTTACGATATTCGACAGTTTGGATAAGACGTACTCCACGTGTCGGTGCCTATATCATCGATATATCATTCCTTAGCCGCTCCTCGAAATCGTCATCGTGAACGAAATGAAGACCTTGAAAGAAGCCTCAACCGTCGACAGACGACTTCCTACAGATGTTCGACCCCTCAAGATTTGGCCCAACGCTCCACACACATCACGGAGAAGAAATTCAACGCAACCTTCTATCAGCCCCGCCAAATCGACGTCATCTTTACTGAGCCCAAGTATAATCGCAGCACAAGCATACTATCTCGAAAGTTCTTCTCCGATCGGAGACAATGTCGGCGCACTTCAGAGGCGCCGAAGCTTAGTTGAAGGTCAACAGTATCCACGAAGGCATTCAATTTTGTCTGCATCAAAGACTGTAGCTGCAAAATTGAACAATTTCAATTTCTCCCTCGTGGATCATGATCTTCACACTGTACCAGAAGGAGATGAGGAGGCCACAAAAATCAAGGTCGAGGACTCAGAAGACGTTCCAATAGCAGAAGTTAAGAGTTCAGATGAGAAAGGAACTTCCATTCATCCGCAAAACTCGGTTCTATTATGCGGAACACCCCAGCAAGTGCTCCGACAAGTGCCATTCCACTACACACACGAGCATTTGAGAGACTGGGGTTACGCATATCTAGGGAACTTGGCAACAGCAGATGCATTCATCAATGCGACCAGTCTTCGTCGATCAAGTATCTCAACTGGAATGGAGGATGAGCTTGAAGTGAAGATGACAACAGGAGTGATGACTATCAGAGCAAGGGTGGTATCAACGGGCAAGGAACGAAAGCCATTTTTGATACAGAGGCAGCTCAACATCGAAGAGTTACGACACAGCATACCAAAAGTAGGTAGCCACACAACTGAGACAATGAACCCAAAACCATCAGTCCTTCGACGCTCAGGCAGGGCCCACAGCTCCTCCACCCAGCAACTTTCCAGCGCATCTCGCAAGCCCAGCATCTCACCCAGCCCAATCCCAAAGAGTAGATCATCCTTCCTAGCAGAAGGTCCTCTCCCAATCCGTACGTATCCTAAAGTCAAATCTACGACGGCTTTTTTATTGACTTTCTCCAGATATAGAATATGCCCTTCACTACCTGCCGGTGCTTGGGGCATTAATGCTCTCTGGCCATGTCAGAAAAGGCGATCTGATAGACCTCCCAGTCCCGTTCCCAGAGGCATGGCGCGATGTTTTGGCGTACATTTACACCGGTGAAGGAAGTTTGACTTCAGCTATGGAACAAAACATTTGCTTCTTAGCTGGGCACGCATAATGTCCACCACGGAGATTAACAATGCAAAGCATATGATGGCTTGCATTTGCATGACCACATATTTTGTACATATTTTCTTTTTGCTTCCGTGCAATTCAGCGCCTCTATTTTGCCAGCAGAATTATATAATAGCAGCTGCAGCGGATAATCATTTCGGGATGCGCGCATGAAGCATCCCACACCTGCATGCCGACGCCGGCCACGCTCTAAAGCCACCCACATCCACATTCAACTTTCCAGGATTCTCTCTAATAATGCTATCCAGCACATTTGACTCACGGGGTCTTGGGTATGGATCACCCTTCATGTCTTCCGTTTCGGTACTTAAGCATCGCGGCACTGCCATATGTTGGTGGAGCAGAACGAGCGGGTGGAGGAAGTTGAGGTTCCGAGCAGGAAGTGGGTTCATTGAGGGTCTTGTTCTGCGTTATTGCTGCACTTTCGTCGCTGCTTCTCTTTTTTTCTGCCGCGTTCCAGGTGTTTTACTTTGGCTTCAGGGGCAAGAGCTGCATCATGCTTGCTTGGTCGAACATCTTCCTGGAGGGATAATGACCTCTCATAGTTTATCTCCCGCAATGATTTTCATCAGTGATAAGGTCCAAATAATAGTTTGCATCGGTGTCTGGTTACCTCCATATGGTAGTAACTCACAAAGTTGCACCGGATCTGAGTCTACGATCCTCATCCCGCCTAGCAGCTGTTGTACTCCCCAAAATCCACCCGCCATCCGTCCCCTCGGAGCGATCTCATGTCGCCATCTGTTCTCGTTCGCATTTCTCTTTGCCACCTTCCCATCAGCTGACTGTATTCCCAACTGCTGAACTCCCTATTCACCAAGCACCAAACACGAGACCGATTCTTACAATTGCTACGGTATGGTACAAGGTCGCTCCGAATGGGAGGCAAAATACTTCTCCACGATCCCCTCTTCAATACCCTCAAGACAGGGATTTATGCATAGCATACCTACTTGGCATATCTCCAATGCAAGTTCAGATAATCTTGGCGAACCATCACATCAAGCTGGCAACTCCCCATTCCCTGGCAATATTACCGTACACTATGTATCGGTCGGTGCTGCTGTGCTGTAGCTGTACTTGCAGGGACTGCTGCCACCACATTCTTCAACGGACTTGTCCCGTGCATATTTCACGGCGGGCCAAGAAGTTGGGTTGGATACATGTCAGGCCACATCTCTGCTTTCAAATCTGCTTTGCGTTACGTTGCACATCCGATGGCCTCCATGTACTGCGGCCGCATCTTTGACAGAAAATCTAGATCTAATCTCAAAAAACAACTTCAGTATAGTACTATACCTCAAAATTATCCATTATCTTGCCCATTTCAAACAATTCAGCCAAAATAAATCAAGCTCCTCGTTTCCCTCTTCCCTCTTCCCCCTCTCACGCCCATCATGAACTCCCCTCCCCCACTCTCACGCCACAAACGCGCATAAATATATGCACTTGATAAATTTTTTCTTTTCTTTTCTTTTCTTTTCTTTTCTTTTCCGTCGTAGCGCAGGAACCGCCGGGTTCCGGTCAAAAAGAGTCGTTCTCTTCGGGTAAGCGGTGCAGTGCAGTGCGGTGCAGTGCATCAAAATAGATCCTATGTACATGTACTGTACATGTAATGTAACATAAAGAGGCACCTAATTGATCAATCACATTTTCGCTCTCGGGGAGAAGAAGGAGAGAGGAGATGTTAGAAGAAATATGGCCTGTTTACTTATTTTTTTTTTCTGTTTTTCTTTCCGGGGTTTGAATTGATGATGACATGGTAATTGTACGTGCTGTATCTATTGTACTGAGCGAATGAGCTGGAGAAAACAGGTTCATATTTGATATTGCGAATATCTCAATCCTTTCCTTTCCTTTTCTTTCTTTGTTCTTCGTAGATTCTCACGATGATGATGATGTCTTACGGTGTGTGACACTGTGTGATGTGGTAGCGGCATTTTTTTTTTCCAGAACGGATCCTGATCGATCGATCTGATAAGAGCGAGCAGGAGGGGTTATTTATCTCGCCATTGCCAACATTCCTTATCTAATCACCCCGCGGTGCCTTTCTTTAGAGATGCGCTGCACGCGATCAAAAGATCTTGATTCAATGGGCGCTGTGAGGTTAGATATTTAAATAAAGATACATGAAATTAATGTCAATAAGAACTTACCAAATACAGAATCTCGAAAACGAGACTTGGAGACTATGTCTCATATTGAGGTATAATGCAATAAGGAGGAGAGATACAGATAAAAGTATATCTATCTGTGAGGGCCATGCCAAACCCACCCTCCTGGAAATACATATGAACTCTTATCCTCGAAAGTCAGTTGACACTCTTGGTAATACCAACCTTTCTTTGGGATCCGATTTTGAAGTAGAAGAAGCAGAAGACAACGAGAAAAAGAGTCTTATCCTATTGACTAAAGATGTTTGCTTTTACAGAGAATGAAACAGGTGGTAAAGGTAAACACCCTCTAAAAATAGCAGAAGCTAGTACAAGAAAAGGAAGAAGAAAAGAGGGAAGAAGAGGGGGAAGAGGTGCCATCTAAGTCAGACAAGTGACTAAATTTTTTAGGCTTCAAAGAGTGAGAGTTAAGAGAACTGAGCGGGTGGGAAGAAAAGCCACCGCACGTCCTGCCGTCGTCCCTCTAAACCCAAATCATATCACATCACATCACATCAACCCAAGAAACTCAAAGCCAACCTCACTTCTGCCCCTCCATATCAATACATTACACAAAATAAAAACCTGTATCTAATGAATGTAATAGGAGGAGGAGGAGGAGGAGGAGGAGGAGCTGTACAATAAAACAAGCAGCAAAAGCTTTCGATTCTCACATCTTTCATTTCTCCTTCCTTGTCTTAAACCCTCACCCGATCTCAACTCTAAGCTTTCTTCTCTCTTTACCCTGCCCTACCTGCCCTACCCTGCCATAGGAAGAGAATCCAACTTCACCATCATCAAACCTCCTCTAGCCTTATCCTATCCTACCCTCCCTATCTTATCCTACTTACCTATCTATCTAGCTAGCTATGTAGGTCCCTCCGATCGAGCGTCGTACATATACATACCGCACCTCCTGCTGCACCTTCTGCACTATTATGTCATGCAATGCAATGTAAATGCAAATGCAAATGCAAATGCAAATGCAATGTAATGCACGACTCGGACATGCATGATAAAAAAGTAATAGTGACATTACATTACATAACCTTGCATTGTATTGCATTGCATTACATGGACAGTTCCAGACCTGACCATGCCATATAGCCTTTCCCCACCATAATACTACTCTCCTGTACGTGTCCCCTCCTCTCTGCGTTCGTTCCGTAGCATCCACTCACACAAATGTGAAGTGTCATCTTTATACAGTACAGCTGTCTGGTCTGGTATTGTTGCTTGGCACTATTGGCAGTTTAGGTGACTAGCTGGGTTGGGCTGAGAAGGGTGCCGGTGGTGGGTCGGGGAGAAGGGTAATCGTGTTGAATCGAGTTGAATCGATCGCTATCATCGGTCGATGCGATGCGGGAAGTGGGATGAGATGAGAAGGGATGAGGGGGGAAGGGGTAGGTAGGTAGGATAAGGGCATACTGTAGTACCCTCGTTCCTTTCTTTTCTCAATTGGAGAAGGAATACATATATGTGTGTATTCAGAAAACAAGTGCATATAAGGTTAGTTATCCATATATCGAGTCATGATCTTACTAGAGTATAATATAAGCGATGAAAGAAAGGGGTGGAATACAGAGATAAATATTTAGAACTTTAGGTATAGCGTATATGTACTAAGCGAGATACATCTGCTCCTATTCCCATATTATATACTCGTACTATCTGTCCTCGAAGCTTAGATCGAGCCTCTTACTCCCTTTTCTCCTTTCACCCGAGAGTCTACAGCTAGCGCAGTATCTACAGGATGGGTTTAGAGTCAAGTCCTATAGATAAATACGAGAGATCGAGCAGAGGTATTAATCCGAATATAAAACAATTCATATCCGAATATCTTCCTCCCCTCATCTTAGTCTCTTTTCATCTCCTCTCATTGCCGCTTAAAAGTAAAGGTCCTTGACCCACTCCTTCTACCATTTGATTCGTATCCCAAGATAGAAGAATCCAACAATCATATCTTTCCTTCCTTCCAATCAATAATACCTTACCTCTCTCTGCCCATCTCGCCTTGAAATCAACCATGAGCCAAAAAAAAACCATTCAAAACAAAAACCGGAAGCTCAATGGAGACAAAGCGAATTCTTTTCTGTCAGTCCTTTTTCTACCTCTATGTATTACATTGTTGTATTCTGTATAGATTTGATGTGTGAGAGAAGAGAGAAGAGAGAGGAGTGAAAGACAGAAAGACTTCCATTTCGGTTCTGTTTCTGTTGCTCTATATATGCCATATTATACCATCTCAGAAACCATACCATATATGATCGATCCATCGACCATAGGCTAAGGAATTTACCAAGTTCGTGATCACTGCATATATACTATGTAAACAAATTCACCAAATCCGTATCCACCACTCTTTCCCAAACCTCCCTCCTAAATATAACTAAATAATTGTGTTTTAGATTTTCTCTTTTTCCGTTTTCCCGTTTTTCCTTGTGGTCTTTTGGGTCTTTTGAGGTGGGCAACGTGGGTTGTTTATTTTTAGAAAGCGGTTAGTCGGTCGGACTCGGGGAGGAGAGAAGACTCAGGAGAAGGTGGCATGTTGTTGTGGGCTGGTGGATGGATTGATGGTGAGTGAGTACGATATGAATAAAGATATAGGTAAGGATAATTGAATACGTATGTAGTAGTTGTGGTGGTGTACGTGGTGTTGGTGACATGATTCAATTTATGTATTTTTTCCCCAAATCCCCCCCTCCCCCCTCCTGGGGCTCCTCCTAGCTCCCTTTCCTCTCCCTCTCCTTCCGAACCGCCTCTTATAAACTGCTACAACTCATCCCTTCCTAAAAACACCTCCCTCTCTCCCTCCTCGCATCTCATCACCAAACACAAATCTCTCTTGAATCCCCCCTAAATCTGCTATAAACCCCCCAGATCACCCCTACGCAGGCTAGCCTCGCGGAAGGGAAAATACTTGAAGAACAACAAAGATCGAAACATATGATGATGCCATTATATTAACCGCCAAGAATGTAACCCCGTACACCACACATCCTCTCCACCTATCATTCTCCCCTACATATATGTATGTAACACAGATTACTTGCATATGCAAGTGCACTCTCTCGCTTACTTACTTACGGCACAGGAGTTGCAAGTTCCTAGGTTTTTTTGCCTTCTTGCCTTATATCCAGCTTTAGCGAAGAGCTGCTTGCTTGCTTGCTTGCTTGTGAATGGCTATGGTTTGAGAAATAAGACATGCCGGTTTGAGGTCTGTCTGGGTCTTTTATTCAATTTCATTTCAATCTGATACGAGATGAATATTAAGTTGAGCCGCATCGCATTACATTACATTACATTGCGGCCCAGTATATACAGCAGTCGTCGGAGGAGGCGATCACAAGGAACTTGATCCGGGCTAGGAAGACATTTTTCAAGGACTACTTGGAGTAAGAACATGAAAAAGGTTTCTTTCCGCGCTAGGTACTAATATAGGAAGGATATGGTTGGATAAATATTGGTGCTTTTTGGCAAAGAAACCCCCCTTTTCTTCTTCAAATGAGAAAGAAAGGGGGCATTCATCTATTGAGGATCAATTCTATCCATATCCGCTCTGTCATCCATGACATATAGCAAGCAAGCAGGCAGGTGGTATTAGCTTCATCGCCAAATTTCCGTCCAATCGTCTCTGATCTGATCCGATCCGATTCCCTCGCGAGAGAAAATATCTCCGTCGACCATGCCATCATTTGTGTCTGCCGCGGAGCAGAGAGGAGTAATGCTCTAAAAAGAACCAAAAGAACCTGAAGACGTCGAGAAGAGAAGAAAAAGAGCCCTTTTTATTTTCGCGACATCCCGACATTTTGATCACGTCTTTCCGCCCAAAAATACATAGAAGAGAAAAGAAGGGAAATTTTTTGTCCACCCAGATCCGTTTCAGGCCGCGCGATAATCAAAGCGCTCCTTAACCAAAGCCCCCCCAATTTTTGCTGGTCAAAAAAGTAGTAGTACTGTAGCCCTACTGATCCTCTCTACCCAAGCAATGAAGAAGTGTAAGCAAAGCTATGAACGCAGAAATAAAACGCCCAGAAATGCATCCAGAAAAGAAAATCCGAAAACCAGTAATTCGGTATTAACTCCATATCCACTTGCTCCGCAGAGCCAAGTAAAATGTCCCCGGACGTGTCGCCCATTCGTGAATCGTAAAAAGTTGTCGCCGGAGAAGGGAGAAGATTTATGCTGACAGATGAGCCGTGGATTTGTGCTGCACTAGCGTCCACGGTTATCCATCACTGTAGCAGAAGTAGAATTCGAGGTCGAATCGTCATGGTCGTAAGAATCATCAGAGTCGTCAGTTTGCGCATCCAACAAGTCACAAGTCACTGTCGTCAGATACACAGTCTGAGTCTGAGTCCGAGTCAACTTCAATCTCGATTGTCGAGATTGCAGTCTTTTCAATCGAACCGAAGGTCTTTTCGTCTGGGAAGCTCTTCTTATCGTTATATCGAATGAGCCCAGGGTGGTTTCCGGGTGGGAGCGTAATGCTCTCACTTCGGCGACCGCGCGGACTCATACGCTCGTTATCATTGGTATCGCCGTCTTCACGACTCCCCCAAGAAGTCTATAGGTGATTAGCTGGAATGCAGGAGTCAATAATGGGGGTGCTGATGACGAACCACGCGATGAGTAAGTAAAGCATACAATTTGATAAAACCATGGAAGTATCCAAAAACAATCGAGACGGGAAGAAAGAGTATATCCATCGGCTCGCGTCTAAACAGACCAATCAACTTGATAACCTTGATCCATGCCATGAATGCGAGCTGCGCAAACATGGCCCAGAAATGACCGTTCCCGGGCAAATCCTGAGACAGTTTGTGGGTGAGAAATATGATCAAAGGGTCAAAGACGAAGGAGAGAGACGTGAACGTGGCCATATGAAGAGCATATGTCGACCACATTTGTTGACTATCGGACTTTGATTAGCGGGGAACTCTATTTAATATAATTGCTCAGCTTACGTCCAAACATATCTCTCGGTGACGAGGCTGGTGTAGTTGCTTCTCCAGTTGCTGCGTGCCCAACGAGAACATTGATACAGAAACTTGATGTTATTCTCGAGCGTAGTCTCAATCTCACATTGAGGGTTGTATTGAATCCAGGTCTTCCACCCTTTCGACACCAACCATCGAGTGACAAAGTTGTCATCGTCGGCGTTCAGTTGATACTGGCCCCAACGTTCCGTCTTGAACCCATCCAAGAACAGGGGGCTCTGGAGAATTTCGGCTCGAAAGGCACAGGTGCGTCCGGACATGCATGAGGTTCCACCATCGATCCCATGAGTGGCCGAGATCTCAAAGTTGCGTCGTTCGATATAGGCAGCTCCGAGCCAATTGTAGCAAAGGGCCTCGGCAGATCCCGAACGAATGCGTTTAACTCTTTGATTGGGTCCAACTCCTCCAATCAACTCGTCTTCGAATGGGGCGAGGAGCCAAGGTAGGATTGTGCTTGGCCACGTGACATCGTCATCTGCCATGATAATAATCGAAGTCTTGACCTTGGGAATCGCCTCGCAGACCTGAATCCGCTTATTTGCAATTGGTACATGAAATATACGGATATTCGAAGCCTCTAGAGATTTTGCGAACTGAGCTAACTTTTGGTATTTATCCGAAGTCGTGACTAGGAGTAACTCGAATGGTTGACAGGCTAGGATGCTCTGCAAGGACTCCTTCAACTCCTCAAAATTATTGTGGATAGTAGGAATAATCACCGTGACATCTTTCGCCGTGTACGAAGGGTTCTCGGGAATTGGGATAGATTTGTAGCGCCAGTGGCTAATGAAGTTGACAATTGTGCGGAGGTAACGATAAATCCTGGGTTTAGTTAGTCCTCGTGCTAGTAGCGAGGCAGAAAAAGAACAACTTGTCCTATACACAAGATGTCTTTAACCATCAAGTGACAGGGAGATATTTCTGACATACCACAATGACCAAAAAACCATCGCCATGGTGGATAAGGCTCTGAAGTCGAACATCTTGGAATGGACCTTGTGGCAAGGCTAGGTACGAAAATGGTCAAGGATCGAATTCGAAGAGTCTTTGCAGCAGCTTCGGGTCTCTACAACAGCTTATTGTATGCAGACCGAGTTGCCACTGTGGGGTGTTTTGAAGAGGCAAAAGTTGAAGGGTCATGTGTCGAGTTGGGAGGTAAGTCGATTGGAGGAGCGAGACAGATACAGATTTATATACGTCGAGAGCCAGGAGCAGTGAATCTCATTGATGAGATTTCGTGGGAGAAGCCGTATTGATGCGGTAGTGCAGGGTGAATGGTGATAATTTTAATGACCGCAGGAGGAGATGAAGATACAAGAGAAAGGGCCCAATTGTGGATTGGAGACCGGGGTTTTTGGTTGTTGGGTGATGGGTGATGGGTGACGGGTGACGTGAAGTTGTCGACAGATATTAGGCGGGACGTTGCTCCTTTCTTTGGAAATATCTGCAGATGCCAATTCCGTACCAATAGGACAGGACAGGACAGGACAGGAAAAGTCGACAAATTCGGCAAAAAATAGTCGTGTTCACTGGATCCAGCAGTGAAAATGCAAAACCCCAACCCAATTGGAAATTCAAGCCCGGCAAAACAATTCAATTCGAGTCCAGGTTCGATACAAACGCACCGCCGACCAGGTGAAGACGAAGACGAAGACGAACAAGTACGGTACTGACTCCTGTTGATACCACACAACGAACGACTCCAACCGACCAGAGATGTGAGGATATATGACTTTGATTTGAAGACCGGTATGCGGGAGGAGAACAACGAAAGGCTGAGACCAGGTACACCCAGAGACCGTCAATTCCTCAGGTGCTGGAGCTCAATTGTTAAATATACAGTACCAGTGCCCTTTATACCAAAGCAGCAACAGAGCACGAAGAATCGCCGAGAGGTCATGTCATACTGCAAGCTGCTCCCCACAGGATGTTGCGGAGGTCTATATAGTTCAGCCACGCCAGACGGAGATGGCACATCTGGACGAGCAGGGCAACAAAAAGACGAGCGTCTAAGTCGCGCGGGCGCGAAGCCCAATCAGTCATGTTTTTTTTTTGGCTAGGAAAGTAATTTGCAGTGTGCGAGTAGGTGCTGACATTAGCTTGCGGATGTTAGATACTGGTAGGTGCAGCAGTCAGGGATCGAGATGTAGTGGGGTGGAGTTGAATTGTGGATACAGTACGGGCTCTGGGTGCAGTGCAGCAGTGCAGGTTTGACCAAGGGTAGTCTGGTCTGAGAGCAAGAGGAGGGGAGGGGTTGGATGGGGAATGATGGATAATAATGGATACAGTAGTGGATGATGAGAAGAAAAGAGCCTACGCGCGAGAATCAATCGAGATGAAGCTCAGTTGTTGAAATACGCTTGCCGGCGCCACTATGTCTGGGCTGTGAGGGGGAGGACATGGGAGAGGTAGGGATCGATAGGACATGGGGGATTAATATTTGGAGGGGGGAGGACGGGCCAATCGATGGTCTAAGATGGTAGAGAAGAGAAGGGAAGATGAAAAGGCTTGTGAAGGCTGAATGATTGTTGACTTGAATTGAAAGAGAGACGACATTCTTTCGAATTGAGGAGAAGAGAATAGTGACAGATAGGGAAGAGAGCGGAGGGAAGCCTATAAGAGGTGGAATGTTCTTTGGCTGGCCAGTAAAGCTGTCTGGAAATTGAGTATGGTACGAAGGTATGGTAGGTACGGTATGGTATGTTATGTTATGGTGTGGTATGTATGTATGGTGTGGATGTGGATAGAGCAATCTCTAGCGAGACTTTTGCTAACAGCTTCCAGCTCCTCTAGAGTTTTATTGGCCGGACTACTTTCCTGCTCTCACACACTCGTTGGATTGACAAGCTTGTCACGAGCTGCTATTATTGTCTCATCAGCGGATCCAAGTTCCTGTTCAATAGGATATTTCTATGACAGCTGCAAATATGGTATATGAGTGCACATGCTACATGGACTACAAAGGACAGCGGAGGACGAGGTACCTTTCCCCCGAGAGCACAGATCAGCACTGAGGACCTTCTAACGATCTGTACAGAATAAGTACCTACTCGCTTCAGTGCTCGATGATGCATGGCTGCAGGCACTTCGCAGTGTTCTGCAGCGGACTTGTTGGGTTGGTGGGGTGAAGCAGGCTGAAATGGGTGCATACCAGTCCTGTTTCAGTGTCTCCACTCACCCCTCATCCAAGCACCCTACGAAGGTACAAAACTGTACTGTGTTCCTTTGTACCTAGACCTATACCCTGTCGGTCCACCCCACTCGGTGCTGTAGAGTAGGGGCCTCGATTATTGACTATTGCGTACGGAGGTATAGCAAAAGACATCGGCCGCTGCAGCAGAACGTTTTTGTACATCAGTCGAGAATACCGTCGAATATGGACCAGCCGCAGCTTCACACGCCTCTTCTGTAGTGCACTCATCCATCCATGGGCTAAAAAGGAAAGGCGTTTCGCTTATTAGCACTTCTACTTGTATGAACAATCGCAGACGCCATCGAAGCCGCCTCGATGCTCTGCAGCCAGTGGGCCGGTCCAACTTTTTGTTATTATTTTGAGAAGCAGGAATCAAGTCACGTCTCAGGCCCAGGGTACTTCGTACCATTATTCGCCGTGGATCGCTCATATCATATCATCGATAGCGGCAAGCCTGCTATACCCTTCACAAGGTGCGCGCCTTGATATGGTGTAGCGAAGGAGGGGCATCAAGAAGCCGTAAACTGTTTTAGGATCAGTGTGCTAAGATAGATCAAGAATCAAGATGGCTGCGATATCTCCAACGGGAGTCGTCAGGATTCAGTTGCGAAGCAGACGCCTCTAGTCCCTGCCTTGACTCAGAGTCCTCACCAGAGGACGGGATCAAGTCACCGAAATAGCAGGATTCCGAGAGACCACGAGAGACCACGAGGTCGTGAATTAGCAATTGGAAATTGTCCGTGAAACATTGTCGGATCAGACGATTGATTATCTGAATCATGCTGCGAAAAAGGATCTTCATCTTATTGCTATTACGTCCAACCCCAGGGTTCAGATGTCGAGCATAGCTTTCTGCGTCGTGCAGCAGTAGCAGCAGGTCAATGGTACAGAAGTGGTAGGCAAGCAGGGCAGTTGACTATTCTCGGCTCTCCACCCATTATCCACTCCACTCCACTCCACTCCACCCCACTCCGCTCCACTCCACTCCGCGCCTCCTCCCTTCTTTCTCCTCCCCTCTTCCCTCTCCCCTCTCTCCTCTCCCCTCTCCCCTCTCCCACTCCCACTCCCACTCCTCTTCTCTCCCCTCCTCTGCTCTCATGGCTGGCTCGGTTCACCATCAGCAACGTGACGCGATGTTTTGCACCTTTCCGCACCTTCTGCACCCCCCCATGTCTGCATACTGAACGGGTTATATAGCTTTGACATGCGAGGTTCTCCGAATGCAGTACCTACCTACCATCGATGAGACGAGACCAACAGTCGTATTATCATTACGGAGCAATATCTAATCCTCGGAATGTCGCCCAGTCATGGTTCACTCTTGCACTGCTCTGCCCCGCTCTACTCCACCCTGAGATTCTCTAAGCGATGTTCACGCTTTTGCCGCCTAGAAAGAAAAGAAAGGAAAAGAAGGCGGGCGGAACTTCAATAATAATAATTAACAAGAATAGCCTTGAGAGTTAGCTCTCACCTATAAACTAACTACTGGCTTTGCCGTGATTAGTTCCTCTAGCCGATATTTTCGTGGAAGGAGGGGACTACTGCCCTTGATGAGACATGCATCATGACTACATACATAGGTAGGCGGGGTTGAGCTTTCTAATTCTTAGCGTTGTACAAAGGTAATCATCCTGCCCTGCTCTGCTGCTGTGATGACAGTTTGCTTTTTTGGCTGGCTGCTGAAGCGCGGCTCCTCAAGCTATGGTGGAGCATTACGAAACGGAACGAAACGAGACGAAGCGAAACAAGACGAGCTCATAAGCTCACGGCAAGAAAGAAAACATCGATATCGTCGGATGATTCTATGCTCCAAGATGCGCTGACGGAGGATTCAACTCTGATGTTTATTTTAGAAATTTTCCCGTAACATTCTTCGCAGTATTATTTATCATCATCGTCATCGCCCAGGTATACATCTCCACCTTTGTCTCATCCACCTTCCTGCTTCTCTCTACCGTACAGATTTTGGCCTTTTTTTTCTCTCACGGAAGCATACACACACAACACGGGATGAACCGCTTTCCTCTGTTTGTTCTCACTCAGCGGTAGCACATGCATCCCTCCATCCTTCTCCCCCTCTGACCTTAGCCGCCTCACCTCGCCTTACTAAATCAACATTCGCTCCTCGCTTCTCTCAGTACACACCACCACACCCACTCCCAGTCAGACCAGAGTCGGAATCTTGGTACGGAAGCACTTCGCCTCTTCCCCTTACTGACTGACATGAAGCTTAGCCTGCCAGGATGGGCGATCCGGATATATCATCTGGACACAGCATATACAGTACATACAGTACATACATGAACACCCACCTCCGCCAAGCACAAGTATGTATGTTCGCTAAGAGATAACCCTCCCACTTTCTCCAATTTTAATAATGCCCGTTGAATAATCTAACAGCCAAATATTTCTTCTTCAGTGGTTCCCGGATCAAGCTAAGACTGGAACCATACAGAAAATATAGCGGGGCTGATAGATAGTAAAGTTACAGTACAGTACACAGTGTCCACCAGGTGGCGTGTGCTTATCGTCCCTTTTTCCCCTCCCCTCTAGACCTCGCACAGGACCCTCCCCCTCCACAATTCGCCATTACTCGAGTTCGTACGAACGTACATGATACATGTACTGTATGTAGGTATTATTGTTTATTACTATATTATTATCATTATTACAATCATAATTGTCAGCACGGGACACGGGACACCCACTACCACCTACATTATTACAATTACTTACTACTCACTACTCACGACCGTGCATGAACCAGCGGCGGCTCAGCAAGAAATAGATCGATAGGCCACCAGACTAGCACATAGCATTTCCACGAAAAAGGGCTCAAACGAAGACCAAAACCTCGCGAATTCATGCTTATTGCGGAACATGGGATAATTGTTTTTCCCCCCCCCATTACTGTTCTATACTGAGGGATAACTAGTTCTTGTAGGTACAGTACTTAGTACATGTAGGTGAGCTCATGAGGGGGAGGGGAAAAGAGAGGGGTGAAAGCGGCAACTTTGAAAACTTACATCACCTGTCCTGGCCTGTCTAGCTGTCTTACATTCTTGCATTCTTACATTCCACAAGCGAGTAAAAACAGTGTACTGTAAGCGAGTTGTCAGCGAACGGAGTACTGTAGTATAGTTATAGTTATAGTATAGTAATAATAGCCGAAGGAAAGAAAGATCGAAAGAAGATATATATGTGTGTATGTTTCGATACTGTAGTTAGGCTTATGACAGTAGATCAGTATGTTATCTGATCTGAGAGCTAGCTGATATATGACATGTATAGTACTACAGCAGATAGATGAGAGTCGTGATATATAGCTAGATGATCATATATCTGAACTGAGAACTCATACCTTTAGACTTTCTTGGTACAGTAAAGACGGAGAAATAGAGAGAGAGAAGGGTATATGTTTGTATGTACTTCAAGATATAATATATATGCCTAGGCTATGTGACATGTACCTGTCCAATCTTCCTATCTCATCTTTCTATCAATCAATTCATCCATCCCATCTATCCTACTAACGCAGAGATTTTTTTCGATTCCAGATTCCAGATTCCAGATTCCAGAATCCGAGGCAAGATTCAAGCCCTTTATTTTTTTGCTAGGAGTCGTCTTACTATATCTATAATCGCTTTCTTTTCGTGATTGTGATTGGTTTTGAATTTTGGAGAGAGTTGGTAGAAGGAGGGGGGGGGAAGAAGAACCTGTTGGTTTTGAGTTAATAATTGATCGATTGATTTGATTGATGTACATATAATATCATACTCATCTATGTCATCTTAGTATACTGCATCCTCTCAAGAATCAAAAGTTCGAAACAAACCCTCTTCCCTGTTTCCCTGCTTCCTACACTGAGAAACAACGGGAGATTCAAGAAATTTGAAGTAATGGAAGGAATATCGTCACCACAATGACCGTATGGTACGGTATTGAAATTTCTAATCCATTCATTCCGATTATCACCAGCAGCAGCATGCAGCGTACCGGATTTTAACTACTAGTAAGTAAGTAGTATAACTAACCAACTGTAAGTGATCTACGTATTTATTTCCTTTGAATCGTTTCCGGCCTTTCCTCCTCTCTCTCTCTCTCTCTCTCTCTCTCTCTTCTTTCCCCGTCTATTATAAGGCATGATATATCATTTCTTTCCTGTTGAATGGATAGTGTTTTGTAGAATATGAGTGAGTGAGTGAATGAGTGATAGGATAGGATAGGGTGAAAGAGGCCTAGGTAGGGAAATACGAGATAGTAAAGGGATAAGATGTATGGAAGTGAGTCTTCTTTTTGATTTTGAATGGGTGGTAAAAAGTACGTATGCGGTGCTACTTAGGTATGAGACTCTGAGAGAGGAGAGGAGAGGAGGAGGAGTCTAGCAGAGACGCCAGTGATGTTACGGACTCTCTTGTACTACATATAAGCTACATATTTATGTACACTTTATTCTGTGTCATTACACACCCACGCATACACACATACTGTGAGATACGTACCTTTTCTCAATATCCCCCAAAATTTGATTTTGATTCTCATCTTGAATACTTCCTCTATTTCTTAGATTTCTTTTCAATCTCATCTCTTCTCATCTCAGTTATCTAGTCTTGTCCCTGCTTATACACATACACACATAAATACATAGCAACCCTACTAGATCAGAAACAAGTAAGTAAAGCAAGCAGCAAGCCAGCCTTCCCCCTGTTCAAATGGTCATTACTAAAACCCATCCCTCTTTTTCTTTTGTACTTACTTTCTTTTCATATTCCACTTACAAATTATAGTACAATCAGAAAAAATTCAGGCTGTGATCAGTGTGAGGACGAAGCACGAAAGGGGGAAAAGGTGGAAGAAGCTGAAGCGTTAAGATTACTATGAAATTTACATGGAAACTCATACTAGAGCAGTACTGATCTACATTCTCTTTCCTTTTCCCCTGCTTTTTCTTTTTCTTTTCCTCGAGGTTGATTGATTGTTGATTAGGTGTTAAGCATGACTATAGAAATCAACGTTGTTAATTATATTTATTATTTTATCATTCCCCATCTCTATTCAAAGAAGCGTTGGAATCAAAATCGAAGCTTTTAATACTCCGGCGGAGGTACGACATGACATGAAAAATCGAGGGAAGCAGGGAAGGTGGGGAGGGGGTGTTACGGGCCGGATTTATCCTGCTCCGGCGGCGGACAAACGTTGAAATGAGATACAGGATCAGGCCCAAGTGACGGCGGATTAACGGAGATCTATTTTCTCGCATTCCATGACTTCAGTTGAAGCAAGCATTCATTCATTCATTCGGATAGGCAGAATATGTTATATGTATGTATATATCTTAAGTTCACGGTAGATACTGGACCGAGACGGAATCAATTAATTAATCAGTCAATCCTGCAAAAGGCGCCGCCGACTGGGTATCAGGGTGGATAAGGGTATGGTCTAGAACCAAGATCCTGTGGTGAATAATGAACATCGGCGACTCCTTCATGCACAGTACTGTCAGTGGACATTGATTTTATTTCCGAACTGAAGAAATAGTTTCTTATCCGCTACGCTTCTAAGGTTTTAGACGGGTATATATCGGCGTTCCGAAGATAATGTTAGTACTAGTGCAATTATTGAGCGTTTTTCTTGCATTGATGCTACGAGATAGTGCAGTCGCTGGTGGGTTTTGGACAATTGCGAATTTAGCTTTGGTTGTTGTGCTGTGCTTCCCTGCGACAAGAGATAGGATGATGCATATGTCCTGGTAGGAAAAGAAAGGCTGAGTACAGTATAATAATAGCAATGATAAACAAGCCGAAAAAGGACGAAGTACTCAGCCAGCTTCACTTACGCAACAGACCATTATTCCGACACTTGGCGGCATCCACGATGCTGCGAGCGATCCGATCTTATCAAACAGCATGTCATGTTCTGATTCGGCAACGTGGGCGTGATGGGATGGAAATGGAGATCCTCTCCAGGTTTCGCGCTGCTGCTGCTGCTGCCCAATAGTGTTGTTTCCGCAAGCAACGCACCGTCGCATGCTGATCATGAACTGATCGAGAGTCCGGGAGAGCAACGCAGCATCGCAGGAGAGCACGCACGTCCAGAGAATAGCCAGCATGGGATGCCTGGACTGGTTACTGTATGTATCAATGAACTGGCCGTAATACAAATTAGTGATGGCAGCGCAGCTACCATTGAAGATCAACAATAATTGCCCACCTTTTAGACTGGCTGTCATCTTTCTTCTTTCTTTTCTCCCTCTCCCACCCCCTCTCGCCTTGATATAGTACTTCGTACTGTATCATCTCTCCCTTGCTAGAGAAGGCCACTCCCGCCATCTCGAAATAGAAAATGCTTCTCCCAAAGAGCGTTCGTTCTCCCCCGGACTACCCGGGATCGTCAGGAGAGAGACAGCTGAAGTGTCGGCGATAACAGTAGTGGGAGGTACAGTAATAAAGAGGGGTCGGAATGCTCGGCGGACCAGTAATCGCTTCGCAGTCCAGTGCGGGCGATAGGAGCTCTAAGACATCCATCCGCACCGCAACTGGTTTCCCAGTCCAGCCCAGGCATGTGTTGCTGAGGCTGATTCTTGTTGATTTCAGTCGGCTGTTCCGACGACCACGACCACGACCACGAGATCTCAAAGATCTATCCGCACCACGATCGTGAGGATCCCGTTTGTGATCCTATTATTCTGCCATCCTTGTTCGAGTTGCTGGGGAGGATTAGAGACTTGGCTACAAGAGTGCCAATTGCCTGGGCGTCGAAATACCCAAAAACCGTTGCATCAAAAATCCCATCCTGCACGTCGTGAACAACCCATCGACATGTGCGTGCCCCTCTTGCAAACCGTAGCATCGATATTAACATGAGGATAGTGTCGTAGGTTTCTACCAATTGCAGGATCTCGAAGCTGCGAAAACCATTGTATCAAGCCAGCCTCATCTCATCTCCGTTCACCGACTCCACCCTCACGAGATCCGCCGACTGTCTGCAGGTACGCAGTGATGCAAAGTAGTCGTTTATAAGGATTGGAGATTCGTGAAGGGGGTTGCGTGTTATTCGCTCTTGCAGCTGCAAGTGGTGTTTCGCAGAGGCAACACGATGACCAGCTACCAGGGCCATACATCGTCGAAGTCGCGGGTGACGAAAGTCAAACCCATACTGCGGAAGTTGACGCAGAGCGAAAAGAATTCTGTTGATCTAGACCGATCAGCAGCCGAACAAGATGGCTTAGGTATCTTCGAGTACGGCTATGGCAGTGGGCTTGGAGCAAACGGGAATGGGAGCGGGACTGGGACTGGAGGCCGCTCCTCTCATGACGTTCAGATGCGACGAGGCTACCACCACCACCATCGCTCTACCAGCGGTGCCTCCCAATTCTCAACCGCGACAACAGGAAGTGGCCATCGCACAGGTTCCTTCGTGCATCCATTCCAGCAAACCCCTCGACCCTATACTCCTCCTATCTCGCGTGATCCTCCAGCTTCCTACCAGAATTCACTTCGTGAAAGTGAACTCGACAATATTAGCCCTGCCTTGACTGAAGATGAGGACCAGATTCGTTGCCAGGCGCAGATTCACCCTTTCCGCTCAGCTTCGAACCTCTCAAATCACACTTCCTCTCCTTCAATAACAGGCGTCCCATCCTCGCCCTCCATCTCTCAACTACAACCTCTCCGCATACAACCCAATAAGCAAGCTTCCTCCTCTCGACTCGCACTCGCAACCTCACATACTTCTCTCCATAATACTACTCTTTCCCCAGAGCTCACCTCACCAACAGACACCATGTCTCCCGCTTCCGCAATTCGAAATTCCCTTGATAAGGGTTTTCGCATTCGCTCCCGTTCAGAAGTTGATACTCGCGTGCGCTCAGAGACAATCCAAGAAGCGCGCCGCAAGTTCCAAGAGAGAGAGCAGGCCAAGGAAGAGAAATTTGCCAGAGAAGAGATCAAAGCTCTCGAGAAGCGCCAACAGAAGGAGGCTCGCCAGATCGAGCGCGGTCACCGTCGATCTTCTGCTTCTGCTAGTGATGCCACCAGATCCAAACGCTCCAAGTCCGATCTTACCATGCAGGAGAAAGGAGATGGATTTCTGGGTAGGGACTACAATTCTGTTCTTCAACAACAGACTCCTGTTTTTGTAATTGCGTCCGAAGAGGAGGAAGTCGATCATCAACCCCGTAGATCACAGACGGCAAAGCGCAAGACTCATTCGGCCTGGACGAAGTTTGTTATGTGGCTCCGGACGAGATTTATTCGCATGGGCAAGAAGAATTGAGTAGGATTGGTGAATATCAATGGTGTCCAGAAGGGCATAGGACGATACTCAGACCTCCTTCTAACCTTCCTCCTCAGCACGACATCTCGAATTCCTCGACATACACCAACCTCAGTTTTGAATTCATCTTCACATTGCCACTCTTCAGACCACCTCGATACGTCATGTCACGTGCAGCCCTATACAAGTTCGAACACAAATTCACGTTCTCATGACGGCGTTCTGGCTACGGTTTTACCTCTTTGATTTTACACACGGCGACTCTTTTTCTTTACACAGCATGCACATAATTCCTCGGCTGAAGGGTTTATACAGGCTTGGATCATAGCGAAGCACATAGGGTCCCATATGCCACGGTCTCAATCTGGTGCAGTTTGGTTTTTTTTTCTCCACAGCACACCATCAGCGCGGCGTTTGGGTTTAAATTTGGGAACAGGGAGCAGGGTTGCTCTTGTGTCAGTCCTTCCGTCATCGAAAGGATGTAGCCATGAGCGAGCATGTTCACATTCGCTTCATTGAAGATGGATAGGATCTTCGGGGTGGCTTTCTGTTGATACAAGCAGAGGAGATTGAAGGAAAACAAGCTTTTTGCGAATTGATAGTTTTTTTGAGCAGGGTTTGGGGAGAATAGATGGTTGTCTACTCTTGATAGAAGGATTCAAATCATCAGGCGAGATCTTCCCTGATTACTGGGCAGTGCAATCACAACTCCCTTACATTATTTTGTTGCTTAAGTGTATTCATATGTGATTCCGTCCTTATTTTTTGAATTTCGTGATACCCCTTTTCTTGATATTGACTGATATGCCCTCGAAGAGTACGCCCGTCGCCTGGTCATTTATTCATAGAAAGAACGTACGTAAAACCAAGTGAGAGAGTCTTAATATGGATCATCCACACTTTTCCCTGCACCCCATTCACTTAAAATTCATGTTGCTCTCATTTTATTTTCAGATAATCAGTTAGTAAGTACTGTTGTTTTTACTAATAACGTCACACACCTTGTCAACGCAGCCTTACTGCTGTCAAATTCCTCGACGATTCTTCCTAGAATCGGATTTTATCTTGTATACCTGGATATTGTCGCTTTTCCAAAGTTCCACACCATCTCAAGTTACCTTCGAATTCCTCGTCAGAAAAGTAACCTCATTCTAGATACCGCGGCCGTCTCACTCCTGTACCCCTTGTTGTAGGTGAAAGTAGTTCGATCTTGATTCTTTGCTGCTAATACTTTTCTTGTTACGCAAATGAGTTTCTGATGATCTTTTATTATAAGTAATCTCAAACTCCTCAGGGGTCCTTTGAGGTTTTCCAAGGATGTGGGTCATGGTGAATACGGTGTAGATACTCCTCCTAAGCGATGACAGCCTACAAAAGATATAAATTTGTGAATTATGGAGATTTATTCACTGAGTGAGTAAAGTGGATTTGGCACTCATGCGGCAACTGCAGTGCGTTGACCGAATTAAGAGTTTGGTGTTATTCACTCTATGCAGTCTATCCATCGAGGTTATTTATATTACTCTCTTTACGTATACTGGCATTTCTGACAGAAGAAAATAGATCCTCGGATTTGCCCCTAGACAGCAGATAGGAGCTCATCATTCGCCGCAAGGCGGTTCAATGGTCGAGATATCGGGGAGACGACAAACACCTAGTACCTTGTAGCTCTGAGTCTTGTAGATTGCGGTGTCTTGCGCTATGGGATTAGAATTTGTACTTAAACCTTGATTCCTTTTGCGGAAGGGCATGACTTTGAAAGGCCATTTGCTGTCAAAATCACTTCTATTGTCAGCAGTAGTATTTTATATTCGTCGGATATCGTATTGGTTAGATGGGTTTGACTTTACATTAACAGGTAGCTGAAAGAAAGATAAATGATTGGAGATACCTAGAGGTCTGAAGAATCGTAAAGTAGCATTTGAGTAGGCCTACTTTTGCGACAAACCTTCTGCTCGTGTGATCTTCGAAAGCTCATTCTCGACATGATAGTGTCTCAACGAACGTATGCTCTTCCAGTATAATATATATACGTTCTAAAAAAAAGAGAACAAAGAAACATAAACTACATCGCTGAGCCGATACATCTCCGGTACAGCCTTATTGTGAATATAGTCTTCACCACCCAAACCAGCACGTGCCAGCTTTCCAATTTGAGACATAAACTGGAGTTGCTCGAAGGAGCTCTCATTCACAATACGATTTTAGCAGAGAGATTCTGGGATTCTCTTTTTGGACCTATGAATAATGTGTTTATATATATATATAAGTAAGAGCATATATCCCACAGAAGATGGATATCTTACTGGGCACAGTTGACTGCGAGTCGACAACCGTAGCAATGAAAGAGTACGGACTAGGGAGAGGAAAAGAAGTGTACTCTTCGGCAGAGTTATATATATATTCGTGGTATTGAGGTCGATATATTTATAGTCGAGACTGTGGCTATTACTAACTAGTGTTATGTTAGATATGAATGATGATGTATCTATTTGTTGTCAACTACATTATTGCCGCCAATAGGCGTATGATCTGTTGTTATCAATGCTCAGAATCAAAAGCCAAGTTTTGATAATATTTATTCCTAGGTTAATCATTCGTTTCAGAGACCACTCTCACATAGGGCTTAACTCGACCAGGGCGACCAGGCACATGCACGTCTCATGTCTTCTTCCGCTGACGAAGCTAGTCTTCGTGAAAGGATTCGTAGGATACAAGAAGGCTTGGGAAGCTTTTATAGGTAGATGTAACCTTGGTTAGCCTTTCTAGGATTCATATTCACCACACCACGGTCCACGAGGGGAAGCTGTTAAAAGGAGCCAGAAAGTACGGATTTCACTAGAGAACATCGACATATCCCAACTAGACACAAACACATCTCTCTTTTTTTATTCCACTACAACAAGAAAACTCAGCTATATTTCGCCGGAGATCTCCGACAAGTGAAGATGCGCAGACCGATATATGCATCGGTATCCCTCTCTTCGCGAATAAGATGAGTTTTTATACTGGAATGGAAGGAGATGTGTTTTAGGAAAGTGTGTGGCTGCCGAGGAAAGGAGTGAGTCGGGACAGTATTGGGGTTGTGGGAACGAGTTCGGATTGTTGAGGGGATGGAAGATGCTTGATGATAGAGGAAGACGAAGGGATAGAGCAGGCTGTGGGCCAAGAACTTGATGCTGAGATATAACATTGTTGAGCATTATAGATGTCGAACGCTGAGCCAGGCTGACTTGATAACATTCTAATCAAAAGTTCTAAAGTCAAATATATCGATAAAGTTTGGGTATCATCAGCGAAGTGCCAACTTGTGACCTGTCGACCACCTCATTCCAGCACCAGACTCTCACCGTTTCTCAAGTCCTCGAATAGGACCTCGCTCAACCCTTCTACTGTACTGCCCTTCAAATCCTTACCTTTCTCTTCTTTCTCTCTCTCAATTGCCTCTTTCATGCTTATGTTCTTTCGATCCAGGAACCAGCTCACAATTCCCCCACCCTTCTTAACTTCATCGTGTGTGCCCACCCAGTACTTTGCCCTCAGTAGCCTCTGTACCTTCAATCCATTATGAGCTCCCATATTCAACTGAGCCCCCAAACTGATATCATGTAGCCCGTGAAGTAAAGCCAAAGTTTTGATTCCAGGTTGAGCTTCTGCCACTGGGGAAAGATCATCAGGCGAGATTCCATGTGGCGTGTATATCACTGCCTCCGCCTCTTCACCCTTCGCCGAGAAAGAGAATGCAATCATGACCGCAGAGTGGTAATATAAAAGATCCTGTCCCGGATATGCAAGGCGACTGATACCAAGCCAGTCCGGCAGTGCATTTGACGAATTGTTCTTCCAATCTCCAGTAAACCTCGGTATCTCAGCTACGAAATTGAAATGTTTCCAAGACTGGATCGCGGATGCAGCTTTCGTTGACGCAAACACCGGGATAGATATAGGAGCTTCGAGAAGCGTCTCTTTGTGCATGTGGTCTGTGAACTCGTGGGATACGATGATAGCGTCGAGGGGACTTCCTGTCGAAATTTGGGGAGCTTCTGTGCTAACAGTTGTCATCTCGCCCATAGAACCTGCATTAGTAATAGATCCTCGCGCAGCGTCCTCAATTCCCCTCACGAGTTCCTCGAGCTCTGCGATCGTCTGTACGGCACTCTCTTCTACATGCCACTGTTGGCTGAAGAACTTCGCAACATCGCTTTGTCCGCCGCGCAACCAGGGGTCCATCAATATATGGTAGTATATCCTCCCACTTTTCGAGAGAGCGAATTCGGGATACGGAAGAGAGAAAAGCCATGTCGTGTCTGCATTGAGGTGGGTTAGGATGGGTCGACGAGAGGAGAGGCTGCGGGTTATGGATTCGTGGAGAGTGGTGTGTAATTGGTGCGAGAGCTCGGCGTCATCCTTGAGAGGCATGTTTATGAACAACTAGGGAACTAGGAGATGAATGAAGCCTTCGTGAGACATGGTGGATTGGATGTTGGGTTACATTTATTTACAAGAGAGAGATGGAAGTGATGTCTCGTGTCTCGAGACTTGTGGCAATTGGATGGTCCGTGCAATCCGGGGTAAATCATCAAGACCAAATTTCTGGATCTCAGACAATATATCTCAATTTGCTGGAAGTGTGCTCTTATGTTTTCAAATACTAAACAATGTTTCTGAATATGCTGGCAGGATACTCCAATGCTTTCAACATCGTACAGGCATGATGAAAATGGGACGTGAAGCATGAATGCCGGAAGAGACTAATCGCTTCGTCGGCGAGCTCTAAGCAACCTCTACAATTCGCGTTCAAGCTTCTCTTAAGGTCAAGGTCTTTGCCCTAGGCTATGATGCCGATCCCCTGTTAGACCATCGCTATTTAGCGACTATGGTTCTACAGAAACGGCCCGAAACGGCTGCTCTATCTTCTCATCGGTGCTCATAATCAGGCCATAGAGTGAGTTATCCCTCCCACAGAATTTCGTTCTCACACTTTTTCTTACTAAATATCATGCAAGGAGAAAGTTTATTGATAAATTGAAGGTTCATACGAGGGTCAATCTTACAAGTGAAGAAGTATTGGTCCAAGGTGCAATGACTTGAGCCGGAGCAGCTAAATGGAAAGTAAAATCGGAACCTTGAAAGTATGAGCTTTTGCAGATATTCTAGTTTGATATACTTTATGGTCTAGCATGGTCTGTGGCGCACAACATGATCCGTCGGCATGATTAGTCTTGAAAGCAGTCCACAAGATATCACGAGAGTGATTGTTGACTACTTTCATCGCGCGTTAAGACTGTACGTTGATTATTACCCCTTCATCTCAGCTTTATGTTTCTTAGCGAAATTGTGTTTCTAAACCGCTGTCCCATTGAGTTTCTCAGCCTCTCTTCCCCACACGAATCGCGCATTCTTCTTCAGCTCCTCAATTGTAAAAGCAGGGATCCGTATACTGTTCAAATCCGTCGGCTTCACATAGTCCTTCTCCTTCTTGAGGACCTTCGTCTCAGCGGTTGGGTAAAACGTGGTGTTATATTCGTACTCGTATATGGCGATGAAGTGTCCCGTGGAGATGAGAGGCTCACTACCTGAAATACCCAGAGCTTGGAAATCGATACCCGGTGGTGCAGCAGTGTAGCAATGCGGCACCCCTGGAGGAGTGATGACCATTGTGTTGGAAGGTACGACCAAGTACTCTCCCGCCTGCTCCGTAACTATAACCTTCAGATACAACATCCATAATACACGGAGGCAAAGGTGCCGAGATTTGGTACTTACCAGCAACACCACCGATGACATAAACCTTCTCCGATACAAATAAATTACCAGGACCATGGGGTTTTGGTGCCATATGAACATGTCGAGGTGGCCTATAGTTGACATCGAACTCAGAGAAACCGGTTCCTCCCGAAAATGCCGGTATTGCTGGATCTACCGTATGGCCCGGAGTGAAAACATGTTGCTGCCCAGGAATATTCAACTCAGGGGGAAAAGCGTTTCGAACATTGGCTCCACTACCATGGACGAAGCGAGTGCCACTATTTGGTAGCACAAATCCGTACTGAAAGGGTGGCGGAGACTGACTTTGAGAACCAGAAGAGAAAGCGATAGCTACGAGGAGCATGAGATTGACACTACTTCGGATTGCCATCTTGAAATGCGTATATGGATTGGAAAATGTAAATTAATTGTGAGCACAGTACATATATATGTATACTCAACTGCTCTGGCGCCTGAGCTGAAGAAAGCTCCCCGACGACAAAAGTACCGGCACTGACCGACTACTGCTAGGTCAAATCATGTAGATCCAAATATAGCTCTTAGAACAAGCCTCGTTCAGTGCTGATCTGAGACTACTATATCTTTAGAACATCTCGCTAAACTCAGAACAAACATAGTACTTTCGAGAACACGGGAGAACTGATTTCGATCGAAGCCAGTCGCTTAATGGAGGCTTAATGCGGCGAACAATAGAAGCGCAACTACCTATACATTAAAATGGATTAAGAATGACAAAATACCAATTCGGCGAGTCTAGAATATCTGTATTTTCTACTTTTGAATTGTAACCTCGCTCAACAATGTATACCAGTCTAGGGCTTTGTTTTTGGTGCGAACAGCGCAAAATTATTTACAGGCCTTGAATGGCCGCCGCCCCCTTAATTACTGGTAACACGACATCACGTCGTAATGCTGTGTTACAAAGGCTGAAATATAATACAGCTAAACAGAAGATCAATAGTGCCTGAGTATTAAATGTACATGATTTCAGCCCCGGTTTCCTGACCATTTCACGAAGCGATGTCTTTTGCGTAGCCGGTGCACTCCCCCTTTGCTTTAATACTACAGGTTACAGGTATCGTGCAGCGACCGAAAGGATGACTTCTCGCGTGCCTCCGATCTAAGTTCTCGGACGCTATTCGCATGCTTTCTTGAATTTCACTCCCACGACAGACATGATCCAATGGACCAATGTCCAAAACCCCAAAGACATCTCCGAATTTCCTTTCGCAAATCTGTTTAAGTACGGAGTCCTATATCTTGCGGCACATCTATAGATTGATGAGGCTCAGAATCTATCAGCGTGCTGATGGCTTCTGCTTATCATCCGATTCATCCTCGTATATTGTGTCACTTTGGTACGCACCATGTGATTGATCATTGATCCGTAATCTTGCTGTAGCCACTGGTATGGATGCATATTGTACTCTTCCCCGGAGCTGAACGCTGGGCAATGCCATCGAGCACCGCCTCCGCTGATGGATTGTGATCAGCCGACGCGGAGTGTATCACAACGTTCGCCTTGAGAGTTGTGTTACTGATGATGTCGTGATCAGTCAAAGTTCCCATGATTATGTCTAACCCTAGACTCTTCAACGTAAATGCTGCATCCTCTATTTTTAACAAGACTTGTGATCCGGTACCTGTTCTGGAGAAGTGCTCCCAAAACCTCAAGACTGGTAAAGCCTGGGCCAATCAGGAAGACTTTTTTATTCTCGGCCAGGAGTTAAACATTGTAGATTAAAGCCATTGGACGAGTTAAAAATAATTATACACTTTTTGTTTCTATCCTTGGAGGATGTTACAGAGATCAGTCAGATCACCTCAAATTCAATTATTCAAAGATGTTTGACCCCGCACCAACTGAGACCGACTAACTTCGTGTCTGCTTAGTAGCAGAAACAGGAAATTATTCCACTGCCATGATGAAGACTACTGTCATTCCCAGATTACTTCCGTGCGAATGGACTGCCGAAATTTATCACTTTGCATTTTCCTGACTCCCATATTCTATTCTGATACAATATACAAAACTCGCGGTAGCGAGAAAAAGGGGTTCGCTTACTGTACTAGCGAAGTGTCATTAGCGGAATGGCTATTCATCACCAAAACTCACCGTGCACACTTACATCTCAAGTCACTAAGATGGCTTCTAAAATTACCCTCTCATGAACGATCATGGAAAGTACTCCGGCTCTTGTTGCTTGTTCCAGCTGAAATACATTCGCACTGGAAGATGCTTGATGTTAACTGTCAGTCAACATATAACTTGCAATGGCCAGCATAGATCAGTTTGGCCACAGAGTGAGAGCAACAAGCAATGAAAGATGATGAACGATAAATGCTATATTGATTATGTCATTGGCAGGCTGCACAGCAGCTACAGAAAAAAAGAATATATACAATGAACCCTCAACGCTCTTTCCATTTCCACATTCCAATGTCATGTAACTGAATATAGAGGATATTCGTCTACTCGCAATCGACCTCATCCTCAACAGGTATACCTGTCTCGATAGGTACGGACGTCTCCACAGGCGAGCTGGCGACAGCAGTTGCAGATGGGGAAACCCCGATTGAGCTCTCGATAGGGGTAATAACTGAAATGGAGATTGGCGCAGCAGCTGAGCTGATGACAATTAGAGCGACGCTGGATGAGACGGCAATAGCTGTAGAAGAGGCAACGGTGACAGCAACAGATGAAGAGACAGCTGGGGTATCTCCGCTGCTGGAACCACTGTATATCTCGGGGCCTGGGATTATGTAGTCGTCGATAGTTTGGTAGATGTTAATCAAGATCCCAGGGTCAGTCGCAGAGTATGCGCCCGGAAAGGAGACACCAGACGGGGTAGAAGTGCCGGTTCCCTCGACGTGAACTTGGTAGCAGGACATGTAGAACTGGGCTCCTCCAGATGATCCGGCGGCGTGAAGAGCGATCTCCTCGGCTCTGATGAGATAGTCGCCAGTGGCGAGATCGGCGGGGACGGTGAAGTCTTTCTTTCCGCAATTAGTGTTGAGGGTGGTCTGTAAGAATAACGCTTAGTAATCGTGCGAGGTAGTATACTGGTATGCGAAGGGAAGCTTACGTCGGCCCACGTTTGGGTCGCGGCATCATAACCCTCCTCGGAGACCTTGAACCACTTTGCGCCTACTGGGTCGGCGGTTGTAGCATTGGTGACGGCAGCCATGTAGACAATGACAGGGCCATGATGAGCACCTCCAATGGCCTCTTCCGTGCATGCTCGGCTGTCGTGTTGGTGCATTTCAACTGTGAGCTTTCCTCCAGCTACACACCCATCAATTAGCATGGTTCAATGCCAAAAGACTAGTAAAAGGATTACATACCAGTCACCGGACAGATTCCAGCAACACCAGTGGTACCCCCAACATTGCAGACAATATCATTAGAAGTCACATCTTGAACAGGGCTATTGCTCGATGGCAGACGAACACAGGTTCCCGCTTGATCAACACCATCAACCCAGAGTTGCTGCCAAATAGCGTGACCGAGCACAGATTGGGCCGAGGCCAAAAAGACAATAGCGGTAGCAAAAGACTTCATAATGAACGACTGAATAAGATAAATTCTCAAAATTTTGAAAAAGAAAGTATGAGTGAGCGTATGAGAAATAATATGAACTTGCGAAGATTTTGACGGAAGAACTACAACACACCAAGCGGAAATCATTCCTTTATATATGTACTGACAATCCCCTCACCATTTTCAATGCAGCAAAATGCTGCCAAGTAACGATTAGATGAACAAAGTTTCGTTTACATACTTTCTTACTTTCGGATGCAGCCGACGCACAGAGGATCTTGGGCATTTAGATGGAAACATCAGCTGCTAGGCGGGAGGGTGAAGCTCGTTCGGGTGGTGAAACAGCAGAAACGACAAGAATAATATATTTTACTTGGCGGTACGAAAGGGATTATGTTGTTTAGATGTCCAGCTGGTGGGCGAAGCGAGAACCGAAATGAATAAGCTTAAGTTAAGCTTGGCAGGGGGTATGAAACAGATCACAGTAGTAGAGGAACTTGGACCAATCGTTAGTGCTCTGAGGTTCATAGGCCGAGGATCCTGGATGGGCTGAAAGTATCAAGTCCCATTGATTTGTACATAGGGAGGTAAAGTAGGAGTACAAGATCTCAAGCCCATTAACAAATGTTTGGTGCATGGTTGTGACGGGAAGCGAAACAGCCCCTGAACGATGCTCGATTAGAAAACACCACATGATTTAGATATTGTCTTGCTTCTCTCGTGACCACATCACACCCATCATTCTCGTCTTTCAACATTCGAACTCTCTTACAAGACACACTGTCTAAATCTATTAGAGAGAAGGTAACACGGAATCAAAACCAATTTTGCTCCTTCTCTGAAACAACACTACTGCGGTGAAGATCAGTGATTGCCGAGAAAGAATTTTGCTTGACTCGCAAGATGCATAGAGGTGGTGAAATGTCGGTTGGGAATTTCATACACGATGAATTGGTAAGAGAGGTTTAGAAAAGAGTCTAGAAGATGAGCATCAAGTACCCATGTACCCTCCTGGAGGAAAAATAAGAAGGCTAGAGATTGAATTTGTAATATGCGAATATATTTGGTTCTTCCTGTTTCTAAACGTCGATTCCCTCCCATTCGCCATCGTCGACATGTGCAGCCTTGGTCCCTGCTTCTTCGGCCTCCACCTTCGCCCTCCTCTGACTGCCCTGAATTGCGCCCTTGCGATTATTCTCCAGCTTCCTCTCATACCCGCTCTTAGTACTAATCTGCATCCGACCTTTCCCCTTCTTCTCTCCCTTCCCCTGATCCCCTGTCTTAAGACCTCCACGTCTCGCTTCCACGCCGTGCAGCTTCAACTTCTTCTTCTCCTCCTTGCTTGGATTCGGCAAGACGTCTAATAGCCACTTTTGCATGCCCGCCTCGCTCACATCCTTCCCAGCCTGCTTCTCGCTCGCTGCAACGATATTCGCTACGTTTTTGACGTAAGGAATATCCTCCTTTGTGTAAAATGTGACTGCAACCCCTCCATCTCTCCCTCCTCTCCCAGTCCTACCTACTCTGTGGATATAACTCGCCCCGGAGTTGGGCACGTCATAGTTTACAACGCCGTTCACGCCGCGGAAGTCAACGCCACGGGATAGAATATCGGTGGTGATGAGGATCCAGATTTCTCCTGAGCGAAAGCGAGTCATCACTTGTGACCGTGCTGAGTCGGAGAGATCAGAGTGGAGGACAGCAATGCGGGAGGAGCCGCCTGCTTCTGCTGGGATATCGTATAGGAGTTCGGAGTGCAGAGCTATGGCTCTGAGGATCGTTTGTGTGAAGACTAGAAAGGGGGGACGGAGAGAGATGTCAGTTGATGTTGAGCCAGCTGTTGGGTGGAGGAGTTGTCGGAGGGCGAGAAGTTTGCCAGGTTCAGTGGCGGCGTATACGAGTCGGTGGGTTATGTTGGGGATAGCGGAGTCTTTGAGACCAACCACTAAACGGATTACGGGCGAGCTGACAGTAAGTGAGAGACGGTCTCGGCGGGTGTTTATGGTGGATGAGGCGAGAGCCTCGATATTTGAGCCCATTGTTGCTGACCAGAGAGTGACCCGCAGATCAGGATTTGTGCAGGAGTCCCAAATCCCAAGAGTTTGATCTCGAAATAGTGGATCAAGGAGAACATCCGCCTCATCAAGAACTAATGTTCGTACAGAAGGTAATGGCGCGTGTTTGTTTGGATCTCCAGTTGAGAGAGCATTGAGCAATAGTCCAGGGGTGGTAATGATTATATCGCCCTTCGCAACAGGTTGTGGCCCCTTCTTCACCCCTTCATCCTCCTCTTCCTCCTCATCTTCCTCACTCTCGCTCTCGTCCCCTTTCCCATCTCCGCCCTCCACAATCCTCATTCCCTTTCTCATCCCAACAACCTTCACTCCGGTCCCAAGAGCCAACTTCTTCGCCTCGTTGACAATCTGCATCGCCAACTCCTTTGTGGGCGCAATGACAATAGCTTCCAGAGAATGATCCCCCTTGTCCGCTTTCTCCCTTCTCCGCTGTATGATCTTATCCACGATCGGTATCAAAAATGCCAGTGTCTTCCCACTTCCAGTGGGTGCAACAGTCAGGAGATCAACCTCTGATGCACCCAAGTCCGCAGAATCCCCAAAAGCTGTCTCTGGCCGCAAGAGCAACGGCAAGCTCCCCATCTGCACCTCCGTAGGAATCTTATATCCTTGCTGTACCAGATTCTCTGCCATCCGCCCCGAGATCCCATATGTGCTCCGCAGATCCCCAAACGCCACAAGCGGCTGCGGATATACTTGCTTGTACTCCTCTTTCACACTTGCCTTCTTACTGGCCTTAATCTTCTTCGATTTCCTGACCTTCTTCTCTGGCGTCTTGCCAGATGGCAGGATGGTGACTTTCAACCTATGCGACTTCAAAATCTGTCTGCATTCGTCTTGATCGAGCAGCTTTGCTTCAACCTTTACATCCCCCATTCCCATGCCTGCCCTCGCAACACTTTTAACTTTCGGTGCAGCATTCTTCGGCGCGAAAAAATCGACTTCTTCCTCCTCTGCATCATTTATCACCGTCTTCTCCTCAAGTCGTTCTCCTCCACGCTTTCTCTTCTTCCCTCTGGAATCCGGCACCACATCATGGTATAATTGCGGATTGGCGCTCGTTCCCGCAGATGGTAATTTCACAGACGTAATATTTCCAGGCCCAGATTTATTCGATTGTTTCGTCGATCGTGACAGCAGCTTGAGGATATCCATGTTGGGCGTGTTGTTTCCAGCCTGTGGGTTGGACTCCAAAAATTATTTTGCACAAGTTATTCTGCCGCGAGATACCGCCTTGGGGATCCTGCCCCCCTCCCCTTACCTTGCTTAGTCTACTCCTCCCCGTATTCTCGAACTCCCACGCATCCTCCTTCTCTCCCTTCAAGTTTATTTCTCTGTCTGATCAACACAAAAAGTTGTTTACGTTATTTTTTTCTTCACTAAATTATTACTTAGAAAACCACTATGATATGAAAATACAGTATGACCACCCAATCAACAACCAGCTCCCTCGCCGTCTCCCTCACATCGACAGTAGCCTGCTCACCATACGCCTTCTCCATAGCAACAGCCTGCATCGCGACACCTGTTTGTGTGCACAGTCCCCAGACGCTCGTAGGAACATCTGTCACACTTGATCTCTACGGCTTGCCCATTTACGTGTGCACGAACGCAACCGTCGGGACGGTCACGAGGACCAGAGCTTCCAGCATCAGCGGAGAAGGCGATGTGACAACTTCGTTACCGCATACGTCGTTGCCGTCAAGCTCGGGTACTACCACCACAGAAACTAGTTCCCGCACGGCAACTTCGGCTGCGGCTACGACTCAGAGTTCTAATTTTGCTGGAAGGAATGCGGGATTGTCTTCTGTGCTCTTGACGGTTGTTGTATTTGCATGGCTTGGAATCGCTGTCTTTAGACCTGGGAATCTATGATTGGCACGAGTTCCTTGAAGTAACCATCTTCACGTGGACTGGGATTCCAACTTTGTGTTTTCGAATTTCGATCGGCTCAAAAGGACCGCATAGCAAGTTTCGCTGCTGTGTACATCTGGCTTGTTGAACACCACCTCACGCCAACCAATTCTCCTCGTGTATGCCGAACAACCTTTCTGAATCAAGCACAACTGCCACCCAGCAAGTACATCACCTCTTGAAATCTACAAGATCCCTCCCTCCCTTCACTCGTAGCAAAACAAACCTGTACAAGATCCGAAAGTTCATAGAGAAATCTTCATTCTAAATCCCCACCCGAGAAGTGACTGATCCCAGTCTCCAAACCCAGAGAAATAGAAAACCAGGCTGGCGAAGATCAAGCATTAGTAGGAACATCTGATATCTATTTTAACCAGAGAACACCATGAGTCTTATTTTGTTACTGCAAATGCCAAAAGGGAAAGAAGGAAGCTTTCGTGAAGAGTGCAATTTGTAAGTTATAACCTATACTTGACCGAATAGTGAATGGGGTTTGTTTTATGTCTTTCTGTATTCGAGACAGTGCCCTTGATATCTTTAGAAGGAAATTGAATTTCATTTATAACGCGACCTGGCTCTCCATGCTATCTTTCTCTTTACATAAATATAAGCGAGCGATATTCACAAACATATCCCCATTTTATTTAAACAGTTAGGATAAACGAACCTTCACTGGTAGGGACATTGCACAAACATCACTTCTTCCCCTTTATGATACATTACTGCTGTAAAGTATATCAGTACGTAGTAAACAGGAAAACTTCTCCACTCACGAACTTTTCCATTTGTCGAAATAGATCTACTAGGATATGGCACACTGTATGGTGCGAAGGGCATCGATGGAAGATCATAAATTCCACTGGCCCTACGCTAAACACTATATAATATATACAGATAAGAAAATACGGGTGTAATCCTCGCTGCAAAAAGAAAAAACTCATAATTAACTTCCTATCTGCCTGCTGGCTAGACTATATCCGTCTCCACGTTCATCCTCATCAGTCATTTCAACCCGCAGCTCTAGCCCCTTGTGAACAAAAAAGAAATGGAAAAAGAGAGACTGGACAGATATAGAGCCGGCCCAGTAACACTCGCCCAATCCGAAGGATAGAGGAAATCCCAACCTAGAAAAAGAATCGAATATCCACCCACCGTCGAACCTCATTTCCAGCATCAATCAGGAAGCAGAACGGCGTCGCTCAGAGAAAGAATTCCAAGCCTTCAAACCATCCCCAAATATCTTGTCGTAATCTCACTCTTCACTTTCGCCCCCGTGACAGGAATAGACACTACCTCGCCAGGCACAAGATCCACCAAGTTATCACCAAACACGACTTTCTCATCGTCGCACTCAACCGCTACGCCCTTGACCGGTACGTCCGCACTAACTTCCACATGATTACCATCTTCGCTCAGTATCGCCGTTAGTTCCTTCGGCTTCTGCAAATGAACGTATTTCAATGGTTCAGGCCAATTGATGTACCGTGCGATTTTCTTGCCCTCGCTGTACAAGTACGCTGCTACGACTGTTTGAGCCTCGTCGCCGGCGTGTTGAACTGGAACGTCGAAGGCGGCAATCTCGGTGCTGCGGTTGGAGGGAAGCTTAAAGGCTGTTTCGATGGTCTTGCTGTATGTCTCTTTGCCAGAGATGACATCGAAAGCTTTGACGACAACGTCAGCTGTGATGTCCTCGAGCGAGAGATTAGAGCCCCAGATCTCTATTTGCGTCTTCTTGTCGATGTAAGCACGCGTGTGTTTGTCCTTGGGAATAAGATGTTCCTTTCTGGTGACACCGAGAGAAATTGGGGCCATCTCGCGCTTGACGGTGTAATATGCGTGTTTAGGACGAAGGTAGTAGTCGACAATGGCCCAGGATGTGACGGGCCAGCAGTCGTTGATTTGCCAGACGAGGGCGCCGCCGCAGTATTCTTTGCCTGGGCCCTTCCATTGTCGTTTCCAGAGGCGGTAGGCGCTGGCTAGACATTCAGCTTGCATGAGCTGGGTTGAGTAGATGAATTGCTCTATGGGATCCGGAGCGTAGCGGAAATTCTCGACCAAGTATAGCGCGATACGGCGTTCATGGCCATCTGCCTTGTTGTGAAAGTCGACGGTCGATGACTGAGCGAAACGGTCTGGGTCGTCTTTGCCAAGAGGAAGGAAGGCATCGATGGTTTTGATGTTAGGGAATGCTTCCATACCAAATTCGGAGACAAAACGACCGACGAGCTTGTCAAAGTTTTGGTACTTCTCTTGGGAGCCGTGCCAGACATTCCATTGATGTAGATCGCCGATTGTTGGGTCAGTTGTGGTTTTTCCACCCCATGGGCTGCCAAAATGGTAGAATGTGTCTGGGATAAGCTCGTTGCAGGCGTCAAGAAGGATCTTCTCGTAGATGTAACGGGCGGGGAAATCGGTCTTGAGCCAGCTTTCAGCATCCTTGTTCTCGAAGTCGTAGGTAAGTCCCATCGACTCCTGATACTGGTAATCTTCATTGTTACCAGCCCAGATGATTATGGAAGGGTGGTGACGGAGAAGTTTTACATTCTCTTCGGCCTCTGTCTTTACCAATGCCAAGAATTCTGGGAAGCCAGGGTAGTTTCCACAGCCGAACATGAAGTCTTGCCATACCAGAATTCCCAACTCATCGCACGCATCGTAGAATGCCTGTTCCTCGAAGATACCACCTCCCCACACTCTGATCATGAACTGGTTGCCGTCCGCAACCAACTTCACCCAGTCATAATACTTCTCTTTGCTGATGCGAGGTATGAAGTTATCTGCTGGGATCCAATCACTACCTCCACAAAAAACGGGAATGTTGTTGATCTGGAAGAAAAACGTGGTCCCTGGTTGATCATTCATCGGCCTCTGGATAAGCTCTGCTCTCCTCAAACCAAACTTTTTGCTTTGGGTATCAGAAACAAATTTGTCATCAAGAAGTGTCGCAGTGACGGTATACAGCGGCTGCTTGCCGTATCGTATTGGAAACCAAAGAGCCGGATCATCAATTTTGAACTTGTGGCTAGCATGGCCTTTCACAACCTTCACAGTCTGGGAAGCTACTTCTTTCCCCTCGAAAGAGATATCAAATTGGACCTCAGATGCAGAGCCTTCGATATCTGCTTTAGCAATAAATTCCGCAAACTTCAAGGACTTATCAACATCAGTTGTGAAATACAAGTCGGAAATCCTTGATGAGTAGAGTTCAAGGTTGATTGGTCGCCAGGGACCGCAGGTCATAAGAGTTGGTCCCCAATCCCATCCCTGTCGAAAGTAAGTGTGTTTCCTGCATAGTACAAAAAGGCTCATACCCAGTGATACTGCGCTTTTCGTACAGCCAATCTTGATGTATCGCCATTCCAACATCCCCAGTGGTGATCTGGGTATTTCTCCACGATTGCACACCCTTTGAGGTATGCGCTCTCAAAGGTGATCTCAAGCTCATTGTCCCCTTCTGTCTTCAAGAGGGTTGTGACATCCACTCGTTCTGGAATGAACATACTTTCCGTCTGGAGAATCTGCTTGCCATTTAGAACAACGGATGCATAGGTATCTAGGCCATCGAAGGCAATGACCGCCTTGACAGTTGCCCGTTCTTTCTCTGTTAGGGAAGGAGATGGGAAGATGGTCTTATATATCCAGGGCACTTCGCCTATCCATTGCACGTCGTTCTCGTTTTTTCCAATGAATGGATCCGGTATAATTTCATTGGCAATAAGATCTAGGTGGACGTTGGTGGGGAACTGGGCAACTGGTAAAAACTTGGCGTCTTTCTTGTCTCCTTGCTTGAAGGTCCAGTTTTTATCAATTGGAGTTATCGTGTGCTTCGACATTTCTGGAGATCCTTTAGGCGGGTTGGAAGAGAATGGATGTTCAGTACGCATCTCGTCTGAATATGTACTTATCGACGCAGGGCTATTGTCGACAGACAGAATGTGTGATTGGTAGAGGCGTTGCAGGTGATCTCTTGAGAATGATCACAGCGGATCTTAGGTTTATTCCCTTGTCTCCAAAATATCATATATACCAAAAGTATCGAGGAGGGGACCGATATGTATACGATGTATGTTTTGAGGAAGATTAAGACCAACAGAAACTCCAGAGTGGTGGAATGTTTCTAGCTGCGGGGTCTTGATTCCGTCGTGTATGACCAGCCGTTAACTTGACCCGAGAGACCCGATCAGAGGCGAAGGAGTGGACTTGGTAGGGAATATTACGAAGTATGATACGCTTGGGGAGGATTCGGAGGGAGGCGGTGGGCGGCGCATGCTGGAGCGGCAAGGGTGGATCTTGCAATTGAACTAGAGTGTTGAGGGGGTGTGCGCGTGGGGAGCCATTGTACATCGCGATACCGCGGCAGAACAGGAGATTATTCGATTGGTTTCGAGGAGAGCATTGAAGAATCGAGAATTCGAGTGGGGAGTGATTCGGGTAGAAAATTGTTGGGGATTAAGGCAGGTTTACCTTCACGCGGAAATCTCGAAATTCCCTTCGGCTACTGTACTGTACTGTAACCTTCCGCCAAACAACTACACACAAACACCACACCTATACTCAAATGATCATTTACAAAGCAGTTATCTTTCAATCAACTCCAGCCAAGTCGAGGGCCACTGGACACTTCTCAACGATAAGTTAAGGATATACCGATCGCAGAGGCATAGTGCAACTTGTCAGTGGTCACGCTACATCAGCCGGATACGTACAGTCCTGGGCATAGACATCATCTCCTGCCCCTCATCATTCTGAATACAGCAAGCCTTGAGCCCTACACGAGCCTCAATAATCAAGCCAGTCAAGGGCTTTCAGGACACAAAAAAGGTACCTGCATCAAACGCACTTTCGGAATGCCTGGCCGAGTCCCAGCTACTGGGACTGTAGCTGGGACTCATCAGTGAGAGTTGGCCTTACCAGCTACCGTTCACAGCATTGAAAGGCCTCGGATGCAGCCACATCGGTCCATAGACGACGAGTACAACATGCGACACCAGCTTTTTCATCACAAGTTTAACTGGCCATCTGCAGCTCTATCGCCGTAACAGAAAATGCGGAAGACTCGGTCCATACTAATCGAGCACGGAGGCGGACCCTCCGCATTACTAGATGGGGAAATTCCGGCTTCGTCTGACGACGACCAAGGACGATGTATTGCCATTCTGGCAGACGAGCACAACTTCATCTCCACTTCGAGAGAAGGCACATGGATCAATGTCACCTTCTAAAGTTGAGAATGACTTGTTTCGCGGATAGAAACAGAGTTTGTTATTATGCTGCCGTTCTTACCACCCCCCTGGTCAATACTTCGTAGTTACGATGTCTAGTGGCGGTTTCTTCGATGCTACAACCGGCATCTTATTGCTTTGATTTATTGTGTTTCTTATTTAGTTCAAGTGAGGGTCAGTGAGAAGATTTCCTGCCCTCGCCCACAACTCTAAAGTTTGAACGTTGGGTAGACGTGCGGCAAGAATACCCTGCATCTGACTGCCTCGACGTTTTCATCTCGCCGTCGCCGACGGTGCATACATATGTATGCACATTGGCATGCATCTGTGATCTTCCAGGGAAAGATGTTGGGGGCTGAACTAGTGTACCGTACTTCAACACGGAGAGGTTGAACGAACCTCATGAAAGGCTTGAAGGCAAATATCGATATCTGGCCGATAGGTCTCTAAGCTGGAGTCGTCGTACCATATATGCAAGCGCGTATTAGATACAGAGAAGACGGATCCCGTGTTTGTTTTCTCGCTTGGGGTGTTGTTGTCGATATTCTGCAAGCATATTGAATACAAATCATCTGATGCCCAAACTGGCCCCGGCTGAAGGAAACACAATCAAATGTCTCAACCTGAAACAAATCTGCCCACTCAATCTACCCCATAGCACGATGTTTATATATGCGTGATAGCGGTTAAGGCTTTGCAAAAATTTTGAAAAATAGAGAAGTCTCCTATTCGTGGATTTGAAAAAAAATCGCCAAGACCGACATTCAGATAAACAATATATCTTTATCATTAGGCATGGGGAATAATAAATTGAAAAAAATTATTGCTGTTTCTTACTTTTACATTTTACTTGGCATCCTCATCCCACCATCTAATCTAAGCACTACGCCGTTCAACATGATGTTTTCAATTCCTTGCGTGACCAATTGCGCAAACTCGTGAGGCTTTCCTGGCCTCACTGTTGACTATCAGTATCATCTTCAACTTCTGAGGACACCTATTACTTACAGGGAAACTCCATGACACGTGTCAAACTCGCTCTAACCTTATCACTCATCATAGCAGTCATCCTCGAATCAAACAAACTTGGCGCCACGGTGACAACTCGGATCCCGTAGCGTGCGAGATCTCTCGTTAATGGCAGGGTTAAGGAGGCAATCGCGCCTTTAGAGGCTGAGTAGGCGACTTGACCTGGCTGGCCATCGAAGGCGGCGGAGGAGGCGACCCTAGGTGACGGTGAAGTTAGAATTATCTTGGGGGGATTCATGGGAAGATAGGATGTTCCGAGTTGGGAAAGAATGGGCTCGCCCGGTACCTACATGATTACCACCCCCCGTTCACCGTCTTCGCCGACTGGACTGGTACGTGCTATGTGAGGGAGGACTTGACGGATAAGGTCTATTGTGCCGCGTACATTGACATTCATGACAAAGTCGAAGTCATCAAGTGAGAAGGGGTTGAGATTACGGTCGAGGATCTAAGGGGTATTAGTTATGATTGTTCATTGGAGTTAAGTTCTTGAACACGTTGGTAGAATAATAGAAAGGACCGATTCGAAGACATCGAACTCATTGAAGTGAGGCATGCGTGGTCACATGATATCGCACTCCAAGTCGACTCTCCAGCCACTCTACATTCAGGCACTTGCTTGGATGGAATAAAGAGCACGACATGAAAAAAATTCTTTGTTTTTGAAGACAACCAAACAGTATGAAGTAAAGACAAACCTTCGCAGGAGTAGAAACCCCAGCAGCAGCAATAACCCCACCAACTTCCTTCCCAGTCTCTTCCACCCAAGCCAGGGCACCTTTCACCGCAGCAGCAATACTATCCGTCTCCAATACATTCGTCTCAAAGAACCTCGTCTTCCCACCTCCAATTTCATTGACTACATCTGCAGCAAGCTCCTCGTTCATATCCAGGATAGCCACATAGCCTCCCTTTTGGCAGATATCCTCAACACATGCGCGGCCAAGACCAGAAGCTCTGTATTCCTTCATCAGCTCGAACTCCAATAGCAGGAAGACATTTGACCGACCCTCCAGATACAATGAATGTTCTGCCTTCTATCTTCATTGTGGATGACTGTAAAATAGGAAATGATTATGATGAAGGACTGATGATGCTAGTGAGAAATGCCTGATGTTGATATGAGTACAATAGAACAGCCTCGGCTCACCCCCTGTCACCACCCCCCAATGCAAACTAGCTTCGGCTCCAGGACCCTTAAACACCGACGACGATAAGACAACGACGACAAGGTGCATTCGTCACATCCAGCAGGGATCATAAGCTTGAAATGACGACCTCAGATTGAGGATTTCTACACCACAACAGAGCGCACCAGCTCTAATCCTGAAGCAGCAGATAATACAAAACAAGACAAGACAAGATGGTGCGACCCAGGAGATCATCAGCTGCGAGCGAGGAGTCGACGGGGACAGCGCGCGACCAGGTGTGTTTATCAACCTGTTTCGCGTTTCTTGATAGGAGACAATTGAGGATATACTAAGAGAAACGCAGGAACTAGGCAGCATGTACGATTATCTAGCAAAGATTATCCTCCTAGGTCCGAGTGGAAGCGGGAAGTACGTATATTTTCTGTATATGGTCAGGGAAAAGAAAGTGAAGGGAGAAAAGAGCATAATGTTGACTAAATGGCAATGTACAGATCCTGCCTCCTGCATCGTCTTGTAAAGAACGAGTGGCGGATCTTATCATCGCAGACTATCGGTGTAGAGTTTGCAAGCAAGATAATACGAGTTGGGACAGGCGCCCGTAGGAAACGGATGAAACTACAAGTACTACCCCCCTATCGCCCCCTACCCCCTTTTTCTGGCTTGTCTTCTTTACTTTTGCAGAGCTAACTTCCACCCCCAGCTTTGGGATACAGCGGGCACAGAACGATTTCGCTCAGTCTCACGTTCCTACTACCGTGGCGCCGCCGGCGCAATCCTTGTTTACGACATAACCTCTCACAACACATTTACAGCCCTTCCCTCCTTCATGAACGATGCACGAGCGCTCGCATCGCCCAACCTGACGCTGCTGCTCGCTGGAAACAAGGTAGATCTAGCGGATAGCGGTACATTAATTGATACCGGCCCTTCGTCTCTCCCACCTGCAACACCGTCAAGCGTTAGCAGCAAGACATCGCAATTCCCATTTAATGCCGGGGGCTCGGTGACTTCGACTACAGGTGTAGCGTTGGGACTGGGGACACAGTTACGAGCTAGCGTGGCGCCTGATGGGAGAGAAGTTACAGCTGAAGAGGCATCGAAATGGGCGAGTAGCAATAACGTGCCTGTATCCGTCGAAGTCTCTGCTCTGAGCGGAGAGAATGTCGAGGAAGTATTCAATCGCCTTGCGCGGATGATCCTCACGAAGATTGAACTGGGGGAGATCGATCCGGATGATCCGATGAGTGGGATTCAATATGGAGATGGCGGGTGGCAGGGAGATGGCGATGGGGCTAGTGTGAAAAGTGGGATCACGGTTGAGGAGGGCGCGAGGAGGAGGAGGAAGCCGAGAAGTAGAGGGGGGTGGGGCCTTGGTGGTGGAACGCTTGGTGGGATGAGGGAGTGGGAAGAAGTTTTTACGCTCAGTGGTGGGAGCAGGAGGAGAGATGGCGGATGCTGTTGAGCCTGAAAAGGGCTGGGCGATGTTTTCAAAGACGTTCTTGTTTCTCTTACTGCCATCCACTTTCCAATGGCCCACTCGTTTCATAAGTGCTGCTTCTGTCAGCGTTTTTCTTGTGCTCATAGCTAGCCACAGCGTCCGGGGTTTCTCTGTTACCGAGTAGATAGACGGACATACATTTTCTTTCTTTCCTTCTCCTTCTCTTCCTTCTTTCTTTCTGCTGTCTCCATATTTCAAGCAAGCGTTTTGTTGATGGAGAAAGATCGAGGTATATGTATATGTTGTCGGAACACGACACGCTATTCGATATGAGTATAGTAGAATATGACAATAATAATCCTTGTTCTATTCAGCAACCAAGAAAGGCGCTTGTCCCTATTCGATTCAATTCATATTTCTCTTTCCACGAGCTCAGAGCATGGAGCGCGGTGAGTGCTTCCTGCTAATCACGGAATTCTAATTGTGTAATTTGTATTTCTACTGTAGCCTTTTTTTCTTCCTGTCCTTCTTTTCAATCAAGAATTTCTCAGCTGAGTCGGCTCTTCGAATTGGAATCCTTTTGTGGTTGTCTTACATTTTTCTCTTTGAAATACAAGCATGTGCAGTTCTATCAAGATTCACATTCGTCCATTCACTCTCTCGACGTACCATTTGCCCTTCTTCCTTCCGTCCTTCTTCACCCTGCTAGTATACTCTCTCTATCCAATTTTTTTCTTTCGATACCAAGGTGTCCACCATGATTCATAGAGAAGTCCGGAGTACATATCATCTATGAAGTGACGACCGCCATAACTTCTGATTTTACCCGCGGCAAGTACAAGTTCCAAGTGCAGCTTACTTCTCATCTCTTCGAGATCTGAGAGGTGTTATTGTAAGGGATTTTGTCACGGCTGCAGAGGTAGAGCCTAGAGGATTTGTTATCAACAACTAGGATACCTGACAGCGAGATGAAGGGTGATAGTGACAAGGTATATTGGCAACAATAAGTCTATCAATTCATAATAGCAGTTAAATTTTATCTGAGATGAATGTAATTAGGATAGTAACTTCAATTAGGAATTGGAGATGGAGAAGGCCTTTTCGATCTGTAGAGACTGACTAGAAAATCTAGCATAGAACTGGACTACCGGCCTTTCTCATACAATTGTTGCATCACTACATGATAGATCCACGAATTGGTGCTTATAGAAGATCGAAGACCTTACGAAAAAGGTTCTCGTAAAGTTCTATTTCTAAAGAGGCAAGTCTTTACACCTTCAAAGGCATCTATCATAATGTCCGGAATGGGTAACTTTTGATAAGACATTTTCCTCGTATAAAGGCGACGATATATCTCATCTGAGAAGTGAAATAGGATCCTGCGTAAAACGAATGGAAGAATTTATTGCATTTAGAACGCAAGACTTATAGAAAGGGAGCTTACATATCGATTGCAATTAATTCGGTAGTACTAGTCGTAGTTCGAAGCATAGTAATATTAGTAAAGCTGCTAAAGCACCAAAAACGTTATCAGCCTCGGGCAACAGCCAATTACTTTCCATAGCCTTGTCTCAGCTACAACATGTGCCCACCAAAACGCAGAGCGTATGTGATTGTCCATCAAGAACAAATCAAATCTCCGTTGTCTCTGCCTTCTCCAAGCCCCCCGCAATCTCCTCACAAGCCCCGAAGAGCATTGCAAGCAATCCATGAGCGACAATCTCCATCTGATAGGAACCCGGTAACCCCATTCCCATTTTATATTCCCCCATTACATGTCTCAGCAACAGACCCATCTTCTCCCTATTCCTCTCCTCCACCGACAGGTCGTTGTACTCCCGAAGATCGTTGGAAAGCTGCAGATAGAATCCTTGAATGGTGATCATCGTGTTGTGTAGGGAGAAGAGACATGCGCCTTTATCGATACATCGGCTTAGTAAATGGTATCCAATATCCTTGCCTAGTGCGGTAGCTTGGGTAGAAGAGTTGCCTGCTTCACTAAGCCAGAGAGAAAGAATATTGCTGATACGTGTGCTGTCATAATCGGTCTCTTCTATAGGAGGAATAGTGATATCGTCGCTGGTGATAAAGCCCTAAGATACGTCAGTATTCAGCTCTTTGGATATTGATTGTAGCTGTAGTTGAATTAAGACCTGGCCAAGGGAATCTAATACTCTGACCTACCAATCTGAACATAAGCGCCACAAACTCATCAATATGCGGTGGCGGCAGCGCAACCTCCTCACCTTCCTCTATTCTTATTCTTTCCTCAGCTCGCGATATTATCAGCGGCGTCTTCGCCCTGGCCCACGTGTCCCTGCTTTCACTCCATTCCTGCCTCGGGAGCGTGCGAGATGAAGAGGAAGTTGGTTGGAGTTCAACAGTTATATCTAAGCAGCAAGAGCAAGACATCTTCATCATCGAGCTTTGTTATTGGTCTCCTGGTATAGGAAGTAAGAATAGATCAGACGCTGAAATAGTAGGGTCATGGACGATAGTGAGAAATATGTATGGATGTTGTGAGTGGAGATAGAAGTAGACAAGAGCCGAAACATAGTAAGGCCCAAAACCAAGGAAGGCAGGAAGTACTCTTTTGCAGACATGCGAGGAAAAGAAATCCATCTAAATTTCTCGAATAGTCTCAAAAGAAGAAGCATCAATTTGCAATAATAAAGTTACATTAATCTAGCTATTGTACAAATCTCTAATGTGAAGCTCTTGCTTTAAAGACGAGAACGTATGTAAAGCTTGAGAGACAAAGACTAAAGCTAATCAAGGTGCTGTAATGATTCGATCCTAAGATCAAGGTCTACAGTCCTAATTGCTTTCTGCCTAGGGCGTACCGAAGTAGCCGTCCGAGGCTCCTTCACCACCTCCACCAATACCAGAAGCGTCATCTCCAGGTCCCCCGATACCTGAACTTTCGCCCATCTGAGCACCAAGACCTTGCCCATTGTTTCCGCTTGTATCATCAGTTGCCTGATCCTGAGTCGGATTGTTCTTCTTCTTGGGCTTCCTAACTCGCTTTCGAGTCTTGGGTACAGCCGCAGTGCTCGGAGTAGATGCTCCTGGTACAAGTCCCGATGGTTTACTAGCCCCAGAACTACTCTCACCCACTTCATCACCACCAATTCTACCCATACTGCTAGAATTCCCCCGATCTGAAGTCAGACCGGTTCCGAAGCCCAGGCCTATAGAAGCAGCCTCAACTTGCTGTTTTGCATGCTCGTAGAAGAGCTTATCCGTTTGCTGGACGCGAACCCAACTGGTCATAGGATCCAATTGATAGTCGTGTAAATCCGCGTTGGACATATTTGCTAGCTCATGGACGGTTCCCTTATAACCATTGTCGAAGAATATGAGCAGACGCGGAATGATCCATCCGCGGTCTGTCGATACTGCTCGTTGGGATAAGATGAAACCAAGATCGTCCCCGTTGGCAGCAGAGCAACTAATATCCAATTGTCCTACGCCCATAATTGACTGCCACTTGCGTTGAATAGCATATATTTGGTCCTCGTCGCTCTGGTTACCAGTCTTTCTACCCGGGATCTAGAGTTCGTCAGCATATGAATAAGAGGCTAACCTGAACGACGAAGCTTACCAATTTCCCTAAATGGTAGAGAAACGTGTCCACATCAGATGTGAACACGGGATCCAACTTGAGGGCGGGTGGCTTGATCGCCGGACCCGCCTCTGAAGGTCTGATGGAAATCAGATTGGGATTGGTAGTAAGGACTTTTAACTTTAGTCTTTGGGCCGATGGGATAGCTGGATATCGGGTCGGAACGAAGGTGATTGGTGGGAACTTTGAGTCCAATTCTGGTTGCATATCTGGTAGGTACTGCTGAAATGCGTACACAGAAGGAGTGCCAGCTAGGAACTGAGGATTGATTCGTTCGAATGGATTCGATGGGATAGGCGGAACATCACCAGCGTGTCTTAGTATAAGCTCTGGATTTGGAAGCATTGGCTGGGAATCGTTGCTCGGGCCCGGAATTGAAGGAGGATTTGGGAAGCCGAAAGCATTAGGGGTGTTTGGCTGGAAAGCCGCAGTTGGATCTTGCATAGTAGCGGAGCGCGACTCTTCGAGAGTGTTTGATGAGCTTGGTTTTGAGACAACGTTCGTGCTTGCCATGAACGTAACTTTTGTCTGTTCGAATGGGTTTGTCATGGCTGGCTGATTCGAAGCATTCAGAGTACTAGCCGCACCTTGTGATTCCGACTGTTTACTAGAGCTTGGCTGCATTGTGTGTGACTCTGTATACGAGTTGAACATGAATGGTGAGTCAGGTAGGGAAGATGTGTTAGAAAACAAGCTTGGTTGCATATATGGTGTTGATTGCGGGTGGCCAGTGAATTCGAATCTCTGTTGAGAAGAACTTGAAGGGCGCGAACTTGAAGGACGCGAGCTTAAAGGACGCGAACTTGAAGGACGCGAACCAGATCGCTCAGGCTTCGATAGAGTTGGCCGGGAAGATGAACTCGTATGCCACGAAAAACTTGGAACCGTAGGTGCAGGTTGAAGATATGGAGATTGCGGCAGCGGCAGCGGTTGTGGTGGCGGTTGCGTCTGCGGCTGTTGTATCAATTCAGATCGAACAAAAAGGTTTGGCAAAGAGCTGGGTTGCTGGAAAGGTGGGCGACTCCCAGATTGTGCGTGACGAGCAAGCAGGTCTTCAATCTCTTTCGAAATAGATTCAGGGAAAAGAGCGGGTGCGAGACTTCGAATTTGTGGCATTGTGATAGATCCATCCAGTAATCCATCTGTGATTGAGGCGAAATCAATATTCGTAAAGTCAGGCAAACTTTGTGAAGCCGATTGAGAAGTGGACGATGCTCGGGCTGACATTGCAAGTTTGAGATCATTAAGAGTCATGCTTCTACCGCCCGCAGAAGCAACCGTCTGAGCGGCTCCCTTGCCAGAGATAGGTAAAGGCACCCTTGGTCTGAGAGAAGCTTCCTGGGTAGGTATAATTCCACTAGCTGACTGACTGTTGAAGAATGGATCGTGGACTAAAACACAGTTAGTAGTGAAAAGTATTGAAGCGAACATAGCAAGATTGCGTTTCAATGTAGAAAGTTCGTGCTGCATACCTTGTGGTTCTCCAAGAGGTAGTACATGCAAGACTGAGCGTGGACGCATAATATCCTCTATACCCTTTAAGATGCTTGGGTCAATACCAATAGGGGAGCTAGCTGCAATATGAACTGGACCTGCAACCGTTCCTGGTCCAGGTCTTGAGGGGGTCGATGGATCATCTGAAGGATTGTAGGATGAGCTAGAAGGTCTATTCTGAAATTCTGTACCCTTTATAAGCGTCGAAGCTGGGACATGAGAAGGCTGGTTTATGATAGGTGCATCGGCTTTGTGTTGCTTTTGTTGGAGTTGTGCTGCTGAGCTGGCTAGTGAAGTCTTCTGAGGGCTACAAGGAACAAGATTCGCAGGAGAAGTTACCAAAGAGTCGGAGGAAATGACTCCTTTATGGTGTGTCTTTGATATAGCCTCAGGGGTAAGTGGCAGGACTAGAGTCTGCGGGTTCGTGTTTGTGTTCTTTGCTGGATCCTGTTTGTGAGAGCTGGTATCCTTTGGTCTTGGATCTGGACTGTTCGCCAGTGAGAAGGCTTTTGTTGTAGAGGCTGTATCAGATGCTGAGTTTGCGCGTCCTGATGTAGGCTCAATTTCCTTTGACTTCTGGAACTGACCATTTGCGTTTCTTGGTTTTGAAATAGCAACGGCGGACATACTCGACGAACCAGAAGATTCGCTCTTATTTGGCCCTCGATATTCTTTCATTTTTCCTGACTTGGTCATCACTTTTGTAGAAGCCTCCTGAGACAACGTTGTCGAAGTTACATGATTGCTACTATATGCTGTGACTTCTGAGATCGCCTTTGACTTGGTCATAGACTCTTCAGTAGCACAAGTAGGCTTCGGGTTCGAACTTGGAGTTCTCTCCACGCGTGGATTTAGTGTTGTCTTCGATCTGGATGCTATTTGTTTCTCTTCATCATTAATTCTTGTAGTTGGTTGTTTGGGAGACTCTTGACCACCGGGCTTTGAAAGACCCTTATGTACCGACTTGTCTTGATTGTCGTTGGGTGATGAGAGTAGCTTGGCCGTGTGGCTCCGAGTAGAACTGAATTCCAGATTCTCCTCTCCCATGGCGCGTGTTGGTAGCATGCCATGTTGTGGTAAAGGCGCCATCGAATTGTCCAAAGGGGACTCATTGAGCATCAATCCTTTGTCAATAGCTTTGGTCCCAGCTAGTACCTGAGACTCAGCAGCTCTTTTTCTGGCTTGAGCTCGCGTTGATGCAGATGATTGAGCGGACTTCTCCTTTGAAGATCTTTGCGGTGGAAAATATTCTAGATCGTCTAGATCTTGCATATCAAGAATAGCATTAATACCTGCTGCATTTGAGGTGCGCTTAGATCGGACACGTCCTAAGGTGGGTTCCTTAGGTAGGGTATCTATAGTCATAGCATTTGACTTGTGTGTCAACTCGCGACTTGAAGATGATTGTTCGGACTGGTTACTTGTTCCGGCAGAAGGAAGGGGACTTAACGCAGGATCAGGCTGACTGTTTGAGACGCGTCGTGGATGAGAATCTTTGGCTGGAGAGGTTGAGGTTGTGCTGCCGACATGTATGATCACTTGTGGTATTGACGTCCGCTGTTGTGTTGACTTTCCTCGGGTTCTGGATGAGACATTATGAGTATCTTCATGTTCGTTACGACTGTTGTCACCATCGTCATCTTCTTGCTGAACGGCGCCGGAGCGCGCTGTTGGTGGCATCTTTGATGTTTGCGATAGAGGTTGTTGTTGTTGTTGTTGGGAAGAAGAAAGAGTCAAGATCTCGGCCTTTTATTTTGGCGACGCGAAGGTCATACACGTGTAGATCTAATTTTCTGAGAACCGAGCTCTTACTAGTGCATAAAAAGACAAGGAAGAGATGGTTGCCTGACAGTGATTTTATCAGACGAAAGTTATCAATTGAAATTGGAACAATGACACTTGATGACTTAGGTACCAATTCAATGACAGACAACAGAGGACTTCCAAGGAATAGGTGACCAAGTAGGATTATTGTTTTGTGTCAAAAGCCATCTGACTGAATAGTGAGCCATTCCAGCGCGAGAGTCCGATATCAAGAGTTTAAAGCGTCGGATAGAAAGTTCCCTGCATCTCGGATCAAAACAACTTAAAGCAATCAACACAGTCATCTGTAAGGAGCCTTCACGCTCCGATATCTGCACACCTAGCCACATTATTTTGCATAATACGCTTATAGATATGAATTCACTTCAAATCAAGTCTTGAAATTCTGGATCCAGAACCTTGCTTTTAAGGCTCGGCTGTTGTTCACCTTTGTTGCGAGGATAGTCAGCGACGACTACCCCAGGTAAAGTATATTGTTAAATGGGTTTATCGATCGACCATGATGTTCTCGACTAGTATACATCGCCCAGATCTGAGATTATCGGATACTAACTAGGCAGGCATTTGGGCTGGTTCCTGTTCCATTATCATTCGTGAGGTTTAGGGAGAGCATTTCGTGATTTGTTGACGACTCTGAGTCTCCGACTCGTTGATTTAAGGCCGACAAGGCTGATAAATGCTTCTTTCAATATCTTGTTCCATTGCCCAGACGAGAGTTGTGCTGAATCTATAGCTAAACCCCCGGAGGATTTCTCGCTAGAGAAAGTGGTCTTCAAAGGTAACTCGAAGTCATTGTAGCTCGCATTTCGTCAAACTTCTGGTAGATTGGAACTAATCCTTCGAGGAGTGCGATAGCAGCACTTGTAGTAATGCCCGCAGATATGTGTATAAAGATTGACGGCAACAGCCCGATGAGCCTCTGTTTGACGAAATGGTTCATACAATCATACCGAAATCATAAAAGTCACCCAGCCCAGATAGAAGAATTTTGCAGTGTATTGAAGTAACACTTGTTCTATGCTATTGAACTCCGCTCTGGAATACTGCAATAAACCTCTCAAAACTCTTGCAGTAAATTATGCTATCCAGTCATCTGGTAAATCCATCAGAATTTGTCCTCGGACATGCCCCTTTTTACTTAAAAGTAGAGGCCCAAGGAAACCTAGCAAAGTCTGAAGGCTTCAGAAAATAGGTGTCTTATCGACGATCTTGGGAAATAAAACCCCGAATCTCCTTGTGATGCTAACATGTTATCCTCCATCAAGGTAGGACATTAGGAGCATATAAATGTAATACTAGCTATACAGTGAACAAGAAACCAAAACCTCAGCAGTTTTTGCTCATGAAGTCAAATCTGGCTCGAACTAACCAAACTGGCCATAAACCTTCACGCCTTTGGGGTCGCTTCAAGAATCCCACATTATGTACGACGAACATCTTTAAACTCTACTAACAGCAAAAACTTGACAGCTAGAAATGCAGAATCTTTCTTAGATACTAAGATCCTACTAGAAAAATCTTTGATTCTTTGTAGATACACACTAGTGCAGCTAGAGTATGATGTATTCTTCGACCATTGAACCAAAAACGCAAAACAGCAACGCGAATTGGAGATAATGGAGCTTTGACATGGACATTACTAGACTGTTATCAGGTTCTCTGATTCCTATACATGGAGAACATGCTAGATGCAGAGTTTGGGATTCTCTTGGTTCTCTTTCAGATATCCTCGTGGGTAAAAGTCCGCAATAAAGACGCTTCGAACGTTCCAGGCATGGCTCATGAGCCTCGTAGAGTCGTAGATCGGTTTGTTGTGTTGTCATTCGTTTAGATAGGAGCAGAAAATATATAGATTAATGCCTTTCCATCGAATTCTTGATAGAGGAGAGTTTGGACATGGTCGAGAGGTCCAAAGGACTACCCGCAAGGAGTAAAATTTTGTCATCGGCACGTGACTTGATGGGATAAGAATAACCCGTGGTAAAAGTCATCGCTTGCAGTTGGATCCTATGTTTACATCTCTTGCTGAGTAGAACCAATCTTTATTTACCCCTTCGACCGATCTCAGGGGGTTTCTCTGGTGGGAAATTAAACGCTTGCCGACCCCTCAGAATTGCGTCATGAAGTTTAATCCGATGTTCGGCTACCCCGCCTCGTCAACTTCAATGCTTCATCGGAATTATCTTTATCCACTTTTACGAGATTCAATATAAGGTAATTATCCTACTTGGGATAAATCTCAAAATCTCACATCTTTACAACTATATAGCTAATCCGAATAAAGCCTCATCCAAAGTCACATCTAATTGACCTCACATCATATTTGCATCAATCATTTAAGCAATATCACCATGCCTCCTATCCCTCAAGGCCCTATTAAGCTCGCCATTCTAGATGATTATCAAGGCATAGCACAGAAGCACTTTGAGTCACTGAAACCATCCTTCGAAATCACAGTCTTCCACGATACCCTTCCAGCATTCAACAACCCCAACACCCCCGACTCCACGAAACAAGAACTCATCGCTCGTCTCAAACCCTTCACCGTAATCTCCTCCATGAGAGAACGCACCCCCTTCCCCTCCGCCCTCCTAAACGCACTTCCAAACCTCAAGCTCCTCCTCACCACCGGCCACCGAAATGCAGGTATCGACATGGCCGCCGCCAAGGAGCTGGGGATTCCGGTCACTGGAGCCGTTGGAGATGGAACGGGACGAACCCCTGTGCACGGCGGCGGCGTCACGGGAAAGAAGAGTCGTGGTCCGGATAGCACGACGCAGCATTGCATCGCGTTGATTCTAGGCATCGCCCGAGTCCTAGCTAGCGACGACGCAAAAGTCAAAAGTGGGCTGTGGGAAACTGATCTCGCTACCGGGCTCTCCGGCAAAACCTTCTCCACGCTCGGTCTGGGACGACTTGGAGGTAATGTAGCTAAGATCATGTATCAGTCCTTTGGCATGCGGATTCTGGCGTGGAGTTCAAGTTTGACGCAGGAAGCGGCGGATGAGAAAGCTAAGGCGATGGGATTACCTGCTGAGGAGGATGGGGAGAAGGTCTTTCAGGTTGTGGGGAAAGAGGAGTTATTTCGTGAAGCGGATGTTTTGAGTGTGCACTATGTATTAAGCGATCGCTCGAGGGGAATTGTAGGGAAGGAAGATCTGGCGCTTTTGAAGAAAAGTGCATTGTTTGTGAATACGTCGAGGGGGCCGCTCGTAGATGAGAACGCGCTACTAGAGGTTCTGGAGAACGGAGCCATAAGAGGGGCGGCTCTGGATGTCTTTGAGGTTGAACCTTTACCTAAGGATAGTAGGTGGAGGACATCAAAGTGGGGTGTTGATGGGAGAAGCAATGTTTTGTTAACACCGCATATGGGATATGTTGAGGAGGTATGTATAACCTCGTTCCCCGACGGGGACTAAGTGTGTGGTGTGCTAATCTTGTGGCAGGAAACGATGAACAACTGGTATGCAGAGCAAGTGGAAAATACTCGGCGGTGGCACAAAGGCCAGGATCTGTTACATGTCATCAACGCCTGATTCCCCGAGCATTCAGCAATAAGTTTATTTCTCCAGTATTGTTTGATTCGTTTTGCTTCTATTCCATTATTGTCCCTATTTTGGTTTATTTCACGGTATGTAAAACAAGTACTTCGCATATACCTCCCTCCTTATATAACAGGCAGTGAAAGATTATCTAGAAGAGAGATCCAACAGAGCAGCTCAGAAGATTATGATACCATATAGTACTATAACAAACCCATATCTTAGTAGTTATTGTCAATAACCTGTTTATTCTACAGACATGCTACCTTTCAACTACACATACAAGCCAAGCCCATCCTCCAAAAAAACCCCAAATCAAAGAACCCCACAACATCAGTTCCATCCCATCATAAATCATCCCTTAAAACCCTTCATTCAGCAAAGCCATTAATCTCGACACCACCACCTACCTATCCAGTATCTACAGTATCTACAGTATCTACAGTATCTAGCAACCCCCCTCCCCCTCTCTTTCCCCCAACAGACACGAGTAGATGTCTTATCATTAACCCATTAAATTAATAAGTTATCTTAGCCCATAGGCTGTTCCATAATACCCTAATGGGTACACACACACACACACACATATATATATATATACACAACGTATGGGTTAGGTCAAGTTAGATGACCTATATGAAGTGAATGGTATGTTTTTTTTTGACATCTAGAGCTTAAAGGGGCTTGGTTCACTAGTAGAGCCCAAGTTCCAACGAAGCAGTTTGGATATTTAATAAGCTCCGAGCTTTAATCTCTGTTCTTTAGCTACCCTTCCGCATACCGCCTACCGGCATCATATATATACGCATTTAAAACATCTTCACCACTAGAAAGTAAAAACCATAAAACAATAATCGATTCATCCACTCAACTCCATACATACATATCTTTCCCCATCCCTTTCCCCGTCCCTTTTCCTGTCCCTTTCCATTTCCATTTCCATTTCAATCAAAACACTCACTTTCTTCAAAAAGCCTAATCTATCCTCCTCTCCCCCTCCCCCTCCTCTCCTCCTCTCCTCCCCCACCACCTCATCTCCCCCTCCACCCCCACTCCCATTTCCCAACTCCTCTAATCCATTCCATCTCATCGTATAAAAGCATTTTAAGTATCAAATAATACTTCAAGCTAGGAATAAATCATATGAATTAATCACATCTATACGTAGTGTTACTTGTAGTATTACATGTACGGGAAAAGAAAGAAGGAGAAGAAAAAGAAGAAGGGAAAGAAAAAAGATCAACTAGCGTCTTGAACTGAAATCGAAAATGAAATCGAAAACTGAAATTGAAAATGAATTCATTACATGTGATTTACAAGGTGTCTGTGCAGGGATTATATAGAAGATAAGAATATAAAAAGCAAGCAAAAAGAAGGAAGAAAGTAATGTAATAGCAAGATGATATGGTATGTATGCAGCAGTGCAATACACAAGGAAAGAGATAGAATTGATGCAGTGTAAGTGATACGATAGGAAATAATGCAATGAAACGAAACGAAACAAAGCGAAACAAAACAAATCAAAACAAAGACAAAATACACCCCTGGGATTTTCCGGGTTCATTTCAATGGCATTCAATTAATTGGGTATTTGTTTTCTCTTCCATGCCCTTCGTTTTTTCCATCCCAACCTTCACACCATCCACCCATCCATCCCATTCATCCAGCTGCAGATCACAACCAACTCGACTAATTTCATCCTTCCATCCAAACCACCCCAGCCCCAGCCACCCAAACCAGCCCAAACTCCTACGACCAACAATTCGTATCGCGCGCGCGAATTCGCTCTCGCTCTCGCTCTTGCCCTAGCCTCGCCCTCGGCCTGGTCCCCCGTCCGTTGTACAACTGCGCCTCCCTCACTTCCCACAGCCCCCTCACCTCCTCATGTAACATCAGCAAAGCAAATAACCCGTCTTTACCAACTCCCCACTCCCCACTCCCAACTCCCAACTCCCTCTTCCCGTAACCCCCTTACCTCCCGCATCCCACCTTCCATCTCCCTCCCCGGAAACCAACATATCTCCAACAACTCCAACCAGACTGTGGGTGTGTATATGTGTGTGTGTGCGTGTGGCCCGGATCGTCTCGCTTCGGTCCGGAGCGTCGCACAAGGATTCCATGTCTGCAAGAAAATGCCGATTGGGCTTCTCGGCGAAATCCGTGATACGCCGAGCCAGACATTTCTCCCCCCAAAGTCCAACCACCACCATCCCTCAAATGAAACTCGGTCTATCAGCAACGACCCGCATCCACACCACTACCTAAATCGAAACCAACCGGGCAAGACGCCACGTAGGGAAAGGTATGAGAGGTTCATCCCGGACGGCCGCTCGAGGAAAAAAAATCCTAACATTATTTTCGAGATTTTCCTTTGCCTGTAATGATCGCAATAAGGAGGTTGGGGTGGGTCTGCTGCAGGCGCTTAGAGCTGCATATGCACTTAGCCCGCAATTCTGCGCGCGCGCATATTGAACCACAATGCGGGTATTGAGGGTAAGTGACCTATTGTCTTTCGACTCTCATTTACCTCGCCATCTATCCGCGAGGGAATAGGGGTCGATACCGCACATTCGCCTGGGTGAAATAGGCTCTGGAGGATGCAGTAGGATATAGGACCCCCCCGAGGACGAATCGCAATTTTCACCGGATAGGAAACCCGTGAGATGTCGTGCAGTGCGGCGTTTTCAGTGCGAGCTAGGCTACAAGGGGCAGAAAGGTCTCAAGCATCTGCTGGCCGACGGGCTGTCCAAATGTGCCTAATTGGAAAAAATTGTGAGCGAGTGAGGAGGGGGGGGGAGAGGAACGCCATAGAGGCGAATCTGAAGATGAGAGAGAGAAAGAAAAGGAAGACAGGCAAAACTTACATGTTACAGTAGACGTGAAATTTCTTAGAGCAGACCTCCCTCTTGACATCTGCGGTTAACCTCTCTACATCAGCCGGCGTCCATTGGGTCATCCGTGTCAACGGCGCGAGAGTGAGGGCTTGCAGGCCTTGGGTAAGCCCGAGATTATACCATCTTCCAATATCCTTTTCTTGGGGGTCCTTGGACCAGGGGTTCACAGGAACCCTGATGACCTGCTCTTGAATATCCACAAAGCCTTGCCTCTCCAGTATGGCCCTCGTTTCCGTGTTGTAGGTAAGCGGTCGATAGGCGCGAGCTGTAGCATCTAGTAGTAGCCTGGTCCACTGTACAATGTAAGAATTTGGTGGGAGGGTGCCATCGTCGCAACGAGGTTCCATGTCAATTTCTACGTGCTCCATAGATCCGAATCCAGGTTTTAAATGCCTAGAGAACGCGTTAGTCTTGCGCACCCGTGAATGCTTGCATTCTCCCCACCTGAATATTTTCGCATAAGTATCTGGCAGATTACTCAAGCTCCCAGCGAGCATTCGCATGTGTATCAGGTCCCAAGAATCGACCTCGAAGCCATGCCATGGCGATTCGATATCACGCTGTAGGAATGTGAGGTTGGGTGGAATTCTGTAGCAGTCAGCATCTCCCACGGCCCAAAGCACATCTGGATCCTTACGTAGCCGGCTGTATTAGGGAAAGATCAATGCCCACAACTTCTGCGTGGATATGATGGTATCTCCTACAATGCATCAGCGTGCTCCTCTACGTGCTCCCGCGCCTTTCCCGACTGATGTCCTCTTACTCTGCCATGTCGATCGCCCAAATGCCCGTCCCGCAGCCCAAGTCCAGTATTCGTGGACCACGGTCAAAATTCGGTATGAAGGCCGTCGAGTGCAGCAAGTCTCGTCTCGCAACAGAGAAGAATTTGTGATAGATATCCATGCGATCCATCTCGGCCTGTACTCCCGTCAGTCCACTAGACCCCCCTCCCCCCCTTCCTCGGGGTGCTCTCCTGCTGCAATGGCCCACTCACTTCGTCTATCGGAAACATGTATTTCCCCTTTCGGAACCCGCTGTACATGCGCCCATGCTCGTAGTAGTTTGGTGGGGGAGGGAAGTTTGTCTGTAGCTGTGTTTGGCCAGAGAGGGATATTCTGGCGGGCGCAAAGCAAGGCATTGTCAGCACGGATCCTGCAATTGAGAAGATGGTGCTTGGAATTGGCAGGAGCAGGTTGCAGATGATTCTGGTAGAGTCTCTGCATAGCCATAGGCAGGTAATCGGGCGGAGAGGTGGGGGTTTGAGGGCGCCCGCAGAATGATGCTGCGAACCCCCAGCCTCGCAGCGAGAGAGATGAATCTACACATACCCATTGTTGGCCATGGCCACAACCATCGAGACACAATTATGTGTCTGGAAAGCGGATGGCAAAGGTGGTGGTTGTGGTTGTGAAGCAAAGCTATCATTTGTCGATGGTGTTAGGCGAGGTTGGCCGGTGTGTTACGGTATGGTGTGTGGTGAGTCTGTTTATGATATTGTCGGGAGTTGAGAGGAGAAAGTGAAGAGTGAAGAGTGAAGAGTGAAGAGTGAAGAGTGAAGAGTGAAGAGTGAAGAGTGAAGAGTGAAGTGGCAGTGGCAGTGGAGGTTGTGGTGGTGGGAGAAGTAGTAGTAGTAGTAGTAGTAGTAGTAGTAGTAATGGTGGTGATATAAAAGTGGTGGTGGTGGTGGAGATGATGCGGTGGGAAGAGAGATGAGATGGCGGAAGGAAGAAATAGTGGCGGTCTCGGGTTGACGGTGGTAACAGAGCAGACCAGAGCAGACCAACAGGCAGAAGATGAAACAAAGACAAAAGAAGGCGGCAGTGTTGGTGTTGGTGCAACAGAAGTATTTTTATTGTTGGGGAGGGAATTAATCTAATCAAATCAAATCAATGGAATGAATGAATGAATGAATGAATGAATGAATGAATGAATGAATTGAATAATGGAGTGGAAATACTCGCCCGGGAGTTGCAATACTAGTAAGTTGGTAGTTGGCAGTCGTAGGGTACAGTAGTGGAGTGGGTTGTTGGGTAGTCAGGGTAAGCACAGTGCAGTACAGTACAGTAGAGTAGGTGGGAGGGGTGACAGCGACCAGGTGGATATATGAAGAGGGGGGGGGGGTTAAGGGGGGGGTCAAGGGGGGGTCAAGAGGGGGGTTAAACAACCCAAACCCACCTGCACCTGCACCTGGCAAACTTGTACAGTTAATAATAATAATAAATAATAGGTAATAATAATCCCATAAATAATCGTTGCTTGCTTTCTCTTTCAGGGGTTCCACTCTTACTCCACTTTTATCTCCAAACCCTGTCCTGGCCTGACCTTACCGACGGAGAAGCCCTGCTTCTGGAAAAGCGCCTCTGACGGAAGATATATATACAGAGCAGTAAAGTAAGGTAGAGTAGAGTAGAGTAGTAGGCACCAACAAATAACTAAATACTAAAAATACTAAAACCACCAAGAAACAACTTGCCCCTCAAATCTCAAACTAAGCTTACTTACTGTACTTGACGGGAATGCCAGGACTACTGTATAGTACAGTAGCTCTGACGGGGGCGCCATATGAAGCACGAAGTAGAACTTGGTATGGTAGCGTATGGTAGCCCAGTCCAAGAGAAGCCGTCGCCGTCCTTCTAGCGCGACATGGTTATGGAAGAAAGAAGGGAGGGAAGAAGGGAAGAAGGGAAGAAGGGAAGAAGGGAAGGGGAAGGGGAAGGGGAAGGAGAGGCGCTTAGTTTACTGTAGACAGGGTAGGACCCAGGGGAAGCTTTTTCTCGGTTGCATCGTTTGGGACCAGGGCAGAGCAGGGCAGGGTAGGGTCATGGGATGGGGTGGGACAGATGGATGGATGGATGACGGATGACTCGCTCCTCGCAAACTGAAGACCGAAGAACAAGAAACGAGAAACGAGAAACGAGAAACGAGAATCTGGTAACGAGACTTGCCGAAGATACACCTAATTGTGTACGGTACATGTACATGTACATGATAAATATATCACAAATGTTTGGTGATGCATTACTCTTGGGGTAGAATTTAATTAGGGAAAAAAAAGAAAAAAAGAAAAGGAAATTTCCAAGAATAATAGGAATAGTAACTACTTTTTTTTCCCAAGACTTGCTGCTGCTACCTGTTCATGGAAAGTCAATGGATTCGTACCTGTAAGGTCGATTGAGTTTGAGTTGACACATAGCCATACAAGTACAAAGTAGTTGGGGATCGGATCAACTAATGAATACAGTCACACAGTACATATACAATATCACAATCCAGTACCCTACCTTCACCATCTATCTATCCATATCCATCCCCCAAAAACAAAACAAAACAAAACAAAAAACAAAAACAAAACAAAAACAAAAACAAAAAACAAAACCAAAACCAAAACCCAAGAGAAAAATCCATGACCCGATCAATCACAAGTCCGCAACTAAAATGTAAGAAATGAATATTATATAGACTGTACCTCGATATGATCCAATAATAATCAATTCCTCTTCCTTTTCTCCCTTCCTTCCCACCAATACTTCCCAAACAGGTAAAAAGAAATCCAAAATCCAAAATCCATATAATCTGCAGGTACCGTTACAGTACCGTTACCGTTACCGCTCCCATACGCGCCCTGCTTCCTAGTACAGTAAGAGAACCCAGGACCCTGGGAAGAAAGAAAGAGATACGGTAAATACGTATAAAAATAAAACTCTCTCCCCATCTCCCGCTCGAGAACTGCGGGGAGGGAGGGTAGGATGAGATAGGATATTATTATACCTATAATCAGATCTAGTGTTGAAATTCGTGTCTTTTTGAAAGGAGGGAGGGAGAAATACTGTACTGTACTGTGAGAGAATAAGTGAATACTGGAAAAGGGAAAGATGGTTTGGCTTGGCTTGTGGAGAAAGTCTAAATATACCTACCTACCCCAACAACCAAGAAAAGGGGGGTGTGGGGGGGGGGGGGGGGGGRGGGCACGATGTACATGTATCAATCACCAAGCGAGTAGGATCCCTACCCACACCTAGCTGGGCTGGGTCCTTCTATGCGCTGTCTTATCTATCTTAAGCTTCTCACGGATAGTCGGTTTACCATTGTAATTATATATACAGTAAAAACCAAACTTCTATTTAGGTCTGTAGAATTCAGTGCGTGCTGGAAAGGAAAGGAAAGGAAAGGGAAATGTTTGTGGGAGGAATTAAAGAGATGGGTCCGTGGATTTATGAGACGGGAAAAAGAGGAGGAGGATGCAGAGGAAGAAAAAGGGAAAAAGGGGAAAAGGAAGATGCCGTTTCCGGTCCCAGAGATTCGGAGACGGGGAATCCTAATCAAACTAACGAGGGGAGGGATGTGTGGATGCTAACGCGACTCGCATAATATTAATGTAGAAGAGCCCCTTTATCTCTCTCTCTGTATCGATCTTCTGTCATAAAATCAAAGAAATAGCTCATACAAACATACCCAGTCAGGTTACTGGTTCATTAATATCCATACATCCACATCTATATACATATATCAAACAACAACTCATTTCCCTCTTCTATCTCTCAAAACCCATCTTACCATCCAACCATCCTCACGCTCCTATTTCACCCATCAGGATACTTTCTTTCTTTCTTTCTTTCTTTCGCCACGTGGCTCAATCAACCTATCCATCAATCAATCCATCAACTAACTAATTACCTAAGTCCCACCCCATCCCATTCCATCATGCCAGGCAGCACCTACATAGTAAAGCAAACTGAAACCTAGATCTGCGTATGCATACATGTCCATGCATAATATCTTTTTTTTAACTTTTCCATCCTCATATATATAGTGACATATATATATACCGTATGATACAAACCACCTTGTATATATATATATATACATATCATATGATCCAGCAACTTGCAGCTTGCGTGGCAGTGCCAGATAGGTTTCGATGGAGTACAGTGCCATAGCTAGCAAGCAAGGAAGCATAAGCCGTAAGAAATCAGTTAGAGTGAGTGACTTATTTCGTTAGTAGAGAGAATATAATATAATCTAATATAACAACAATTACAAGCATCAACAAGAAGTCAAAAAAGACCAGGCCAGACCAGGGCAGGGCAGGCAAACTGCGGTGAAGAAAGAAAGAAAGAAACACACTTTCTTCCCTCCCTTGCCTTGTCTCTAGATCCCTCATCCATGTTACTTGCTCTCACTGTGCATATCACCGGTACCGAGTGCTCGGTACCTAGACTAACTAACTTTAGACTCCAGTAATGTATATTCGTGCCTAATTAGTGGTCGATCGCGCGAGGTACCGTATTTTCGTATCCTATCCAAGTTATCCCTAGCTACAGGGCATGAAGATCCAAGGATGGGGAGGAAGTCGGGAGTTTGAGGTGAGGGTCTTGAATCGATATCTTTCATGGGATTGATTACTGTAATTGTAATTGTGAATGTGAATGTGAATGACTTTATTATATTACATATATATATAACTTATACAGTATAGGTTATATATATATCTAGTACAGTAAAAGAGAAATCTCTTGAATCGTTTTGAGCCCTTTCTTCCCCTTTCTTCCCTCCTTTTTCCTCCTGTAATCTCAAAACCCTGATATCCACATCCACATCCACATCCACACAGCATACCCTCCCATCCGCATCCCACCCATCCCGCCTCCAAGTCTCCGAGTCTCCGAATCGCCGACCCATCAATCCGGTACGAAGTACCTACGTACATACATACATACCTTACCATGCCAGGTCATACTTCATCCAAGACGTCCCAAGTACGATTATCAGGGGCTTGTTACTGTATTTATCACTAAGTATAATTCAATTCTTCAGAAGATTCTTTTCCATTATCCTTTTTCCCTTTTTACCTTTTTTACTTATACAAGGGATCCCATCCCACATCCCATCCCACATCCCACATGCTAAACCTCTCATCCCAGTAAGTAAATAAACCCAGCAAATACATACTTCTGGCTCATCCCGGTTCTTGGTGTTTTGTGGGCATGGTATGGGAAGGCAAGGGAAGGCAAGGGAAAGGATGGGGGGTGGGGCACGGGAGGAGAGGGAAGGGAAGGGAAGGGCTGATGTTAGATACAGTACATGTACTGTACCCGTGGCGGCGTGGCGTGGACCGGAAGTGTATGATATGTCTTGATGTATGTGTGATTAGGATTCGGTATTCTTATGAGTTGGGATTTGAAGGGAGGGAGGGGTGAAGGGGAAAAAAAAGAGAAGAAAAAGAAAAATGATAGGCTATTATCACTCGTATCATATTTCTTCTAATGAGATCTAATCCTGACGACTAGGTAGATGAGCGGAAGGAATGGAAAATAGAAAGGGGGAAGCGGAAGGATTCACGGTGACGGTGAGTGTGAGAGTGAGGCGAACAAAGTAATGATTGGTAGCAAATACTTCGTACTCGATACTCGATAAGTACGTACCACCACAGAGCAGAGCGACAGATAGACAGACAGACTCCTTTCGCCGAGCGTCCCGAGAAAAGCTCTCAACTGCAGCTGCAGCCTGCAGGCAAGCCCAACGTCATAAGGTATAGTACCGTGCCAGCGGTACGCGCCAACGAAGTCTTGGCTGTCCTGTCTCACTAAGGGGGTGAGCTTGTGAGGAGGTGAGGAGGTGAGGAATAATGGGAGGAGTCGTTCTGTAAGTTTATTTACAGTAGCATATTTTTCTTCCTTCTCTAGTAGAATAGAATAGAATAGAATAGAATAGTGAACTCGATCAATTAATATCATGTCGTATATCAGCTATTAATCCGGCTTTCTGTCTTTCTTTCTTCCTTTCTCCTCCTCCTCCTCTCCCTTCCCTTCCTCTCCTATCCTCCTCCTCCTATAGCTATCCTCTCCCAGATCCAACACACTACACTACACCAACATCCATACAACACACCCACATACACACCCATACTCACAAAATATAACAAGGCGCCTACTCCCCCCCTTACCCTACCTACTACATACTCCATATGTTTCACATCTCACCCGATGACTGGTGTGCTCGGTCTCGGTCTCAGAGTGGACTCCCCTCCCCTCCCCTTATCGGTCTCCCCCATGTCCCATGTCCTATATCCCTTGTTCCATGTCCCGTGTCCGACCCAACAGTCTGGGTCGAACTTTTGATTCGACCGGGGGGTTGGGAGACGAGCCTATGAAAACTTCTTGAACCAATTCGTCGGCGCATGCATGCATGCATTGCATGCTTCGTGCTGGGAACGCATGCGCATAATGTACACATGTTATTGGGAAGTTAAGAGAGAGGAGGGGAGGAAAAGAAAGGAGAAGAAAGGGGGAAATGTGTTGTTAGTAGGTTTGAGGCGAGCGGTGCATGTGGCGATTGATGATGATGATGTTGGCCTTGATGCACACATACATACCAGCAATAATAAAAAAAGGGGACCTGACCTAACCTGACCTGACCTGATTCCATGTACCGTAACGAGTACCACTTACTAACTCCACCCAACCTGCATCAGTACAGTCTGCACCAGTCTCCCAACCAAAAAGCCAAAAGAAGAAGAAGGGAAAAAAAGGAGAGATCGCTTCTTCGTAAGGAAACCCAAAAAAGATTAAAAAAGAAAAGCGGAACTCGGATTTCGCGTGTGACCCAGGTCTTCGGGATTGCTGGGCTGTGCTGGGTTGGGCTGGGCTGGAAAGAAATGAAGGAGGGGAGGGGGGTGCGTATGAAAGAAACTCTTCCCCTTTTTGTATATGTAGGTATGCATCGCAGGATTCTAAGCTGAGCGGAGATATCTCCGGGCTGAATGAATGATTTGCCATCAGGTAAGGCAAAAAAAGGAAAAGAAGAAAACATTCACGCGCCCCTTTTCTCTAACCGGGGGGGGGGATTCTAACACCAACAGATAGATCAACACCAACAAAATACACCTACGGGAAAAAATCGGCTGCTGATGCATATACCGCCCACTTCTCTCCATTCCCGACCCGACGCAGCGAATAAGGGGATTGAGCTCGGGTTTTTTATTTATTTATTCATTTTTTTATTTAGGAATGTGATGTACTATATTATCTATATATTATGCTGTGATTCGATACGATACGATACTTCACAAGTACCCCGTTCCCGTTTATTTACCGCACCGCACCGCTTAGTACTGTATAGTTAAAAGTGAAGTAGCGCATAGACATCGCTCGCTATCATATCATACACGCTGCACGCATCATAGTACAGTACAGTGATATTCGGATTCCCGACCCGTCTCCGCGCCTGGAAATGGGGAGAAGGAAGGTGTTGATATAAGTCGCGATCGCTTATCCTTGATGATGGAAATTCTTTTATTTCTTGTGTGATGTACCGCGGATAACATGAGATTTAATTTTGATTTTAGTTACTGGGTTGTTTGGTTGTTTGGGATAGATATCTTTTGAGGTTTCGACATGGGGTTTCTATTTGCTCTTGATGATCGAATATATGTTTAATCGTAGTAGTACGTAGCTGCTAAGGGATTTAGAGTTCGTGTTCGTCTTTTTGCTTTTACTTTCCAATATGTAAGTATATAAGTAATTAAGTACGGGATAGTAAGGCTACAGTAATGGTATATGAACATGGAGTGGAGTTGAAGGTATTGAGAAACTACTGATATAGATGGGTATTTAGGAAGAGAAAGAGAAAGGGAAAGAGAAATGTAAGAAAGCCTAGATAAACAATCAATTATTTGACTTTCTACATCGTCACACTTCACCTCACACCCCATCTTCCTTAAAGTTCCTTCTTTCCTTCCTATCCCGTCGAAGAAATGTGTACGTGTACATGTACATGCATGTAAGTTGACGTAGCAGTAAACAGTTAACATGTTCCAGGTACTCAATCCTACCTATATATGGTTAGGTACATATATGTACCTAACCATTCAGATGTCTCAACCTGAGCATAATTGCAACTCAACTCAGACGATTAATCTCGCATAAATATAAAAATTAATCTCATCTTATATCACGTCAGATCAAATGATGCAGATCAGCAACAGCATAGAAGAGTCGTCATACTTACCTTATTCCCCACTCCCCTCTACCATCTTCTTGCCCCCCACTGTCTCCGATCTATCAACAACACAGCTCACGACTTATCTCTGAAATCAAAATCAAAATCAAAATCAAAATCAAACTTAAAAATCAAATCCCGAAATGTTCATTCAAGGAAAGGAAGGAAAAGAGGAAGATAATCTGCACGCGGTTGTGAGCTAAACGAGTACTACTGTAATCGGGATGATATACGGTATATACCTCATCTCATGTACAAACATATTTTTGTTTTATCATCTTCTTTTTTCTCTTCTTCTTCTTCTTCTTGAGTTCGTCCCGGTTTCCATAATGGGCTGGTCAGTAGTTAGGGGGAGAGGGGGAGGAGGAGGAGGATACAGCAAGTACTGCTACTACTTACTTACTATAAAGTGCTGATAAAGGCTCGCCAGGCCTGCGCTTCTTAGACGGTTATAATTTACTAAAATATTCAAGAGATAGATGAAATGTATCATCCTTGGCATTTTTCTTTTTCGTTTTGTTTTCATCGATCAGAATGTGTTGATATAAACTAACTCCTCTTCCCCATGTTCTCTTTCATAGCTCTATGATTCTCAGCCCAACCACGCTTTGTTAATCCATTCATTACCTCTTATACTCCAGCCAAGGCGAATTAATCAATCAATCAATCACAAATAATTCTTATCATATCTTTAGTATATACCGTTCTAGACTCTATATATGTATCCACTAGCAGTTCAAAGACCCTGCAGCAAGCTACTACTCACTACTTGTAAGTCCCAAGAATCAATACAACCTTCTTCTCGGCCCTTTTACTCTCAATATTCAAAAAGAAAACATTCAAAGCCCGCCCCCTCCCACCCCCTCCTCTCTCTCCATCCCCCAAAAGAGCCAAAGAAATTCCCCGACGCCTTGCAGATAAGCTCACTTCTTGAGTTCCTATTCGCCACAGCGATCCACGTCCTCGGGACGGATTGTTAGGAATTGATCAGCTTACTGTACTGTTAGTCTGGTACTGTTTTCCTGTACTGTTGCAGACTGTAGTCAGCACCGCTGTGCGTGTGATTCGATGCATCTGCAGCCTACTACTGTATATTCTTTGCTCATGCAAATGTAATAGCTCTATATGCAACTGATAACCCCGGTAGTAGTAGGAGTAGGTCAGAAATTAGACATCCATGTCTCCTTCAAATCATATCATATCCCGACCGCCATTTCGCATTTCGCATTTCGCATTTTGATACCATCAGCATTCTTCGAACATACTTAATTTTTTCGACTGCTTATCCTAAAAGAAGATAAGATCATTTTTCTCTTTCTCGTTCGCTGACTTACTATATCTACATACCTTAGGCTACCGACTACATACTACATATACATGCACACAACCCCTCTCCCCCGCTATACTAGCATATATGAATAATTACAATCTACCCAGATTCCTTATCGCTACTCTAATACGATTTCAATCAGCTTCCAAGACCAACGGTGTAGAAACCCGTCCTTCGAGCGAGCCGGCCAGCGAGCTAGTATTAAATAATTGCAATTCAAGACTAGGGTCATGTTCCATGGGTATGGTGTTGTAAGGGTAATATTCGGGATATATGTTCTCTCGTTACCGCCTTTCCCGCCTCTCGGCCACATGTATATTACTGTACGGACTCAATAATTGCAACATCGAAGTTTAGCTAATGCGATGCGATGCGATGCGATGCGCTGTACTACGACAGAAAAAGAAAAGAAAACAAAACAAAAAACAGAAAAGAAAAAAAAGAACATCCTTACTGCAGTACAATTGCAATGCTCGCACATAGATCTAGAAAAACGACGCACACCGCTACACTCGCCTGTTTGTTTCTTTCTTTATACTGTACCCGATCGATAGGTACTGTATGGGATCGGGAAATGGATCTCTAATATCCAACTGCCGTCTCCTCCTTTATACTCCCGGCAGGGAGGGGAAGGGTGGACCGTGGAGATGGACATCCTGTACGAAGTACTACTGTGCCCCCACGTCCGATCCAATATCTTTAATTTATTCTTATCCTTACGGTATCCTAAACAGATAAGGTTCAGCCTCCCTTCATTCTTTCCTTTCCCTTCCTGTTTTATTAACGACATGTACGAACTAGGTCACGATTTCCCTCACCGTACCGTAGATTCAGAGAAGGGGAATAATACTGTGTATATATATAGGTTTGTAGGTAGGTATTTATCGCAATATTACCTTGAGCCATGTAAGCGAGCAAGCAAACAACCACCCCTCTCCACTGTACTATGTATTCACCTCGCCTATTGCCTGAACCAAGCTGTCGGGTCTGTTTAGAGCTTTGAACTCACTATTTTTGTTGCTTACGAGATTATTATGGACTTGATGATACCAGAGAGGTAGCTTTACCGCTCAGCACAGGCTGAGCTTGATCGATCCGGGCCCACCATATCCCTCCTCTACCATGCCATATACCTCCCCTAGCCTCCTCCCTTACAATACATGTCTTATCTCCACTCTACAAAGCACAATACATAAAAACACAAACAGACCCTAAAAGATTTCACAGGAATTAATAATTTCAAAAAAAAAAACCTCCTCAGGTGACCTTTACAATACCACTGCATCGTCGTCCTCGTCACTCGTCTTACGTAGCCTGTCCTGTACTTCGTAAGCGAAAAGTGGGAGAGGGGAATGCGGATGGATTCTTCCGGACCGGTGAAGACTCTTGTTCTGCTGTGCACGTGGGTGGACTAGTTTCTGATTTGATGGGATATGGAATCTCCTCCTCTCCTCTTCTTTCTCGGCTCTATTATTTATGGGTACTAGGGTAGGGTAGGGTAGGGTAAGGTAGGAAAGGGTATTGTTAAATCTCCGCCTTTCCTAGTATGATGAAGGAGTACGTGAAATTTATCGCTTCAAAAGAAAAACAAAATGTCGCTGGCTATACAGTTAGTTTACTTACAATGCTAGTATTCCAATACTGGATCTAATAGGAAAATCATCGGAAGCACTTGTTCTCGTTGTTTATGTATAAGCATGATTTGGTGTGTTCTACCATCGCTTACTGCTTATTGGCATTTGTTAAACTACCCGCTGGGTACTGTAACTGTAGTGAAAAGGAGTTAACGGGATGGATTATATGTAATAAAAGAACATGTATATATATTATTATTTTAACAGAGTTTGTTTGCAAGTGATATTACTCTTCTTAGACTTCAAATAATATTTCTTCGGGGGATACCTGGAAGGAAGAATATAAGTGCAGGTAGCGAGTGCCAACCAAAACATATTCTTGATATTATTTTTATTATACATAGAGAATTGGGCATCCCGTCCGCTCTGCCATACACAAGCCTCAGATCGGCAGATTAGTAGTTGGGTGGGTGACCACCAGCGAATACCTGCTGTTGTATGTGATTTTCTTTTTGAATTTCTTTGCTTTTTGTTCTTTCGTATAATAAATAGTCGGTCCACCTACCACTGTAATTCTGCGGGCGTCATCTCGAACGCTTGGATTTAGTAGGGGAAGAAGGGGGGTCTAACATGTTCGTATGTGATGTGCCAACATTTTTATCACGAATCATTATAGTGGTGCGCCGACTATTACTTGATTCTCCTGTAGCACCGAATGAGTATATAAATAGATGATGGAGATGATTCAGGCTGTTCTTTTGTGGGGATGAGGAGTCGTTTGAGGTGGAGGAGGTGCCAAGATGGCATATAGGTTGGGGAGTATTGGGAAATGGGCTTAAAAGTGGTTTTTTGGGGGAGAGAATGAGGTATAAGTTGCGAGACTTCTTTGAGCATTGTATTTGGATTACGGAGCTATGCCGTAGCTACGGTGAGTAATCTTAAATATAGCTAGCTCCCTCATAATTCTTTTTAAATCTGAAATTGATTTTCGTAGTCGGTGCTACTATATCACTTTCATGTCGTAGGGCACAGCTCCAGTCCCGATCGTGACTACCGTGGGTAGGGGGACGGGGTTAGCGCCCACATACAGGAAGCGGGAGAAGTTGAAAGGTATTTGACTCTACATGTAGATTACTTCTCTAAGTTTCAGCTAATTGAACTATCTAACCTGACTGAGACCACTCGTCACATATACTTCGGCCCTATAAACAACATCCCCAACTTCCCAAGGCGATGAGTACGTTGAGTAGTTACTCCTAGGTTGGGCTCTTCTCTATGGCCTGTAGGTACTTAGTCAGAGCTTCAGAAGGCGTGGTGATATATCGGCCTTTTCAACCCCTAAACTGCTTTCCTATACAGCCGCTCTTTACTTCAGCGGAAGTATGGAGTTCGGGAGTGGTACAGACTTGGAGATCTCTAGTCTCTAACAATATTGAAACGTTGGACAAATGATGGCGACGAGTTTTGCTATCGATATAGAAGTTTCTACATTGCCAAAGGCTCTACGAACACCGGAACTGCTGTCAAGTGCGTACATGTTGTGATATTATTGTACCAACATTCCGACCATTTCAGTACAATCCATCGGTATCTGTCCTTTTTCCTTGGCCTCTATAGCCATCTCAGCCATGTTTACCACCGAAATGGCATCCCATGTAACTTCCATCCTGCCCTCCGCCATGCGCAATACACGAGCAGCCTCCACCCTCACACTTCGATTGCGACAAAGCATAATGACCATGAACAACGGAGGAAGAACACCACACTCAAAGACAAATGTCTTCTTGAAACTCTCATGGCAGATTACTTGTCTAGCTAGATCCACGATCTCTGACGCCTCTTCGGTAAAGTCTTCAGTGGAACCAGTGACTGTCGCGACCCTCCTAACCGACAGTTCAGTGCCGAGAGCAACGCAACGGATGGTGGCTGCAGCGATGAAGTCCGGGCTACCGGGTAACCTCCGTGCGTGTGTGAAGAGGGGTTTAAAAGCAGAGTTCCACTGTCGAAGCTGGCTCATCAGATCATCATACGCCTTGATCTCAGCAGCCGAGAGAATATTTGTCTCATACAAGAATACATACGGGAGCTGTGCAAGGTACGGCATGGCAATGAACTGGTAATGCGTGAGGTAATTATGGGCCTCGACGAGGGTTCTGAAAGTGAGTGGAATGTGAGAGTCCTCGATGGCGTATGTGATAGCAAGCGCGCTGTTCCTATCGTCCGGCGTCTCGTAGATTCGCACCATGAGAGTATTGTCAATCTTGACAAAGATCTCGAGGAGCTCATCCTCGAATCCGGGTATGTATGCTGCTCTTCTGATGATTGAATACTGGCGACGGGCAGTTGAGAAGCGCGTGCGCATCATTCTTAGCGCACTTCTGATGTGGGCAACGGCAGCTTCGTGCTCGCCTTGCATGTTTTCAAAACAGAAGATGAGGAGGGAGGCGATGAGTGTGATGCGGGCGACGTCCTCTTCATTGCAAGTTCTGATCATCTCCTGGATCCCGCGAAGCGCTCTTCCATAGTACCGTGCAGCGAACATGTGGTGCTCATTCTGAATACAAGACGATTTCTTACCTTTACTGAGAGCGGCGATAGAAGTGGTAAGGTCTCGAAGTGGGAGAGAGTTGTTGCAGGCTCGGAGAATGACGGTGTCCCAGAGCCGTCGTGGTATCGTTTTACTGGTTCCCGAGAGGCTGTGGGATATCTCATCGCGAAAATGAAGGAAGTACTGGTATTCTAGTGGGTTCTGGAACGCTGCTGTCACCGGGATGATATTGGTAGGAAGTGGGCTGCATGTTCTGGGAAGTATCTGGTGAAGCAGCCGGCGCTCTTCCTGAGGCGGCCGAGAACTAGCATATCCTTCACACTCTATTCCGAATCGCTTGCATCTTAGACACTTAATCACAGGTCAGTCAATACCTATCTTTCTATAAGTTAGGAGTGACTGAAATATGAACAGTAGCCATGAATGTGCAAATTGTAAAAACAAATTGGAAGACATGCAGGCTTAGAGGATCACTCACCTCTGGCTTTTCTTCCCCACATTTCACTCTTCTGGTTCTACAAGTGTATTAGCGGAGAGTTCGCAATTAGGTGTGAATCCGATGAAGGTCCAATTATGTTTCAGACAGCGCTGCGACTACATACTTGCAGGTAAAACATCCATTTCTAGACTTCGGAGTTTTAGCACGAACCCTTTTCGCAGGCTCTGGATAGACTTTTATCCGCGTCTTCTGTACAGTCACAGGAGGCTCAGTAGAGTAATTCTCTCCATTAGTGCTAGAATTCGTTATTACTGAGCTTCGACTGCAGGCAATGTCGATTGATTTTGCGGGCTGAATAATTAAGTCCTTCAAGAAAGTCCGAGTTGCTGGTGCTAAGGACATGACTTTCACTTTCCTGCTTTTATCATAAACGAGAACTGTCAACTCAAATGCTCCTATGAGACATGGCAGATGAGACGTTCAAACAAATTGCGTCAATTGTGGTAGGGCTGAAAAGTGTTGTGGTCTCAAGAATTGATTGATGCACGTGCTGCATGATATTCAGCTACGAATGGTAACACTCGCTTATCGTACACGGCACCAATCATATGTGGCTAGTCGGCCAATTTCTGAAAGCGCCTAAAATCTCACCACCGCAGTCTGACAGTTTAAAAGAATGTGGAGTCGATTTATTTGGCATAGCTCTTTGGCTTATCGCTCCTTTCGTGCAGATTTTGTTGTGGATCCAATCCTCTTATTCCCGTGAATCCCGTCTCGCTATACCTATATCCAAGCAGAACTATCATCTTACGTAGTGCTTGTTCAGTTTGTTGACTGAAATCAAATTAGCCAGAACTTAATCAAAAATAACATGAAGTATCTGACACAGGACGACTATGCTTCCAGCTGGTTGGGATTACGGGCCTTACGGCAAGCTACTTCCAAGTCTAGGAGAACCGCCGAGGTTTCCGTCCTCCATGATGTTCTACGTACAAGTCCTGTGTAAGAAATTCGGGAAAGTGGTATGAGATATTGACAATATTGCCCTTCTTCGAACTCAACGTCCTTAAAAGCTCTGTTTTGGTGGTCCGATATGAGCTCGAGAATTTGAAAGACCCGATATACTTACCGCCTGATTAGTTCTGATGAACTTGAAGACGGTCACTGGTAGGTAGATTTGGACTGAATGAGTAATTGCTATCAAGGAACCGATGTTAGCAACCGTCATAAACTCAGATGAAGATACAAGGCAAAGTCATTTGACAAAGGCTTTACGCTCGCCTTATTGACTTTTACCAAAACAATCGACAAGAGCCAAGGGCGACGACGTGTCTTGCAATTTGAGAGGACTGCCACGATACGAGACGTATGATGTAAAAATGTAACATCCATAGACTTAGATCAGCCTACAGTGATAAACAATCCTTTCCAAGGTATGGAGGAGTCACAATCCTCACGTGATGCGAAGTTAGAGTCCATGGTCAGCTACCAAAATAGATCAGCTAAAGAATTGCGGGATTTGGTAATGCCAATCGAAGATTACGCCAAATTTCAGTGCCGGCAAGATTCCATTGGATTGTTGATTTCGCTTTTGCCATATTCCGATGCAAGTGATCGGCTTAGTTTGTCGGTCCTTCGACTCCTTCAACATGATGACATCTCGTATATCTTACGCTGAACATACCTATGCTGCACTGCTAAGCTTATTTACAAGACGCTTGTGCCACAACTTTAAATAGCACAAGGCTCAATATCGTATTTTCAAGGAGCCGAGCTCCTCCAAGTGAGAAGCGGATGATCAGCCAGCTGATTTTCGACGATTTCGTGATGCACAGCCTCCAGTTCCCATCCCACGGGACCCCGCGCCCCATAAATTTGGTCTAATTTCTGAGCTTAGCAGACAGCTGCCATAACGCCTGTGGCTTGCATTGCCCGCCTGAACATGTAAATCTCAGAACTTCAATTGAACTAAATTGGATATATAAACAAGCATGATCTCGACCAGAATCAAACAATCATCATCACCAAACATCTGTTAACAGCAACATCCCTCACCAAACTCAATACTTACATCACATAAACTATTTCATCTCTTCAACTTAATAACAAATTCAATCTCCTCCACCAATCAAAATGCAGTCCATCATCGCTCTCTCCATTGCTTTCCTCGCCGTTGCTGTCTCCGCAGCTCCCGCTCTCCCAACCACCACCGTCCAGTTCACCAACGATGCATCTGGACGCAACTTCAATGCAATCGTTCCTCTTACTGGCACACAAAGTGTCGCAGCTCTCCTCGACGGCTCCCCACTCGATGTAAACGACACCTTCTTCGCTACCTCCTTCTTCCTCCAAGCCAACTTTCAAGGGGTTGAATGCGACCTGGCTCTCCCCAGTGGTTACCCAGTCATTATTACTGAGCGACACACCTTCGCTGGCTTCGCCCCAGTTTCTGCTCCTTTGGACCTTGCTCATGCGACCATCACCTGCTTCTCGATTGTCTAGGAATTTAGCGACTGGTTTGACACAGGGATATTAATCGGATTGTTTACTTGCATAGAATTGAGCATGGTTCTTGGGATGGTATTTGTGGCGGCATTGTGAGCTTGGAGTTCTTTGCATTACTAGATATGAGGTGGAAGGAAAGTTTCCGCATAGTGCTTTGTCTTTAGCATTCTCACGTTCATTGAATATCGGTCATTCTCAATTACTTTGATTTTTGACAGCGCTAGTGATTTGCTACACCCTCATCATAGTTAAACAAGACTTAAAAGTTCTCGCTAGAATATGAAAGATTTACTTAGAATGTTGTTTCATACACGCGTCAATACAATATACACAAAATATATTCTGAGCCAGAAGGGTGATGGTAAGTCTGGGACTCAGGTCATAGCTCGAAATCCCAAACATATTATATTCTTTTTGTATTACAATTTCCTAGGTCTTTTCCCATCATATATTGGGCGAAAGCTTGGAGGTTTCTGTTGGATGCCAGGTGTCTGGAGAGCTTCGACTGAGACGGAGAATTTGCCAAATGCTGCTATTGTGATATTCAATATAGAGGAGTTTTTGAACGAATAGGTATAATTTGCCGCAAACTTTGAAGCGGCTGTGAACACAATACTAATAAATTGGTGGTGGTGGGAGGACTATTGACGTACGTGGTGAATAAATGTGGGTCGCTGTTGATAAGCGAACTATTGTTTACTTCGTGGTTACACCCCCTAATGACACCTTATATGCTTCTGTCGGGAAATCATTTAAGAAAGGAAGAAAGATCTAAAGGAGAAATTCTAAATTAGGGAAAAGACTTGGTAAGGGCGTTCTGCATATAAGATTCGCACCTACGTCACTACGTGTAAAAAATAAACTCATAAGATCAAAGACGATAATTTGTTTAAACCCTATGTTAGGAAGGGACAAATGGGCTACTAGCATTCATCTATTATACCTGTACCAAGCAGAATAATATCGAATTTATTCTTAAATTGTTTTTAGGTAAGATAGAATCATGGAATAATATTTTATCTTGTGATTCATGTCTCTAGCGGTCAACTCACTAATCACTAGTCTTACAAATCAGCAAACTTCGAATCACACGTCATAACTAAAATCAGGAGTCAATCCCCTCTTACACCTTGATAGCCACACTCCCATCTATCCTTCACGCATGTTTCCTCTCATTATAGTCTCCGAGGACCTACAACGCAGCAGCAGCTTACCAAAGTTACCATTGGTCTCTATAATCAAGGAAAGGGAAATGAGAAGAGATTGCAGAAAACTCAAAAGACAAGTAGATACATGAATTCCCTCCACTCTAGCAGTAGTGGCTGCAAAATTTATGACCCAACTTCTGCTCAGGGATCGTAGCCATAGCAAATATTTTTGTAAATTTTCGTTACAGCTCACTCGTTTCCCGTGTACCTGGTACCGTCCCCGACCTACTAGGACTACTTACGACAAATGTGCGCTATGGGCTTAGCCAAATCTATCACTTAGTTTGATATCATCTTTCTAGAGCTCTATAATATAAAGCTGGAAGATGAACATCCGTCATTCTATAATTAGTTAGCACAAAACATAGCAACGGCTACTAAATATAATCATCACTATATTAGCTAGTTACACACTATACACCATGTCCTCATCTTCTCCGCCCTAGAGTAGATTACCCTCACAACCTCAAAACTAAAATAAGCATACACATCTCTCGCTTGGGCATTTCTAGCTACACACTAAATCGGCTAGCCCTCCTCCCTCGCTCGCACTACAAGAGGTTCGATAACAGCGCACACAGCTCCCTTACTCGTCAGCAACGTATTCCTTGACATCAGACTCAACTGCTAATATTTCTGACCATCCCCCAAACACGCTTTCTTGGCAGCTTCAAGATTCCCTAGGAAACTTGAGTTTCCGGCGACAGGGCTGATTTGAGATATAGACTTTCCTCCATTTTTGAAATCAAAAGCTTTATTACCTACCTGTAAGAGACTAGTATATGGGTACGAGGCCAGAAGCTGGATGTGTTTGGCGCTATGCGTAAGAAGAACCAAGAGTGGGATCAAGTGACCTGTATTTTATTATAGGCTGATGCGATGGGAGTCGAATGTGTGCTATGTACTGAATATAGTGATTGCCGATAATGGCAGACTCAAAATGGTTGAAGGAAGCTAGAAATCAAGAGAGGTAATGGCATGACATATCTAAACGGGATCCCCACTTTCGACTGGACTTGATGTTAGTTTAGTCTTATTTAGTGCAAGTCTAGATCTCAAAAAATCTCCAAGCATATGAATTCCCTTTGAACACCATATTAGTAATAATATTCTTGGCTACTGTTCTTTTCTGCGTCGATGACTAGGTTATATGTTGTCATTAGCGACTCGCAAGAGTGAAATCAAGTGAGTTGGAGTAAGAGCCGATGTCGTTGCCTATATAAACACACGACCCAAGCTATCATTTTGATAATATTATAAATTATAATACCGCATCACAACCACCCATCAACACGTGCCTAGCATGATAGCACGAAAAGTGTCTTCGAATTTCTGTTATCATTCATCTATACACATCCTTGCAGTCGGTTCACAAGAACCTCTCTCTCTCTCCCTGTCTCCTCGTATCACTCCCTCGCTACTCCGTCACGACGAGGAAACCATCGCATCAAAAGGCAAAGAAAAGTGTAACGGAAATGTGGAAGAAAGTAAATGATTTTTTTATGGTACAGTTGTGCCTCTGTCTTATCTATCAGCTCAATTGCTGCAGAAGTTCGGGTCTCCGATGGATTTATACGCCTTCCCCGCTATCGTGTCAGCCTGACTGGAATTTGCAATTCGACATTTGTGCCACAGAGCTCTTTGTTTACGCACGAGTGAGGAGTCCGCAGAAAGCTGCATGCAAACGACGAGAGATAGATGCAATCCATTTTGTGTGGAGACAATCGTTTCCAGATGCAGATGCGCAATGTGGACAACGAGACCCTCTTTGGTGACCCAAGTGACACCAGGAACAGAAGGTCGGCAGACGAAGCGAAACGAGGAATTACGGTGCAAATTGGGTAGAAAAAGAATGAAGGTCGCAGCAGAGTTGAGTAGAGCCAGCAGTGAAATCTACCACTCATACTCTCCACTGGCCTTGTGGAAGACATACTCCTTGCCATTCACGGTCAAGACGCCATCTTTCATGACACACTTCCTATTCTCGATTATTAGCACATGTTCAAAGCGTTTTTTACAGCATGAGTTCCAAGGCCAAGAAGAGAGGGGTGGCCTGGCAACCATTCAAGATCAGGTCATAGGTAGTGAGTCAATCCTCCTTGATTCGAAATGTAGATGAAGAGAAAGTAGGGACTGCGTAGGGCAAACAGCGCGAGGAGAAGTGACGGGAAATATTCAGCAGGGAGAGCGGTAGGGAGAACATACCACTTATTCTTCACTCTCTGCACTTTGTCATACATACAAAGCATGATATGACCTAGCCCCTCGTCCTCGTCTTCTTCATCATTCAAACCATCATCCGGATCATCCAAATCGGAATTAATCGCATCTTCGTCGAACTCCTCATCCTTAATACCCTCTTTATCATCGCTATCATCCGGGCCATCAGTCTGCACCAGCGCCGCCGACTTCTTGACTTTGCGCTGCCGGCTGGAAGGAGTAGATGCCTTGTGCAGAGGAAGCATAAGACCGCCGCCTTCCATGCTCGTGCCCATAGATTCTATCTTGCTGCGGATTAGGCCGTCGATCTCAACTCGTCCCATGGAGACTTCGTCGCCGGCGGAGTTGAAGCGCTTGATGACTGTCATAGACTCAACTTCATCACCAGCACCATCCGTTTGTGCGTTGCCAACACCACTGCGGCCATTTGCTTGCTGCATTTGCTGCGCCATGTTTTGGGCCATTACTTGTCGGTATTGGGTTTCGGTCATGCCAGAACCGTTAACACCAGCTCCGTTACCAGGTTGTTGCATCCCTCGGCCAGCTTGCAGCATGGCTTGATTTTGACGTTGGGCCATCATGTGCTGCTGTTGCTGCAAATTCATACCTTGCGTATTTTGTTGCTGTTGTGCGCGCATTTGGGCTTGTTGTTGGGTTATTTGCTGCTGTTGTGACGGGGTTCCACCATGAATGGCATTGATGGAGGCAGCAGCTCGGTTTCCATAGGTCTGATGCAAGTGCTGAGCAGCTCGTTGTTGAGCAGTGGTGGCGTTAGGTGGCAGCGTCAGTGGCATTTGTTGTTGTTGGTAAGGCGATTGCTGAGACTGTGGCATGTTCATACCTCCTTGGCCTTCGAGGCCGGGCTCAGTTTTGATGCGCGGTCCATTGTTATTGTTGTTAACTTGTGGTAGAGTGAGTCCTTGAGGCTGAGTGATGGGAGGGGTGTTGGATTGATAGTTGCCAACATTTGAAGGGACGGTTGGAGGGTTGGACATAGGTTGAGGTTCTGGCTTTGGATCCCAAGGAAAGGTAGCAACCTGAAGCTGGGACAGCTTTTGTTGCCAGCCCTACATGCCATTAGCATCATAACCGCATTCAAATCTACACTGTACCTGAGACACAATGCACCCAAAGCAATACAATACAATGTGTAATTCAAATGCAGTGAAAGAGACAAGCCAGACAGCTTCATAATGCACGTGACGGGACATTTGCCCACATCGGCACTAGCCCCTCGGCGGAAATTTCACAAGCGAAAGGGCTGGTATAAAGCCAAATACAGAAGGCCGCCCACCGTCGAAAACTGGCAGTCCACACATGGAAGCCTGCGAGCCGGGAATAAACCCCCTCCAGCGACAAGAAGACCACGACACCACGACGCCACGACACCGTCTCACATCTTGACCGCACTGGAAATCGAATTTCTGAACACCCCAAGGAATGAAAATAACAAAGTCTTGACGCTGACCCAGGAAAATGGGAGGAGATTCGAAGTGAAGAAATGCGTCTTGACGTACCATTCGCAACTCCTCCAGCACATGTTCATCCACGCCACCCTCCTCGAAATCAACGCGCGAGCTCTCGATCACATCGTTGATAATCTGCTGGTATACGTTTCCGACCTGTGTGTTCGACATCTTGCGTTCTCGACCTCCCTCTGCTTCTCTTGTGGTGGTTGGTTTGGATAGAGAGTCGTGTGAGATGGATGGGAGATGTCTGGTACTGCGCCCGAGACGCTTTGCTGGACTTGCACACCCGCTTGATATCCTCACCTCTATTATCGCAACTCCTGGCTCTCACTCTTCCGCTCGTAGATCGACCCTTGATGGCTGAGAATGTAGGTAGGTATGTGTTTGTGTATATATTCGTGTTCGTGCTCAGGCTCGCTTTCTTTGTCCGTCCCTTCACTGGCTCTGAAATCGAACTTAGCAAGCCCCACACGACAACCCACGCCCCCAAGTACAAACGCTCCGCAAATCTTTTGTACTTTCTATCTACCTTCTTGACTTCTTCCCCTTTGTATTATTTCGTAGACGTTAGGCTTGGATTGGGACGTGGAACAAGACGACGTCGTCCTGCGGTGCGGATGTTGTATGGGTGAGGGAAGCCTTTCATGGGGAGCACGTAGGGCGGGTGGAGCTAGTCGACCTGACTAAGCGATCTGGAAGGTCTTAGAGCCGCATTTATAAGGCTGAAACTTTCACCTCGCGACCTGTAATTGATAACTCAAGTTAATGATCAGCGACAGAAGCATCATTGTGAGAGGGGTTCTACAATCACTCGGAGGTACCGCATGGCTTATTACCGACTACCCTAAAAGATGCAACGATTTTCGTATCTGGGTTGATAATTATCCTTCCGGTTGCCGCCCCCCTGCCCCGCTGGTTCCCCAACTTTGATCATGAATCTAAAGTCGATGAGAGGGAATGCGATGATGAATTATCGCCTACTCCGCTGAGAATTCTACACATGAATAGAAATTGATATGAAAAGATGTCGGTTTTAAGATTAACGAGAGAGGCACAGAAGGTAAATCATTTTTGCTACAGGCTGGAGGGACAGAGTTGATTATTCTGGTGGATTGGCTCACCTAAGGAGATAGGTCTGTTTTCTATGTTGGATGGAAATGCACGAGGAGGTTTTTGAACAGCATTTAGACTTAAGAAGTTTAGTGGTTTTACAATAATCAATTCCTAATCCTGATTACAAAGTCCTTGTCAAGATCCTGCCTGCCAGTAAAAGAATCCAATCCTGCTTTATCAGCCAGTCATCATTCATCCTCCAGCATAAATCCGCACCAGGTGAAGCACTTTCGGCCATGGGCATTGTGAGAGAACAACGAACTCCCCAACTCCATGCTGTAAATCCAACCGCTAATGCCAGTATGGAAACCTTATATACTTTACCGTTGCTCTTAGAAGCCCGGACACTTCAGAGCCTTGATGACGTTCGATCTAGCGTATGGTCATTTGCTTGACCATATCAGCCTTTCCCGAAGACCCGGCAGCAGCTGCAGAGCTTGCTCCAGCCTTCTTCTCGAAAACCTTCCAGAACTTTAAGCTCTCATCGGCAGCTAAATTATATTAGCAGAGATTCGGAAAAGGGTGGGCATGATGGCTTACCGGCAGTGGCCAACATCTGCCCATCCGGGCTAAGACAGCTGTGAAGAACACGGGTCTCATGAGCTGGGATTTCAACGTTACGGACCAAGGTTGGGTAGCTCCAGATGCTAATGGAGTTGTCGGGGAAACCGCTAGTGCTAACAATCTCACGGTGGTGTGGACTCCAACGGAGAGAAGTGACTTGAGAACCGGTATCGATGCTGTTGACACGAGCACCAGTGGTGGTGTTCCAGAAGTGGATATGACGATCGTATGAGCCACCACCAGTGGCGAGGACATTTGGTGCCCATGGACACCAGCTGAGAGCCTTGACGGCAGCCTTGTGATTTGTCTTGGTGAATTTTGGCGCAGAAAGGGAGCGAGCATCCCAGATAGAGACGAGGTTATCATTACCACCAGTAGCAAGCTGAGCACCATCGGCTCTCCATTCAAGACCACATACTTCAGAAGTGTGGGAGACGAGCTCAGCGGTCTTGTGTTGAGCAATGCGTACGTCATGGTTGAAAACCAGTCCAGATCGCGCACCAGTCGAGAGAGTGTGCTTGTTCCATCCCATAACACCCACGCGGGTTTCGTGACCATGCATGCTGCGGAGCTTAGTGCCCTCCTCAACGTCCCAGATTTGAACTTCTCCCGTGCCCAGGCCGACACTGACATACGCCCCATCACCGGACCACTTGACACTGCTGACATAGGTATCTGGGGATGTCTCGAGAAGAGAGCTAACAGTTCCCGATTCAGCAGACCAGACGTAGACGTTTCTCTCAAGACCAATGGCGACCTGGTTTCCGGAAGACCAGTCAAGAAGGTTGAGATAGTAGTCATCGACAAGACCAGGAGCATCCAGCACGCGCTCGGGTGCGGTGGCAACACGACGTCTGAATTGAGCCGAAGTAGCGTTGGCGTTCTTGAGGGGTCTATTGTATTGGGATCTGAGGTCGACGGGCTTGGAAGATTCAGGTGCAGCAGGCTTGAAGGCAAGGATGCGCTGGTTCAGAGAGACGCCACAAGCGGATGCCAATGAATCTTGGTACGCGACAGTATTAGGGGAAGGACGAGAATAGGTTGATGGTTCGTCATCATCATTTAATGATAGAGATCCGAGGGCGGCCAGAGCATCGTCGGCACCTGATGCAAGGACCGAGGAGCTCTCTCCCGTACTTGTCTTGGGTCGCTTCTCACTAGCATCGAGTTTTCCAGAGCCGACATTGGCAATCGCTGAGCTGGCGGTACGGTTGGGAATGAATCGATCCCCGTAGGAGAGTGTAGTTTTGGTAGACTTTTGGCGGAGGGGACCCTTGCGGGTGCGGTTGCTACCAGGGGTCTTTGCGCCAGTACCAGTAAGTGTGAAGTCGGAGACACCGAGCTCAAGGGCACGTCGAGGAGTTTGTGCACCTTTGGCAATGTTAGACTTTGGCGAGTCGCGGTGAGAGGTTCTTGAGGCCGACTTGAAGTGTGAAGAAAGGTTACCGCCGTATGTGGACTTGTTCGAACGGATGCTCTCCATGTCCAACTTTCTCTCCGGCGTGAAGGGAGATGAATTGTTGTTCGACATCGTAGCGGTACGTGTACGTGGAGAAGGAGTCAAGGGCATCCGTCCGCCAGCGGTACGTGTAGAAAAAAGCCCCGTGTGGGACTTCATCGGTGTTGATACTGCGGTTGCCATTTTGCAATATCTGGTGGGGGTGTTTGTGATCTCGGTCGAAAGACAAGCAAATGTATCGATCGATGATAAGAGGTTCGGTATATCGAACGAGCTCCAAGAGACTCAACCTAATGGTTCCTGGGAGTTGTGTGGTTAGTATATTCGTATTTGTGGTCGATATGTCGAAGGCCTTCGTCAAGAATGGCTCGAAGTCGGGGGCGATCAGCAGCGGCACAGAAGTACAGGCAGAAGATCTAGTGGACTTTTGAAGTATTCTTTTTGAGTATGATGAAGGCGGAAAAGATGTTGCAATAGAGCAAGAGAGGTTGAGAGTGTAGAGGTTGAAGGTGTGCGAGATTGTAGAGTGCGAATGTGCATGAGAGAGGAGGAAGTAGTAGAAACATCGAGGACCAATCCGCCTTTTGAACAAAATGTTGACATGGCCAAAGCGCCCGTTGCCGAGGGGATGGTTCCTGCCTCAGGATGTGGCGTGCGGCTCAGATTTCTCATTAGGCCTAGCTCAGACTGGGGGCAGAAAGCACGGGCATTTCTGAGATCACGAATACGGGAGACCAAAGAACAAACATCCAGTCGTCACTTCTCCCAAGTACTCGTGACGACCTAGCTCTCTCTTCTGGCATTTCCAGGAAGTCCATATACTGTGGTCTCGTCACTGCATCACAACCCGAGAATCATCCTGCGAGGATCTCTTCTGTCCACGAACCTCTCCATACCTCCTTTCGTATCTAGTATGCCCGTCTAGATTTATCAAGATGGCCCAGCCCTCAACCCCAGCCGCTGCCAGCTCGATCTTTGGCTCTGGTACCGGATCGGGCAGTCAGATGGCTATTGGGAATGTCCTCACGCCTAGCTCTGCAGCATCATCTAACAACACCTTCCTTATGCCCAACTCACCCGTGAAGGCAAGAATGGATATGGGTGGTTACCATCCCCAGGTTACAAGGACCCTAGGCCAACGACCGGCCTGCTTGGTCAACGCTTCAGTCACATATTGCGGCAATAATCAAATTTACGCATTTGGAGGATTTGACCAATATACAGACGAGGTGTATAATCATGTCTTGAAATTGGATATGGTCAGCCATCAGTGGAGTTTGGTAGATAATTATGGGGATATTCCAGGAGTCCGGATGGGTAAGTAAATCCCCTACGGTTCTAATGCGCAGTGCTAAGTCCACCTCTAGGCCACACTGCAACGCTTTACCAAGGAAACAAGCTTTTGATTTTCGGCGGCGAGAATGAACATCGAACATACCTCTCCGACCTTATCATCTTCGATTTGAAGACAGCTCATTGGACACAGCCTTCGGTCACTGGCCCTATCCCAAAAGGCAGGGCAAGACATGCCGCAGTTCTACACGACGATAAATTATTCATCATAGGTGGAATCACTGGTCACAATAACTATGTTCTTGACGATATCTGTTACCTCGACCTCAAAACCTTTACTTGGTCCAGATCATGGAAATTCGTAGGTAGATTTGATCATTCGGCTTATCTCTGGGGAGATCGGGTCTGGGTTTTTGGCGGTCTGAGTGAGGATATGGACAAGATTGGCGATATTTGGTGGCTTGACCTGAAAGGCAGTCCAGCCTTCGATTCCCCGCCACCATTTGGTTCTTTGGATCGTCATTCAACTCTTAGCCGAATGTCTAGCTCCTCCCGGCAACCATATTCAATGGCACCAACTGCAGCAGTCGGAAGTTCCGGATATGCCGCGAATTCGAGCAGCGCGCAGGTCAACCCACCATCTTTCCAACTCACAGCTTCCCCTCCTATCGCCCCTGGTAGAATTTCTTCCTTAAAATTTGTCTCTGGTCCCAATATTCCGGCTCAAGGCTCGGGAATGCATTTTCATGTGTATACATCCGGTACGCTTCTTGATTTTGTGACTCCTGCTGCTACTATCACCTCCCAAGAATGCTCTTTGTCGTCTCTTGAACTTGATACCCTACGATGGCAGAAGTTGGCCGAAGGTTGTGATATCTACCGACAAGGTTACAGATGGCACTATTGCACGATGAACGAAGATGGAACGAAGGCCTGGCTTCTTGGTTGTCCTACTGACCCAACTGTAACTGATCTTGGCCCGGGTGGATTTGAGGAATATCTGAGGTAAGTTTGGTCAAGCACTGGGAGCGATTCTTGCTAACAGAAATAGCGATATTATGGAGATCGATCTTCGTAGATATGGTATTATTGGTAACAATCTCACACCTGAGCCTCGTGCAAGTACCTGCATGATGATGCCCTCTGCCGAGCGAAACATCGTTCCTCCTTCGAAAGGCCTGGGTGCAGATCTCGCAAAGCTTTTCAATCAACACCCTGATAGCGGGAGCGGTACAGACTTTACAATAACTGCATTAAAGGATGGTGAATGGGATGAGGATGATTTGATGAGCTCAAGCATGTTGCGCAACAGCAACAATCAAGAGCAAAAGACTTGGCTCGATCCAAATGCCACCACATCGCCTCCTATTTATGTTCACAAGTTAATCCTACAAGCTCGATGGCCACACTTTTCCCGACTATACAGCGCTCAAATGGCGGAATTTCACACCAAGAAAATGCACATCCCGGAACCTTACACAGTAGTCAAGGCATTTCTCTACTACCTCTACACAGACAGCATTCAACCAGAGGACTGTGGTGAGCTAAGCGACGTCGCGGGTCTTCTAGTAATATCAAACATCTACAACATTCCTCATCTTCGCCTCCTTTGTGTAAATCGCCTCTCCAAAGAACTTGACGTGGATCACGCGTGCATAATTTGGCACTGCGCTGGTATTGCCAACGAAGAGTGGCTCCTAAAGCGTGCTGCCAACTTCTGCCTCATGCACTGGGGCCGCGTCGTCCGTACCCAGGGCTTTCTCAAACTCCCGCGCAATGCCCTCGTTGAACTTAGCCAAGAAATCGATATGGAAGGGAGGGTTGTCGGAGGTGAGCAAATTGATTATCTTGATATATTTAATACGTAATGTTCCTGATTTTCATCTAGGCGATGAACTTGCATATGTCGGTGGCCTCGGTGGCTCTAGGTTTGGCTTTGGTGGTGTGGCTAGGAAGGCGAGCATTAATAGTAACCAGACTCAGCAACTCGGGTCCGAAGTCGACGAGAATGAGGAGATGGAGATGTCCTAGGTGGCACACATCGTAATAATGCATGAATGATGGATTATGTATAGGCAAATTCGGTGCACGGCGTCTGTGGTGGGAGTCATGGGACTGACCGATTCTGCTCGTTTGGCTTTTAGCTTTTACTTTTTGTAAGATAAAAGGATGGGCATTCACTTATCGACAGTGTGCGCAATGATAACACAATATTAGTTGACCGCGGGAGTTGGGACTATGCTGCATTTTTGGGCGCTTGATGGCACAATCCGGAGCGGGCATTGCTTGCTTTGCTACATGGTACTATGCGTCACTGTATATAGATCCTGACCTCAGAAATAATAAACGAGCTGGTGGTCAAATATAACATATCGTGTCTCTTGCTGCAGGGCCCTATAATTGGCTCTAAGACTCTTAACATGTGCCTCGGCCGATCATAGTACCTATACTGAGAATGTTGAAGGGTGTACTTAAATGGACATACGGCAATAACTAAATCGACGTACGCTAATTGTTGGTAGATCAATACGTAATTAGCACGTGTTCTGCGCGTGACCATTGGTCACGTGTTGGTCATGGGTCAACGGTCGGAACCCCTGTATATTCAGAACACCTCTTCCGTAGCCTTCAGAACCTCGAAGAATCATATAACTCTACAACCACAGCTTGAATATAATGTATCCAAGCCTCGTGCCATAGGGTCGATTCGACAGCTTCCAAGTTCCAATACAATACTTGTAAATTCAAACCTTCGTCTCCTTCTCCTACCATTGCCACAACCTGAACAACAACAACATGAATTACTCGGAGAACCTAGAACCTATGTGCTCTCGACACTAACCAACGAGTGGAATGTAGAGGGTACATCTATTAATCTGACCCTACTATACAATTTACGATTACGCTGCCAGGACAAGTTATGCTACCGCTATTACAAGCTTCTTGTCTTATGAGCTTGTATTATAGCAAAAGCAATACTTAGATCAGCGTTTTCTGTTGTAGGAGGAGGAGGGCCGCAGAGATCAATAATTCTAGTGGCTGCGTTACTTTAAATCGATATCAGATGCAGTAGAAGGCAGTATGAATAGCTTCATGGTATAGCAAGGGGCAGCTTTGGTCGAGTTGGTAGGCAATGTAACTACTTAGATGGAGCTTGCTCGCCCTATTTGTGCAGTACTAAACTGTATGATGTGTTAAGTTGATAAGCATGCCCCTACAAGTCGATAAACTCATAGCATATTTCGATTTAGGTATACCCATATTAAAATACAGGGAACATTAGAAACGGAGAAGCGAGTACGTGCTACTCAGAGCTCCTCTGAGAAGACTGAAAGCTCTTCGGGATCGATTAGGAAAGTCTTGTCTGATCCGAGGGTCATGCAGAGAAGTCTTAGACTAGTAGACTATAACTAACAAAGTAGAGATGTTTGGCATCATATATGGCTTAACAAAGCTTATGGCACTCGGATTTCAGCTACAGTTTAGCTCATGTAGCGAAAGAAGCCAACCAAAAAAGGTGTAAAGGCACGTGCAAGGCTTTGCAACTCATACAAAGTCTCCAGAAGCCTCTCAGAAGACTTTACTATGGAGATATCTAGTAACGACAGTGGTACGTGATATACTGCTCCCGATCCATAAACGAGAAAGCGTAAATCATTATCACTTTCTCCGGGTATCGTGACATTCTCAGATACAGAGGTATTGTCATAACAAAATAAAGCTCGCGCTACTAACTAGTTACCAGTCATAGGCTCGAGGCTCGCCCCCTAACTAGGGGGCATTCGGGACCGGCCGTTAAGCGAGAAATACTAACAGCAGCCAGAGTACCTGATCAGAACCAGAACCAGAACCAGCTCTGGCTATTTTATGGAAAGTTACTGAACACAAATAAAATGTGGATTTCACTACCTCCGCAACTCCGCACAACGACTCCACCAAAGCTATTATAGTGCACCTAGGGCTTTCCAAAGAAACATACAGAGCTAACAGATGTCCGTGACAGTGACACTCCGTCATCAACCCACATTCGAAAGTCGACTGACCGCGGCACTTTTTCAGTTCAATCATGATACATATCCAAAGATGCACTTAATCTAACAGAAAGATTCGGAGAAAGACTTACGGCTTTATACCTTGACAGCCAGCAACTTCTGCATTCATATTATTGTTAATAATTACTCACTTCGAGTTCATCTCGACGAAATCGAGAAACTCTCACGACTTCATGGATCCACCACCAAATTACAATCGTCCTGACCAAGGATACGATGCAGACGAGCACCTTCATACCTCCTTCATTCGACCAGAAGGTCCGGGATCGCTCTTGGGAAATGGATTTGCGCATGATGTACCAAGGATGGCTGGGCCTCCTCGTCAGCAGCAGCAGCTCCTTACCTTGAATTACCCTCCAAATGGCAGCTTTCTTAGCAACTCCCAGCCAACTTTCTCTGGGTACACTGACCCTGGAATGACTTTACACGGATTTCCAAACAGCGTCGCATCCTTCAATTCACCTCAAATGCATTGGAGCCAATCCTCGTCTCAAAGATTGGCTCCGACACATCTGCAAAGAAATCTATCGGCCAGCTCTTTTGGAAATCCTCATCCACCGGCATTTTGTACCCAGTCTTCTTTCTATACGTCACCACCACAAAACGCAGCTTTCGGCCCTGGAGATCTTCATGGCAATCTGACTAGTGGAGCTTGGTTCCAGCAATCTCACAACCCTCCGGTCCTTCCCGCTTTTACCAATCGACCAAGAGATGCGTCGCATAACGCAAGACCAATGCAGCCAGCACATAGTGTTTCACCGTACGACTTGCGTGCGCTGATGATCGAACCATATTCGGAACCCAATATTTCCTCTGGAAGCTCAGTACCGCGAGATGTTCCAGCTCAGGTAGAACCATCACAAGCACCTACTCCTTCGACCAATCTTCAGCCAGTACAGCAGAGTCCACTTGAGTCAAGCTTGAATTTGGACCAAGTGATAAATGATGCTGTCAACGAGGCATTGCAGCTAATGCGTGCGGCAACAGAAAGTCGGGAAAGCATGACTGATCAACCTGTTGTCTCTTCTTCGACTTCCCTGCTGGGAACAACCATAGATTCATCATTCCAACGAATCACCAACAGAGAAGATGAATTAGAAATAGAACAGCAATCACAGCCAGCTATCCATGATTCGATGAGCCGGGCTCAAGAGTCTGGACATCATAGTTGCCTCGTAGAAACGACCAAGGCCGACCAGTCCGATACTGTCGGTCACAACGATGGTGAAGACTCAAGCACTGCAAGCCAATCAAATTTGAATCCCTCAAATACAGCAGTCCATGCTGATTCAAAAAATTCAGAACGGAAGAAGAGCAATGCTGGGCGACCAACGCTCCGGGCTGAATTAGAACTTGCCAGAAACAACCCCGAAGCAACAGCTGCCAAGGTACAGAAGAAGACCGAGGAGCTTTTGGCTTTGAGGGAACTTGAAAAGAATCCGGGAGAAAAAAACCCTCCTCGGATTGCCAAAGATGTCAAAAAGAAGGAAAGGGAAATCGAGAAACTGAAAGGTTTTCAAGACACGGTCCGACAAGAGCAAGCTTTGGTAGCAGGTCCCGTTATTCCGATCGCGGATGTTGTGCCAGTCAAAAATTCGGAGGTCAAACGACATGTAGGAAAAGCTGGAATGAGCCGGCAGGGCAACTCCATCAAGGGGAAGAGGATAGCTGTTGCCGAAGGCTCTTCTGACGATGAGAGCTTGGAAATAATCTCAGCAACCGAATGGATGGCTAGCGCAGAGGCGAGCCGACATACAAAAGCCGACAATAGCAGCGGAGGAGATTCTAAGCGTAGCAAGCGCTCTTTACCTGAGTCTGAATCGGATTGGGTTCCAACGAAGAAGCACAAAGGCCGGAGATCAAATTCAGATTTGAGTATATACTCAGCAAATGATTCAGACTCAAACACTCTTGGACAGGAAGATGAAGATGATGTCGCCACTAGTACGTCTATCAATTGCGAACATGGGAGTCGAAGAATTAAGAGTGCCGCATCTCGCCAATTCATTCTCGGAGCACAATTAATCCAGGAATTCGGCGAAGAAACTTGTCGAGCATTCCAAATCCAGGAGATCTCAACAAAAAAGATCTACACTGGATCAAAAGTCACCGACGCCCCTCGAAAATTCTCACATGTTTTGATGTACTCGGAGTATTCGAAATCTCACCATGGCCAGCTACAGACTACCTTCGGAGTTCGTTATGATGATCAAAATAGGAAGCAGCAGATCATGTTTGTGAGGCCAAATGACGACGGTACCCTTAGCCAGTCGCAACTTGTCTATATCGTGAGATTTGCTGTCGCTTCTCTTCGACAGGAGGAAGGTTGTCTCTTTGTTGCCTCAAAGGATCCTGAAGATCGTGATCTTCCTACCATGCGAGGGGTTCTTGTAGCGATCTTATCCTTCCTCAATTTAGCCAAAACGTACCCAGATTTCCGATACAAAGCCCATATTCTGCCTGAATGGAGCATTGGGCCATCCGGCCGGCCAAGTTTTGTCTCTGGCGCACCAGAAGTGTTACTGGAAGAAATCGACACTTTCATAACTTACGCGAAGGAGGCAGCTAGTCCTCTTCGATATTTGGATTGCGACATCACTGGTCGCTTGATCCTCAAATCAGTAACTGACGCCAATCAAATCGCTATCCTGGTGGCAAATGGAGAATATTATTTTGCACCGTGGGAGCTCAGCTTCTATCACTCTGCAATGGATCATAGCTATAGACCTCCAATTCGACCCCAAGGACAGCCATCAACGTTGGCCGATCTCCCTCAAGATTCAATCGATGGACTACAACATCTCGGTACAATGACAGACTTCCGGTCTTACGATCAAGAGATGACAAGGATATTTGATATTCAACGGCTTACTAGTTCAAGCACATCAATGACATCACGAAACTTCCGCGATGTTTTCATGGGGGCGCCCTGAATCCAATCCAGTTGAATTTTTGCATTTGGGGCCCGATTTCTTTGCATCTATGGCTTCCTTTCCAGTTTATTAGAGTTGGAGATACCACTTGGGGAGTCAATAAATTGCCGAGGAAACGGAGAGGGGGAAATGGAGAGGGGGAAATAAGGTCTGGCATCGATCAGCAGAAATGTATCTAAACCCAAACAATCATGATAAATACCAAACGCAACTTTAAAAACGAGCCAGTACTTCTCAGAATAAACATTTTAAAGTTTTAGGCAAAGTCATTACATCCCAGAGCATTTCTATAGCCCAGGTAAATATCCCTTCAATTGCCATTCAAAAGACCTTCTAGAAAGCACCAAAAGTGAGTCCTAACAGTGAGAATGCTGAGTAGCAAAAGGTACCTGATGGGCGGCCCCGGGCGGGTCCTACAGCGTGCTTATTTCTCGTGATTTTGGGGGAGTAGAGCATTAGACACACTAAAGCGATATGCTGCTGAGTGAGAGTGGTGACTGATTATTGCCTTCCTATCATTGTCAGGAAATAAAAGCACGAAAAATTTTCAGCGTATAATATATGCAAACTTGTAGGTTAATTATACTTGAAACAGGCATGATTTTTCTAGAAAATCAGATTGATTATTTGAAATATGGAATAGGGCTTGTACAGAAATATGCATATTAAAATGCAAATGATGACAATGAAGCAGCTTTCTTGCATGCCAAATACGTCAAAACTCTATTTGGTGATGTTTTTTTATGAGATTTATTAGATCTGTTCCCAATCAGGATAATACCTGGGCATACAAAATGCTTCTCGTAGACCAAAAGAACACGCCCGCTGCCCGCATAGAAATAGCTACATCTACCGAATACATATTCATATAAATATCATTGTCTATAATTATTCTCCAAAAGATTTGGTATTGAATCGAGCAGTTACCAGCGAGGGTGTCCCAAATGATGGTCGGGCGATATTGAGTGTGGATATTGGTTGCTTGTAGAAGGCACAGGAGTAATCGGATCTAACTCAATAGAACCGCTATCTGACCCATCAGGGGTTACCCTCAAAAAAGGGACATTTGATGTAGTTGGTGAGCCATTCCGGAATGGCGTGTACTGTGGCCGAAAGGGCTCCTCGTGATTCGTCTCGTTACGAACGAATGTCGGATCTGCCGGTTGCAAATCATTTGCTTTTACTTCTAAACCACGTCGCCGGTTGTTGAGATGGATGATATCTTGTTCTCGAACATTCAAACCCCGGTTCAACAATGTTCGGGCATTGTCGCCGTCAATCCCGACGATCATGATTAATATGACTATTAATCCCAAAGCTGCAGCTGGCGTGCACGCCCACAACCACCATGAAGAATACCATAGCTCATCCGTCAACGAATTCAGGTCGACGTAGCTTCTCTTACTGTGTGTAAGCTCACCAGAGCGGCACCAGCAGCTATTGAAAAAGCCAATTTGCATAATCAAGATGATCAGAATTATCCAAATTGAACATACAACGTCTTTGACTATTGTCCCAATCCAGAGTTTCTTGGCAGTTGTAATAAAGTATTTGAAGATTGAATCAGTAAGACAGCTTAATATCCATGTACTGACGATGACAGTCCAAGATAGTGAACGACATCCGAAACCGACCAGGGGCGTGAAGTATGACAGACAGAGCGCTGGAGCATAGCTACCACCAATTACAAACAAGACCGAGATGAGGAATAAAGATGTTGGACTGCGATCGCTAAAGACATATTCATCCTTGGTTGTAATCCGTTTGGAAGGGCGCCACGAAGAGTTCATTCCCAGCCAAGCGGCCATTGATGGCCATTTCCGAACATTACTGACTTCCTCAGCGCCATCTGTATCTTGGTCTAGGAGAGCTTCAGCTTCGACAATATCTGGCCTTGACTGCCCTCTCACGGCGGGTGAGACTTGAGCACCGCTCTGGCGATGAATTGCACCATCCCAGCCGACCTTTGTATCAAGTTTGATAGGCGGAAACAGTGATGGCCTTTCCACACCCAGTTTTTTATCATACTCATGTAAGTTTCTCCGGAGTTCTTGAATGATATCAATGATAGCAGTCGAGGATGTGAAGGCTCCTATATTGCCACTGATCTTGACCAATGGGATAAAAATGAACAAAAGGCTAACAGCAGCAATCGTGTGAGATGTCTGATTATTCAGTCGCAAAGTCCAAGTGCGAATAAAGGCAGCGAAAAGACCACCTAGAAGACCGCAGATTGCGATCCATGTTGTAAGCTGAGACTCGGAACGATTGGATGTGAGTCGTTGAGCTGCAAGCCTAGAGTATGCTAGGATTAGCATTGAACTAACAGAGGTATGTTTCAATCATTCGAGAAGTAAGGTGCTGACGATCGAAATATGCAATTATAAGTCCGCTATGATGAATTTACAGGACTTACTCGATATAGTATGTCTCAGTGTTGTCAGGGCTAACCGAAAACTGAGTATCCTGGGCCGTCTTCTGTCCACCGCTCCCCCATGCTGTAAGTATTCGAACGAGAGGCTTAATTCTTGACTCTCCTTGGTTATTTTGAATATGTAACCGGTCTCCGCTTCCTACATTGGCTGGGCGCAGCTGCTGCATAGGTGCAGGAACCCCGAGGGCTGAAGTGGGCGGCGCTCGAGCCCTCAAACTCTCAAAAAAGTTCGTCGAAGCATCTCGCCAACCAATTTCATCATAGGCACTCCAGACTGTAGCGACTGGCTGTCCATTAAGAAGCCCTGTGGTGGTTGCCCTCCGGAAGAATCGGCGATTAGCCTCTTGACGTGTCAACATGCTCCACAGACTGTCAATTGGGTCTCCGAGCAGATGAACGATGACTTGGCAGATGTTTGTTGCTGGTAGCGGAGCAAAATGAAAATGGCCCACCAGGACTAATGCTGGAAGCAGCCAAAGAACGAGCCTCAAAAGTGTGTCCTGTGCTGGCCAGAGTCCGTAACCGGCATGGCAGATTTCTTCGCACCCTTTCAATGTTAAGAGAACTCTATCAGGGGCTATTCTTTCCCCTGTTGTTTGATTGAATAGAAAGTATTGGCGTTCATCTGTGAAATCCGAGGTGTTGAGGTTCTTCACCTCCTCAAAACAATAGTCAAAGTCGACGTCCCAAACCCAACTGGTTATAGGATTAGTATGTTGTTAAGACGTTTGATATAAGAGAGTCGAGACATATCACTAGGTTCATCGCCTCGTAATATACCAATAATATCATAACACAATCCGACTTACTGGTGAGCACGCGCAACAGAAAACAGCCAAAAAATCCCAACCAGCAATGTATTGCCTAAAATCATCTTCTTGTGGAAAATCTGTATCCCAAGGGTTAGAATGAGTCGGAAGTAACTTTGATATCGGATTATATTAAGGTAGATGTAAGAGGGGAGAGGATATAAAGAATAAAGAGAGAAAACGAAGGAAAAAAGTTCAAAAAACGGAGATGTATGTAGGCGAGAATTGAGCAGGCAGCAAGGACTTAAAAGAGGGCAAGACGAGGCTGTGACAACGATATATCAGGGGCATCAAGGGGTAAATATATATGGTCATATTGGGGGGTGGCGGTGCGGCATTCAAATAAGGTTATTGCTTGGCAATTTGGCATACCGTGCCTAGAGATCGCCTCGTATCAAAATGCTATATTCAGACACCGCGAGGTAATCTCAAAGCCTCCACAAATCCAACCACTCGAGAGCCTGATACTTGTGCTACCGCCGCGAGGCTCTGCCCCCACCACCACCACGACTATCCAGGGTGTGAATGGCTGATCTTGCACTTTGGTCATTTGAACAATGAGGTGTGCACTCCAGGGTGTACGTGTGGTCGTAATATTAGAATTTAAACAGTCGCTGCATTCTAGCAGACATGTAATAGAAAAGACAAAATTTCAAATATATTAATTTGAACCTCGAGAGTATTCTTCCATCATGTCGATTGCAAGAGTCAAGACTCGTCACTCGGGGCATAAAAAATCGTTAGTGGTGCACATATTATGAACAAATCTCAGTTAAGTACCGAATTATTATATTGGGATTTCGCGGCTGAAAAAGATAATTTTTGTTGTCTTTAATGCCAGTGTTTCAAGTTTTGGAGGCGATGAGTTTGACATGCCTATGTAAGCTAAGCCATGTCACATTGTCACACTGCAGCCACTCTGAAATTGTGAGCCTTTACACTGGGTTACAATTAATATACATCATATTTATTTCTGCACCTACAGCTGACTCTTAGTAAGCTTACATATGCGAAGCAGTGAAAATTTAATTCTCCTATCTATGGAGTGTTGCAGCCGGCGATAGGAGCGGATTTTGTGAGGGGTTTGGTGGAATGGCAGAGGGGTGAAAATGTTAGAAAAGTAGTGAGGACCAGTTACGTCCAGCCTCGTTAGTTAGTGATCTGTACTGTTTTGATAGCGACGACAAATGCAAGTTGAGGTAAAGGAATAGAAGAATAACAGAATTAGAGCTACCCTAGTGACAGTACTAGTCACGTTAACATGGCTTTAATTACGTATGTATCTATTGTGAAAATCGCAGACAACTTCCAGCTCTCAAACAAACCGTGGAATTAAAGTAGATATGGTCATTAAAGTCGTGCAATACCGCAAGGCTGGCGATATAATGAACCGTGATGTTGGTGCAAAAAGTGTTGTGAGATTCTCCCAATCGAGGTTAGTCTGTTGAAGGTTTCTCCCGAAGAAGACTAGAGTTTTAACCATCTACCCCAGAAAAGAACTTTTGCTTTAGCATCCTGGAAGAATATTCAATAGAGCCACAGAAATAATGTAAGTACCGCTCTATTCTGGGAATTTTGTGTACATTAAAACCTAAGGTTCGCATGGGAACAAAGAAGTTGGAGCTGGACATGTCCCTCGGACATCCTTCCAGGTTTACTAGAACAGCAAAGCAATTAATCATAGCAAGAAGCCACCTTCCAGACCACGCCTTGATTAGTCAAGCAGCAAGAATACCTACCTGTCCAGCCACTCCTGTCATCTCATTCAGTCCAGTGGTGTGAGAGGTTCCAGGACGGCTTGTCGATTTACAGGTGAACATATCTGCTCCCTCCACCGCCAGCAAGTTACCTTTCATTCTTCTCCCTCATGGGCAAGGAATATCCAATCACCTCTCCTCTTTGAACGACTCCGGTCCCCTAATTAACTTCTGGGCTGGGCACGGTTTTGCTGTCATCCAACCCACCTATCTGAGCTCAAAAATTCAAAAATTTAAATTGACATATTCAGGGAGTCCAATGTTCTGGAAGTCTCCTGTTGAGGATATGAGCCACATCATTGACCAGCGTGACAATATCGAAACTTGCGTACCTGTGATCAAAAGACGCTTGGATTAGAGTCGTGTTGCGGTCGCAGGACATTCGATTAGTAGGCACACGGCTGGAGTTTTGCTAGGAGCCGGTATTACAGACCCCAAGAGCAGCAAGGTCGTGACTCGTGAATCTGATCGAACCGATGCCTGAAGCCTGTAATGTTTTAAAAGTCCTAGACGGCATTGGCAAGGTTGGCAGCAAGTGAAGTCGAGGGGCGGACAAGGCTTGGGTGATGCACTGATGGTGGGCTGGGTTCGTCCGCAGCAACTTTCAAACCTGGAGAGGTTTTACTTCTGCTACACTGGGTGGCTTATAAATATACAGTGACAACAAATGAAAGAGACAGCACTTCCAGTTAACAGTATTAAAATTGTAAAGGAAGAAAATTGCAAACAAGGCTGACTCAGCTTGTAGAAATGCACTAGCCTCGACCCAGTCGCCTGTGGGTCTTCGCATTCCATTCATCTTACTTTTAGACTTATAAATCCCATATTTTGGGTTTCTTGTCCTTTAGCTCTGCAATAACCACTGACTGGGCTCTTATGATAGCATTTTCTATTTCATTTTGGGGACTTTTCATATAGTGCTCTCAGCTATCCATTCGTTTATTTACATAGGAATTCGGCTAAGCGAGACAAGGGGTCAACCAGTCTGCAATATTAATGCAAAGTCTACCTGCCTCTCTTGCAACCCCTATTTTCGAATCAAATTTCTCTTTCTGTCATAGCTCAGACCTGATTTCTATAGCAGATGTTTAGGGGCTACTAGACATGATTGTACAGCTTTTTCTTTTCGCTTGTGAGCGACTATGCCGCTAGCGAATGCTGCTAATGTATTTCGGTATTACAATATCAATATTCAACATAGAGAGTAGGAGGCTGTTTTGTTTCCTTTTTGGAAAAGATACTAGCCTCTAGAAATGTTCATAGCTCAAGCGTCTATCAATAGAACAAAATTTTGTGAGACTCGCAGTGTTACAACGGAGGTTCAAGCTCAACGGGTCAATTAATAGCGCTTCATGTCAAAGAGTTATATTTTGGAGGGAATATCAGAAGAATTCTGTTTTAAAGAGAAAAGAATGGTTTCGTTTTAATTGTGTCTGAGCGCAGGCCAAACTTCGTTCTAGGTAATGAAAAAATTATCCGCAAGAACCTGTGTTCATGATATTAAAGTTCCCTCATTGGTAGCAAGAGAGGAACTGTGGAGAACTGGTGCTTACAAGTGGAGCAATGGGAATCATGTCAAAAACTACACCTGGTGGTCACCCACCCAACTACTAATCTGCCGATCTGAGGCTTGTGTATGGCAGAGCGGACGGGATGCCCAATTCTCCTCAGTCTATGGTCGTATGTGTCTGTCAATTCTTTTACTTCCTACTATGAATATTGGTCATTTGATGTAATCCTTTAAAAGAGTTGCAATCTCAGTGTGACATGCTCGAGTCTAGGATCTAGTGATCAGATATCCTAATTCCAAGACAGCAATTATTATTCTCGCTTTTCAAAATGGGTTCACGGATACAGAATGTTGGGGCGAGCATGCGTACCTGGCATAAAGCTATTAATAATATGATACTGTACCGCTGCACGTGCCTCCCCACAGATCACGTCCAATTCAACCCCGTAGACGGTAGTTCATTATTCGACTACAAGAATATTACCCATTAACAGCTTGAACATTCATCTGAGTGCTTACTGCATCAAGATACCCCACTATTGAGTTCCCCTTCGAGTTTTGTTTTAGTGGAGACAAATGCCGCCCGTTGGACAAAAATGGAATACAGAATATGCAGTATAAGCATCTAGATCCAGCACAGTATGAAATTGGAATGTTAATCATAAATGGTACCAGACATGATAGACTGATGGTAAATTACAATATACCTTGGAATATACTTCTCTGGTAGATTCATGGCCAAATTCTACACCGTCCTATCTGTGGGACCGCTGGGGCGAACAGACCAATACACAAAGCAGATCCTATTGGAGCGAGTCTGGGTTATCCAAGAACTTGGCTCTGGCTCTAAGTTCAAGGTGATTTTTGGGAAGATAGAAATCTCATGGAATTAATAGATAACTGGTTGAAATTTTCTCAAAATCTATGATTTACATGTGATTAAAGGCAGTTATTGGCGGTATCGTCTGGCTATTTCTAAAGCTAACATTGTAGAAGTAGAGAAAATTGTGAAAAGAAGAAGATTAAGGAGAAACCAGCTGGGGTCTGTACTATTGAATTATTTGAATATCTGAGATCCAACCCCTCCAGGCTAGGCTACTTTCAAAGTAGCAATAGCAGGTTTCATGGAATATGGACTTACTAATTGAAAAAGACGTTACACTCTGGCACTGAAGGCTATATGATATTCTTAGATTCTAGAAATGAGAGGAGAGCAGCCTACCGACATAACGAGTCGCGAAGAGAGACTGAGACCCCAAAAGGACTCAAATGCAGATATGGAAGCTCTTCGGACTCCTCCCGACTGTCCCTTTGCTGACATGCGACTCACTGTCCGTGAACCTAGGCTCAGGCTCTTTGCCCAACTATGGACCGTGAAGAATCACCGATTCACCTACCTTCATTGTCAGGTGCATTTTCGAATTGTAGCTGGACAAGGGCCATAGCAGAGCTCGAAGTCTGCATCCGCTAGTCTTCCTGCTTCTTCGGGATCGTTGCCATTACTTATGTAAGAGTCAATTAGTCCTTGTCGATTCCGCCCAAAGAACCACACTGTCCAACGGTGAAAAGCTCGTTGAGGATCGGGCATTATCACCGGACCTGGTTCTAAACCAAAGATAAGCTTGAAATCTTGGTCGGCTATCAGCATAGCAGACTTGATAGGGAAACCACGATTCACACAGCTAAAGACTCTTCGCCAACGAATCGTAGAGACGTTCCACTGCGCCCAGTTGTGGATGTCTCTGAATCTGACACGGAGGAAGGATTTGTAGTTATTGAAGTCAGTCTCGAAGCCTCGATCAGCCTCCACTTCTGCTGCTCGTCTAGGGTCAACGCCCTCAGTGGTAGGATGTGAAGCCATATATTGCTGGATCTTGGTTTCTCGCTGTGCAGATTGCATCCATGAATCCCAGAAGACAAAAGTTCTGAGCTCAGGGCCTAGAGGGTAAGCTGGTGGTTGAGCTGCAGAGTACGCTGGGAGGCTGCTTGATTCTTCTGAGCCATCCGAGTAGTACTCAGGTGGATCTCCTGGAGCATCCGCATTTTCTGGGTGCAAATCAACCTGGTTCGGGATGTCATCTTGACCAAAGACATCGGAGTCATTATTTAGATGATTTGATTGACTTGAAGACTCGCCCGCCTCATCTGGTGTTGTGTGAGAAAAGTGTGCCATCTTTGTTGTGAGAAAGAAAGTCTGTTACGAAATTAGAAGCTTGCATTTTCAGAACGTTCCGGCAGATATATATAGGTGATACAACAAGCTATTTCATGTTTCTGTTCTTTGTTCATGTACTGAATCACTGTTTGTTTGTGTAGAATCGATTCTGAAAATAACTACTCGTTAGACGGTGACGCGGTGTAGCGCCACTACACTTCATTCATCAGGCCTGCTGTTCAGTGTTCACAACTGAGGAAAATTATTGTACAGCGGAAATTGAATATTAAGTAACAAAGGATTTTTACTGTACATTACGCTACGAGAGGAAAAGAGACTGAGAATGATATATGGACAGGACAGCGGGAGGTCAGCCCATCCTATTTCAATATCCTATTCAAAAAGCTAACATCATATCTCTGTCTCGTCGCATCTCCTCTTCGAGATAACGATCAACTAGATCACTCTCAGCTTCCTGATAGCTGAGACTTCGGCTAATAAGCCATTCGCGGAACTTGTGGATGTGACATCGTAGTGCACTTAGATGCTCTAGTCCGTTGCGGACTTTCTTCCGGGCAAAGGTCTGGCGTATAACCTCGCAATGAGCATCTGTCTCCGTTAGAGACTCCCGTATCGTCAATTGTTCATTGGATGATACCTGCCAATTACTCTGTGGATCCGGTCGGGGAGGAAAAACACAAAACATTCGGTAGGTGGGAGGGGAACCTTCACCCTCCCCGTAGCTGGGAGGGTCCCCAGTCGTGTCATCTTGGTAGACTGGCGGGTCACCGAGCTCTTGATGTCCCCCTTTTCTACGAGTTAGGCCGCGAGTAAAGGTTAGCATTTTAGATTCTTGATGTTATGTACTTGGGAGCAGCGACTTGTAACTATCTTTTAGTCCCGCCGCTGGGTGCCTAGTGACCTACCGCTCTAGAAGGATAGATTTTAAAGAATTAATCTCACTGTTACCATTTTCTTTCGATACTGTTCGTATGTTGCTAGGCTGCTTTCACTGTCAATATGATGTTGAACAAATGTATTACCCCGAACAAAGACACTATCGTGCTTTGTTAGCAAAGCACAAAATGCTGCGCAATGACCAGCCGACTGGCTCGGAGAACAATGTCATTCTCTTGAAAGTTCAAGGCAATCTAAATTCTTCCAGATAAGAAGTTCAAAGAAAAACAGTCTTGAAAGCTCCGATAATAAGATCACGTTAGGTGACTGGATTTCCTTTTTTCTCTAGATGCCACAGCCAAATATGCCCAGGATTACTTAACATATCAATTCAAAGAATAATAAAAGGTTCTATAATGTACTATTCATGCTTGAATATAACACTCTAATTTTCCGGGCTGAGACAGGAGCCCGGTGTTGTATCGACACGCCCAAACACATGTTCACTCGGTGGCACTGCTAATCCCCCATGATCAGAAATTCTTATCATTCTTAGTAATTTCTTACCCGCTTGCTTATCTCCATCCATCTAATGGCGGGTCTCTATATTGTATCGAATTTTATTTCCCGCCAACAATTACTTATTGTTAGACTGGGGTTATAACCAGCATTATTCTTGAAAGGGGGTGCTGATCAAAGGGATTGATGAATCTGTAGACTGTGGTCCATTCTGTTTTGTGTGATGAATCATAAAAGGTTGTAACTGTCGGTAGTACCTATTTCCATGGTACTTCCGAGTTGGCCTTGGTGTTGTTGATTGGTGTTCAATTGGTTCAATTGGGTAGGAGACGAGAGATTG
>QYAL01000023.1:316021-354903 GCA_003988805.1 Ploettnerulaceae sp. D365 | reverse complement strand
CTATGGGAGATGTGTTCTATATAAATAGGGGTTCGGCGGCGGTCCGTGGCCGAACCCGTGACCAGGGTCACGTGACCCACCATATCGATTTACCAACAGTAACAAAGAATTTCAATTTTGAGGCCACATATTACTTTGATCTTATCACAATTCGCGATCTTGAGCTCTTTACAGGACGATAGGACGTACAGTGTGAAGCAGTCGGTAAAATGCTGTTTGGCCAAGATCAATTGCTGCTAAGAACTTATCAGAAACTTCAGAAGTAAAGGTTTACTTTGAGCTAACGCCTTTTATGCCTTAATTTTGGAACTTAATAATATTCAGTATGCAGTAAGGTCCCCTTTTTTTTAGCTTACTTAGAAATTCTCGTTCCTTTGCTGAGTAGGATATTATTGGCACTCGCTATCAATATTTTTATTAGACAAAAGACCAACATTCACTATGAACACCTTTTTGGGGCTGCATTTGGATTCGCAACACCTTCAGAGACGTGCAAGTAGCCCCTTTCTTAGAATGTATTCAGTGTCGCGCTGTGTCGTTATATGCATTGTAGAAGCGCGCTCGAGAATGGCCCATCCCCCTATATTCTCGCTTAGCCCCTAACTCTGCATGGGGTGCTATATTTTGTCGCGGGCGGCCGAGTCACCTCCTGTCTGTCTAAAGAAATTGAGAGAGCAAACTTTCTTTATTGATTTCCTCTCTTTTGGAATTAAAATAGCCATTATTCCCCAAGATATTATCGACGAGTTGAAAGCAATATCGCCGATGAGATCATGTTCGGAAATATTGGTCGATTCGCTATTGGAGAAATATGACCTTCAACGAGCCTTTGGATCTGGGCAAAACGGAGGTATTATTACTTCCTTAGAAATATAGAGCGCATAGGAGATTTCCATAACAGTCGCTAATTCAAGAATGTAGGGGTTTGAAGATATAATTAGAAGAGGTTGTGGTCGGATCAGATTGACAGGAATCAAAATCCTAGACTCAGCAGGATCGCTGCAGGCTGGAGGGGAGGTAATATGGTAGGTCTGGAGCCGGTGATGTGATAAGTGAGTAATGTGTGATTTTCCATCATATGGCTGCGCGTTACCTCCATTGCAAAAGCGCGGTGGAGAATCAGAATTCTTGACAGGTTGTAACAGGAAATTCTGGTTCCGGAAAGATTACTTGGGATGGACTGATCATCATTAATTACGTCTGGACTTTCAAGAGTATGGATTTGGGAGACTTAGGACGGCTCTTGATTTTAAAATTTAGTTTTAGGAGAAAATAAAGTCATGCGCCATTGCTGTTCAGTATGCATTATGCTCATACTCCGATTACATTACCAAACGCCAGAGAAGTGATGTGCCATTAACGTCTTCGTCGACTTTTCTTCTTTCCGCCTCCCTCATCAGCACTTCCATTCACATCGCCATCGAATGCGTAATCTCTCCCTGCTGTAGGGCTCTTCCGCCGCATCTCTCCTCTGCCAATAGCAATGAACTCTTCCTCACTCTCGCTATCCATCAAATCCAATTGCACCGGCATTCTAAACCAATTCTCCAGCTCCACAATACTGCCTTTGACAGGCTCAACGGTAAGAACATCGATATCATCGTCCTCCAAATCCAGTCTCCGCTTGTGGATCTCCTCTTGAGGGTGAATATCAAACTCGTCTTCGTGCTCAACATACTCCACATTCTCTTCCACTTCGACGAAATCGGGAGCTAAGGCTGACCAGCGTTGTTGTGGGATGATCGACCAGATGTTTATCCTTCCAGACTCTAGTCCACAAGCCGCTATCAGTGGCCGATGAGGATGCCATTCTACTACACCATGTTCCTCCTTTGGGCCTTCCAAGATCTTCACCAGCGATCCATGGTTCCGTTCCCATATATAAATGTCATGATTGTTGAAAGTGCTGGCTGAAACATACTCCCCCGTCGAGCTAAAAGAAACATGATTCCAGCTCAGTCTGTTGACCACATCCTGAAATTTGTGCTCAACCTCAATGTCGATTGTATCGGGATCTAGTTCTGGCGCTGAGAAATTGGGTAACTGGATGGTGCGGATTATTCGGTCTGATGAATTGACTACTACATCTCTTCCTGCGCTTGTGAGCCGCAGATAGACCACAACACCAGCGCAGATTTTTGTAGAGTAAATTGTAGTCTGCGAAGAAACTTCAATAACATTCAGCCAACCCTTGTTTGTGCCCGCTAGTATATGGTCTCCAGTAGATGTAAACACCGCGACAGTTGTAGATTGTTTAGCATCCTGCGCAGCTTGCTTCTCGCTTATAGGGTCTTCGCCGTCGCCATATATACGCTTAGGTGGAGAGGGGAGGTTTGATTTGATGACGTGACGGCCAGAAGCATCAACGAGGAGGGGTTGATCTTCGAAAAGGGCGACGACAAAAACAAGACTGTACTGATATCAATATCTAATCGTCACGACGCTAATTAGACTTACTGATTCCAAGGATGCAGCTCTGCAATGTAGACGGGGGCTTCAAATCGCACAGTCCGTAGAATGCGTCCTTCTCGAAGGTCCCAGATATTGCACTTCCAGTCTTGACTGCCCGTGAGTAGATATCTGCCATCGCGTGACCAACTCAAGGATTGAACCTGTCGGGTATGCCCCTTCAGTTTGCGTGCTACTCCATTAGTTTCCACATCAAAGATCACAACTGTCCCATCTGCGCGCCCTGCGGCCAGGAAGTCACCCGTGCGGTTAAAACGCACACACGTTGCGTGCCCGCTACGAAGTCTTCCTGTTGTTGATTCAGGGTAATCTTGGGCGAGAACAAAGGGATCCACGAGTGAGAGATTCATCGTGATAGTGCGTTGCGGTCGTTACGTTGCGGTTCGCGATTGTTGCATGAAGAAGTTGAAGTGGTCGGCGAGGCTGGAGTACCTAGGTAGTAGTGGTGGGATGCGCAAGGCTGAGAGACAAGTTTACAGTACCAGCGAAGCGGGTCATTTTATGTTCGATTGCAACATGATTGATTTTTCTTCTCCTAAACATTCATGGCCAAGGTTCCATTCCATCTTTACTTCTGCCAGTTCTAAAAGAATATTTTCTATTTTCCAACCCAGTGGCCAATGTTTGGTCAGAAATCTACGCGTATTCCCCCAAATAAATATAAGAATCACGGTTTCTTATATGATATATCATGTGACTATTGGCAACCCGCAATCTCATTGGGTCAATTGGATTATTCAGAGTTACAATTCTGACTCATTGCCGTGATTCATGTATCGAAGAGACAATTCTTTGTTGCAGGCGAGTCAGCCACGCCGCATTCAATTGGTCCCTCGATGAAGACTCATTCAGACCCAGACTGTATAGACCTAAGAACACCAGAAGACCGCTCGATATTAAATATGCAGCTAATTCTAGAAAATTCAATGCCAAAGAAACTCTACAAGTTTATTTGATATGTTATGGGTACTTAGAAATGCTACAGAATTCAATTACTGAGATAATTGCTGGACGAGTGTCAAAAGTCGGCCTCTTCCCGTCCACCCTTGTAGCCAGACTACGACCGAATCGGGAGTAGCGTGCTTGAGGCTCAGTGATTCTTTCAAAGGACGAACAGTCGAGAGAACCTCCTAGTCGCGCTCCTCCACTATCAACACCACGACATCAACCCCATCTTCAGGAATCGCGCGTACACTATCGTGTATTCCCTTCCGACGGTCTTTCTCGCGAGAAAGGGTACCATACATTCTCTACTACGCCTTTCGACGTCACTTCTCTGGATCTTTCACGGTCGGACATCTGAAAGGTTCGAACAGGCCTTTGGCCTTGGCCGCCTCCAGCGCCATCGCATCAACACTCTCATTTCCATCACGCGCATTAATTCATCTTGTGTGTATTAATACTCTGTGATACTGAGTTCCATTTGCGATCGCCTCGAGCACTGACTGCGTTGCGCCGATTCCACGATAATCGCCCTTTGCCATTCGAAGGTGAATATCAACAACATTCACCAAGATGGCCAACCTCAACTTTGCGCATTCCGATGCGCCACTCCGCACTATCCAAGAGGTGCAGTTTGGACTGCTATCTCCTGAAGAGATCAAGAATATGAGCGTCTGTCATATTTTGTATCCCGAAACCATGGACGAGACTCGAACAAAGCCGCGTGAGCAAGGTTTAAACGACCCTCGACTTGGATCCATTGATAGACAATTCAAGTGCGCCACATGCGACCAGAACATGTCCGAGTGCCCAGGCCATTTCGGTCACATCGAATTGGCAAAGCCTGTCTATCATCCGGGATTTCTGAAGAAGATCAAGAAGCTGCTGGAGATGGTTTGCCACAATTGTGGTAGAGTATTGCTAGACAGAGTCAGTGGCTTGCATGGCGGACCGGTTCTTTAGTTCCACGGCTAACATCAATGTTTCAGAGTAATCCGGCATACAAAGCAGCAGTCAATATTCGAGATCCCAAGCGCAGATTCGACACAATATGGCGACTTTGCAAGCCTAAGATGATTTGTGATAGTGATACGTCAATGACGGAGGAAGAATCTGACAGTAATCCAAAGGACGCAGCCAAGCGCGTTCATGGAGGATGTGGCAATACCCAACCAGAGGTACGCCAGGCAGCCTTAGAGTTGTTTGGTACTTGGAAGGTCCCCAAGGATGAAGATAACGAGGGCGCATCCCCGGAGAAGAGACTGATCACACCAGAGATGGCCCTGAATGTCTTCCGAAGCATTTCCACTTCTGAAATCTTCGATCTTGGATTGAGCAATGACTATGCGCGGCCAGAGTGGATGATCATTACTGTTCTGCCAGTTCCACCTCCACCTGTTCGACCAAGTATTTCTATGGATGGGACAAGTCAAGGCATGCGAGGGGAGGATGATTTGACATACAAGCTAGGCGACATCATTCGTGCCAATGGCAATGTTCGACAGGCACAACAGGAAGGCTCTCCAGCCCACATCCAATTTGACTTTGAGAAGCTCTTGCAATATCACGTTGCCACATATATGGATAACGATATTGCTGGTCAGCCACAAGCTTTGCAGAAGTCCGGTAGACCTGTCAAGTCTATCCGCGCCCGCCTAAAGGGCAAGGAAGGCCGTCTCCGTGGTAACTTGATGGGTAAGCGTGTGGACTTCTCCGCGCGTACAGTCATTACTGGTGACCCAAATTTGTCACTGGATGAAGTCGGTGTACCGAGAAGCATTGCACGGACTCTGACATATCCGGAAACTGTCACACCATACAATATCGGGAAGCTGCATCTCCTTGTCGAGAACGGCCCCAATGAACACCCTGGAGCCAAGTATGTCATTCGTTCTGATGGAAGTCGTATCGATCTCCGACATCACAAGCGTGCAGGTGCTATTTCATTGGAATATGGCTGGAAGGTCGAGAGACATATCATTGATGGGGATTTTATTGTTTTCAATCGTCAACCTTCTCTGCACAAAGAATCCATGATGGGTCACAGAGTCCGAGTCATGCCTTACTCGACTTTCCGACTCAATTTATCAGTTACATCTCCGTACAATGCTGATTTTGATGGTGACGAAATGAACTTGCACGTCCCACAGACCGAAGAGACTCGCGCCGAGGTCATGCAGCTCTGTATGGTCCCTTTAAACATTGTTTCGCCCCAACGGAACGGTCCTCTCATGGGCATTGTTCAGGATACTCTCGCGGGTGTCTACAAGCTCTGTAGACGAGACACTTTCATCACGAAGGAAAGTCTCATGAACATTCTCCTCTGGGTTCCTGAATGGGATGGCGTCATTCCTCAGCCTGCTATACTCAAGCCACGACCAAGGTGGACGGGAAAGCAGGTCGTTAGCATGATTATTCCGGATATTGTTAATCTGAACATGCCTAACGACGCTCGTGAGGACGCTCCTCTCAAGGATGATGGTCTCTTAATTCACGAAGGAGAGCTCATGTTTGGTCTTATGGCTAAGAAGAACATCGGCGCAACCAGTGGCGGTATCATCCACATCATCTTCAACGAGTTAGGCTCCGACGCAGCTATGGCCTTCTTTAATGGATGTCAGCGTGTCGTGAACTACTGGCTTTTGCACAACGGTTTTAGTATTGGTATTGGTGATACTATTCCAGACAAAGCTACGATTGCGAAGATCGAGGGTGCCATTCAGGCACAGAAGGATGAGGTTGCTGTTTTGACTGCCAAGGCCACTGCCAACGAGCTCGAATCTTTACCAGGTATGAACGTTCGGGAAACTTTCGAGTCCCAGGTCTCGAAGGCGTTGAACACTGCCCGTGATCAAGCTGGTACGAAGACGGAGGGTGGTCTAAAGGATAATAATAACGCTGTCACCATGGCTCGATCCGGCTCTAAAGGATCTACCATCAACATTTCCCAGATGACGGCATTAGTCGGCCAACAATCCGTAGAAGGAAAGCGTATTCCCTTCGGATTTAAGTACCGAACATTACCCCATTTCACGAAAGATGATTACTCTCCAGAATCCCGCGGATTTGTGGAGAACTCATATCTTCGAGGTCTCACACCTACCGAGTTCTTCTTCCACGCTATGGCTGGTCGGGAAGGTTTGATCGATACTGCAGTCAAGACTGCCGAGACTGGATACATCCAGCGTCGTCTAGTCAAAGCTTTGGAAGATGTTATGGCCAAATATGATGGCACGGTTCGGAATTCCCTCGGCGACATTGTCCAATTCGTCTATGGAGAAGATGGACTTGACGGCGTCTGCATAGAAAAGCAAAAGGTTGACTCGATTAATCTGGACGACAAGAAGTTCGCTGCTCGTTACCGGCTCGATGTTATGGATGAGCGTAATCCAATATCCTCCGAACTCTTAGAGCATGCAAATGAGCTTGCTGGTGATCTCGGTGTGCAACAACTTCTCGACGACGAGTGGGATCAGCTCAAGGCGGACCGTGAGATGCTTCGTTGGGTTAACTGGAAGAAGAAGGATGATGAATCGATGCAACTGCCAATGAACATTGTCCGAATCATCGATAGCGCCAAGAGACTGTTCAAGGTTGATGATTCTCAACGCAGTGATTTGCACCCAGCTGAGGTTATTCCTCAAGTAAAGGAGCTACTGGATCGCATGGTCATCGTTCCGGGTGAGGATGAACTATCTGTTGAGGCCCAAACCAATGCTACGCTATTGATCAAGGCGCAAGTGCGGTCCCGTCTTGCTTTCAAGCGTGTTGCCCTGCAGATGCGACTTAACAAGCTCGCTTTTGCACACGTTCTAGGGGAACTGGAGAGCCGTTTCACAAGGTCGTTGGTCAATCCTGGAGAGATGGTTGGTGTCTTGGCAGCCCAGTCCATTGGAGAACCTGCTACCCAAATGACTCTAAATACCTTCCATTTCGCCGGTGTGTCTTCCAAGAACGTCACTCTTGGTGTACCTCGTCTAAAGGAGATTCTCAATGTTGCCACAAATATCAAGACTCCTGGCATGGTCGTCTACCAGGAGGGAACCTCGGCGACCCAAGAGTCTGCCAAGTTGTTGCGCAGTGCAGTCGAGCACACAAATCTACGCTCCGTCACCCAAGCAACTGAAATATACCACGATCCTGAGATTGAATCCACTACTATCGAATCTGACGTGGACATGGTTGAATCATACTTTATTATCCCCGATGGTAACCATGACGCCCCAGAGAATCAATCTAGATGGCTTCTCCGTCTGATCCTCGATCGTCAAAAGATGTTGGACAAGGGCCTTCGAGTAGAAGATGTGGCCATGAAAATCAAGGAGCACTATCCCACGGACTTGGCCGTGATCTTCAGTGATAACAACGCCGACGAGCAAGTCATTCGTATTCGAATGATCAAACAGAGCGACTCTAAATACGAAGACGATGATATCGAGGAAGATATTATGCTCAAGCGTCTTGAAGCACATATTCTTGATACTCTGACCTTGCGGGGTGTTCCCGGTGTTGAAAAAGCTTTCTTGAACAAAGAAACTAAGCTCATCGTCACTCCACAAGGTGGTCTCCTTGCTTCGAAAGATGATGTCAGATGCGAAGAATGGTACCTAGATACTTCAGGGACTCATCTCTCTGCAGTTCTGACTATTCCTGGAGTGGATACCACCCGCACATACTCGAATCACTTCATTCAAATTTTTGAGGTATTCGGGATCGAGGCCACTCGCTCCGCGTTGATGCGGGAATTGACTCAAGTGTTAGCTTTCGACGGTTCTTATGTCAACCATCGTCATTTGGCTCTATTAGTTGATGTGATGACTTCTCGTGGGCACTTGATGGCCATCACTCGTCACGGTATAAATCGCGCTGATACTGGTGCATTGATGAGATGTTCTTTTGAAGAGACAGTAGAAATTCTTCTCGAGGCTGCCGCAGTCGGTGAACTTGATGACTGCAGAGGTATTTCTGAGAACGTCATGCTTGGTCAACTCGCCCCCATGGGAACTGGAGAGCTTGAAGTCCTTCTTGACCCCAAGATGCTCGAGACTGTTATCTCTGATAATGGTAGAATGGGTCTTATGCCAGGTCTTGCTATGAAGGGGGCCGATGGTGGAGCGGCAACGCCATACGATTCTGGATCTCCGCTTGCTGAGGGCGGATACTTGTCCATGACCTCGCCAGACTATAATTCGAGCTTTTCTCCAATCCAAACTGGTGGGTCAGCTACACCTGGTGGATTTGCAACAAGTTACTCCGAGAACGCTGGCTTCAGCAATCAGAGCCCATATAGCGTGCGTAGTCCTGGCGGGGGTTACTCGCCTACGAGTCCGTTCAGCACAAGCCCCGTATCACCAGGCTTTTCTCCTACCTCTCCTGGTTACTCACCAACGTCTCCAATGATGAATGTTTCCAGCCCTGGTTACAACGTATCATCGCCTCGGTTTAGTCCCGTCAGCCCTGCGTTTACTCCAACCAGCCCTGCTTACAGCCCTACGAGTCCGTCATTCGTGTCGCCTACCTCGCCATCATACAGCCCAACCTCACCAAACTACTCTCCCACGTCTCCAAACCTTCACGTATCTCCTAGCTCGCCATCTTACAGCCCTACGTCTCCAAGCTACTCGCCTACTTCGCCAAATTATAGTCCTTCATCTCCCAACTTTTCAGGCACGAAGGCTTCACCTGGCTCCGGACTCTCCCCGACCAGCCCTGTTTACAGTCCGTCAAGTCCCAATTGGAGTCCAACATCTCCGCAACAAGGTGGGGTTGTCACTTCACCAAAGTACTCCCCCACCAGTCCTTCGTACTCGCCAACTAGGTATGTTTCTTTCCAATTTTGACTGGTCTTCCCGCTAACAATTTTCCAGTCCTCAGTTCTCCCCCACTTCTCCTCGCAACTGAAAACAAACTTCAATTCTCAACCTTTTGTACAACATGCGAGACTTACTTATGAAAAGAAAAAAGAATATTTGCATTTGGGCGTTTGGTTTTCGTGCATGCCTAGAATCTCCCTGCATTTCACGATTAAGAAGAAACTCTGGCATTCTTCAGCACTCCACATTCTCGGTTGCTTCATCGTTCTCAGCATCTGGCGTTTCGGGTAACAAACATGTTTTTTTTTGCATTTTCAAGGGATGTGGATGAAGCGGTGGGATGGGAAAATTTGCAGCTGTTGAAGGGGATTCAAATGCGGAATGCGATCGAGCGTGTTTTTTTAGACGAGAAGTAGCAGTTGGTGCCCAACAGATTGCTTTGTATTGAGTTGAGGCGTGCGAAAATTGTTGGCGGGATGAGTGATTAGGTAGAGATCAATTGAGCTTTGGAAGCCATGCAATGCGCTGCGCTGCGCTGCGACGATATTTCCAGATGCAAGGCGAGAAGAGAAGATGCGAAATGACAAGCTAATTGAATGAAGATGAGACAAAGGTGCATGCTTGGGATGGGGAATCAGATGTATTAAGAAATTTCTTGCGCTTTGCAGCTTGATTGTGATACAGTGATACTTTGCAGTGCTGACTTGGACTTCAAGCCGGCCTATCAGTAATGGGTGGTGTTGAGGTCGTTGGAGGAGAACACTGAGTAGGAATGTTTCTGCACATATCATATGATGAAGAGAAGTTTGCTAGTTGCAGAATGCAGTGTGAGTTTCACTTGACAGATGTAGCTACTCCTATGACCAGTGCCGAAACCCCCTGTACCTCTACTTATAAATCCTCCAAAACGCCCGCATGATCCACATCTGAATCACTCAACATAGAAACCGAAGCCTGTAGCCTCAGCCTACTGTCTCCAACCAAAAGCTCCTCCGCTTCCTGTCGTGTGGACTTTGGTACCAGTATTCTAATCTTCGAGGCACTTTCGCTGCTTGCTACAGCGCGGTTTGAGCGATTGGTATCCTAAGGCATCCTTACAACCCTCAAATGGGTTGGAGAGGGAGCCGTTTAATTTGACTTCAAATTCGAAATTGCGTGCGAAAGTGGAAGATGTGTCCAAAGTGTGATCTTTTCTGTCAAATAGTGGTTATTATATGTGCTCAGATAGGGAGGCCGTGTACAACTCACAATGACATTAATAAACTCCATAAAGAAGGAGGATAATTCTTCCTCCACCTTTGTCTTGCTATTTATGTATCTTTGTATAGAGTCAACTAGTTAGCGATCGGCATAGACTTTCGATGAGAATGATTTGAATAAGGCAAGTCATGTGGAAATGGCCCCTTGTGTATGAATCGGTCTTGCTTCGGTGCATCAAGATCTTCGCCATTTTTTCTTGCGATTGTTTGACCCTATCCTCGTAAGCCCCTATATCGAGATTCGCAAATGCCGAAGGTCTCAATGCGGTCTCTAAGGTTCTTCTGCAAAGCCTTATGAGAGTTTTCCGCATGATGGACCAGGACCGCATCTTCCTCTTTGAAAATGGAGAGGCGTGCGATATTATTCTCTAACCCCGGTCCCCATTTTCTCACTTTTAGATCACAGTATACATTTGTTCCAAATTGATCTTCTTGGGCAGATTGAGGAGAAGAGTTTCCATTATTGTTTCCTTCTCGGTTCCCTTTTTCCGCTCTGTCTAGATTAGCTATCGCTTTTTGGATCTCAACGAGTTGGCTGCAGGGAAGCATGTTAGTGTGGTTAGAAGGTCATGAGTATATCAACCAACTAGGACAGTGCATTATATCTGGATTGTTGTTAAACTATTCCAGCGAATATACGAGTAGCAAGCTTAGTTAAAGAGAAATATGAAGAATAAAGAGGCACGTGGTGTTTTCTTTCGCTTAACAAGAAACTTGCTAGGAGAATCGTAAAGATATGTCTTATTTGACACTCCCAAATCCCATTGCAGACGGAAAGATCAATAGACTCAACATTAATTAGGTGAGTGTTCATTTGATTCAGCGTGTAATTTTCGAATCCCTATATATCTGCGAACAAAACTCCCTGGACACAAACTTTCATGCCAAACTCCATGTGCTACATATTAAGCTATTTCTGTTTACATGCTACTACCTACTAAATTGATATACTGACTTTCCACGCTATAGTTTAGAAGCAATGGAGACGTTTTTGAAATTTGCAAAGGTGGTGTGTATTTTGAAAATCGAGATAAGAGGTAGGTGCATATTCTCAAAGAGTGTAAAGCAAAGCAAGGATCATACCATCACATTTCACTGATAAAAAACTGACCGCTTATCTTCAAGGCATTTAATTCATTGCATCTATATCGCTCTAGAGGAGACTTTTCTTTTGTTTGATCCTGAATACATACAACAAGATACCTCCAACTCCCATTATCTCCTCAATCAACTCAAATCTTATTATCATCCATCCACTGTATTCGAATACCTACAGCCCGTCTGTGTGCCTCGAGTTCTTCTACCTTGGCTAGTTGCATCACCGCACTACCAACATTGCGCAAACCTTGAGCAGTCAGGTTAGAACTAGTGATGTGCTTAGTGAAGGAGCCGAGATTGACGCCTGAGTATTGCTTTGCGTAGCCATATGTTGCTGAGGTAGGTCAGTATAGTTTGAAACTACAAAGGGAAGCGTGGAAGGAATTAATCTGTAGAGGTGGGCATGGGAAAGTAAAGTAATAGGTGAGATAACTTACGCAAAGAGTGATTGACGCCAGCCGAGTAATCACCCACACTCTCCGGAGTCCACTCGCCAATGAAAACCGACCCAGCATTCTGGACCAAGTCAACAATACCCTCTGCATCCTTGACTTGTAGAATCAAGTGCTCGGGAGCATAGTCGTTGCTCAGGGCCATGGCCTGTGCGATGTTATTTACTACTAAGGTCACGGAGTGCTCAATTGCTCCGCGCACGATATCAACCCGTGGCAGAGCCATGGCTTGGTTGTGGAGCTCGTCTTCAATGGCCGCTAATTCCTTCTCGGAAAGATCAATAGCAATGAGTACAACTTGACTGTCTACTCCGTGCTCTGCTTGAGACAGGAGATCTGATGCGACGAATGCAGGGTTGGCGTGTTTATCTGCAATAACCAAAACTTCCGATGGGCCCGCTGGCATGTCGATACCAACACCAGCGTTTGTATCGTTTGAGACATACATCTTTGCGGCAGTCACGAATTGGTTTCCTGGTCCAAGAATCTTGTCGACCTTGGGCACGGTTTCGGTGCCATAAGCCATAGCGGCAACTGCCTGAGCACCGCCGGCTAGAACGATGGATTCAGCACCGACTTTGTGGGCTACATAGACGATTTCTGGGGTGATGCTACCGTCAGCTCGGGGTGGGGAAGCCAGAACAATGGTTTTGCATCCTGCTACCATTGCTGGGACACCGAGCATAAGTGCTGTGGATGGAAGAACTGCTGTTCCTCCAGGTACATAAAGACCCACGCGTTCGATAGGTCGGACGAAACGGCTGCAAATAATACCTGGCATGGTTTCGACTTGCAAGGGCTTGTCCTCTTTTTGTGCTTCGTGGAATTTGCGAATATTCTCGTACGAGATATCGATTGCTTCTATAGTCTCAGGTGAGAGATTCATGAGTGATTGTGGAAAAGGAGCCTTGAGAACGGGTGAAGTAAGGGATGTTGCCTTTTCAAATCTGTGAGTGTACTCTAGAAGAGCTTTGTCTCCACCTGTCTGTACACCTTTGATGATAGGGTTGACAATGCCCATGATAGTCTCGGTTGACTTTTGTGAGGGTCTTTGTAGAACAGCTCTGAGATCTTCTGGGGATGTTGTGGCAGCATTATATCGCTTCATGGAGATCCGACCATTCTTTAGGCCTGCAGGGTCGTCCATAGATTTGGGAGCTGAAGCAGCTTCCTTCACCACTTCCTTGACCTGGACTGGCTTGGATCCGTTCGTAATGCCTTCTTTGGCAGCCCATTGACCCTTTGCATCTCCTTGTCTTCTCTTGACCTTCACACTCTTCGCATCAAGATTCCTTTCGATATCTGCGACGCTAACACCAGCACTAATGGCTTTGGTGAGGGCAAAGTATATCAAATCTGCAGCTTCGAAAGCCACTTCGTCCTTGGTCTTGGCATCACATAACTCCTCGGCTTCTTCCATAATCTTTGCTCTCAATAGTTTCTCATCCGAAAATAGCCGAGCAGTGTATGATCCTTCTGGTGCTGAAGCCTTCCTGGAAACTAGCGTCTTCTCCAGCTTGGCAATTCCTCGAAGTTCTCCGAAGCATGTTGGTTGAGGCAAGTGGCAAAAACCTGAGCCAGTTAGCAGTAGAATGAGATATCCTCTAGCAAATCTTACCACGACCCTTTTGACGGACCATAAATCTCAAGCAATCTTGATCGCAGTCTAATGATATCCTGACTAATTCCTGTATATCCCCTGAAGTAGCACCTTTGTACCACAAGCCCCGCTTTCTACTTTGATATACTCCTGTACCCGTCTTCAAAGATTCTGCCAAACTTTCATGACCACTATACACCAGGCCAAGGGAGATACCCCTCTCGTCTGTGACTATTGTCGGGACCAACTTGTCTTCTCGATCTGTTCTCCATGTCCCTGCGATCAAAGCTGGAACTGAGACCTTATCCTGCGAAGCGCGCTCGATTGTCAAGCTCGTAGCAGAAATAATCGGCACTGCTGAGTGTGCTTTAGCAAGATTGACAATTGCTTCATCGTCCGTCGAGGTAGTAGTAACATAAATGGGCGTTGTATTCCAAGTAGCCAATTTCTTCAAACTGGCCTCTGTTCCCTGAAGATCACCCGCTGCAAGTAGCACTCCATTATCATATGCCTGTGAAGCATCTCCAGAGCTGAGTATAGGAACGACCCGATCTCCAAATGCACTCAGCGATGTTAACTGCGTAGATTTGACGAAGATCTTTTTCGCGCCAGCGTCCAGAATTGTGATGATGTCGTCGGTAGATTGGACCGCAGAGACGTCAACATATGCATCAATCGAGTTGTTTTTTTGCAAAAATTGGAGGAGGTGTTCAATGGTCTGAGGGGTGACTGCAAAGTGGACGCATCCTAGATAAGACAATTGAGTGTGAGTGAGGCCATCTGTGAATTCTGCTGCCCCATTTGTGAGGTCGACACTGGGAAGAAAGGGGAGAGCGCAAGTGGTATCCATTGCGAGATTTGTTGTGGTGTTGAGAAGAAGCAAAGGGGGGTGGAGGGAAGATAAGGCAAAGAAGTGGTGATGACTCAAGATTTTCTTACAATCGCCGAGTGCGGCATTGGATCATAGAGGGGCAGATTTTGATGCATTGTTGGTGGAGGCTTTTAAGCTCGTGGACCGTGCGGGCCGGGGGATTGATGCAGGATAGTTCAAGTTCAACCTTTTGGGTTCCTGGGCGTCTACAGCTTCACTTTTGCGCCGGATCCTTCGTTCACCGCGACCCTTAGATTTCTCTCCATCTAGTGCTGCATTTCAATTTATTACCTGCGCATCAACATCATCTGCGATCACCGACGCAACTACCGTTCAAGCTCGTAGCCAGAACAAATATATCAATAGCGAAGTGCTGGAGAATCTACACGAGCGAGTGCGAACTGCCAGACCGGCAATAGCTATTAGGGAGCCGTGATAAGAATCGCTGGTGACTGTGGTTGTTGCGTAACACTTGCGACCACTCCATCCTTTCATCCTCATCATGGCAGAAGTCAACGGCGACGTTCCCAAAACCAACGGGCATATATCTCCCCCCGTCCAAAGCCAACCCGCAATTCCCTCACAGCCAGCTCCAGCGATTATTGCAAATCCTGCGGTCCCTTTGACATCCCTCCAAGATAGCGGGCTCTCCAAACGCCCTCGCGATGCCCGCCTCATTCATCTTCTCCTCAACCACGTCGGCTGTACCGCGTACCAAGAACGCGTACCCCTCCAACTTCTCGACTTCGCATACCGGCACTCTTCCTCTATCCTATCCGATGCTCTACATCTCTCTTCTGATGCCTACGTATCCCAACAGACCCGCGCGAGAGATGCGCCGCCTGGAGGTGGTTTCAGGGAAGCGGACGGACAGGTCAGTTCGAACGCAGTTCAGCTTGCTATACAGAGTCGGTTACAATACCAGTTTGGAGGCGGGAACGGGGGCGGTGGATTAAGTAAGGAGTTTCTGCTTGAGACGGCACAGGCGCGCAATAAGGTCGCTTTGCCGAGAGTACTACAGAATGAGTGGGGGGTTAGGCTGCCGAGTGAAAGGTTTGTGTTGACGGGTGTGCCGTGGGGATTGAGAGGGGAATGGGTTGGAGTTGAGGAGGAAGAGAGTGTGAGTGGTGCGGCGGCGGCAGATGTTGATATAGAAATGGGCGAGGCGGAAGATGGAAGGGATGAGGAGGGAGAGGGTAATATGGAGGATTTGTTTGGGGCCGGGGAGGATGCAGATGTAGATGAGGATATGGATAAGGATGACTAGATATGCTGCCAGACTTTGCATATCGGCGTTGGGAGTTGAGGCATTGGTTGTACAAAAGGCACTTATCCGGAAGGGCAATGAACTGGACAGGGAATTCATAAGTGTATACTACAGCATCCCACATTGAGAATACATCAAACCGATGTTACTACAGCACCTATTGGTTTGTTCACTACATATACAAGTCCAGGCCCACTGTTTTCTCTGTTCCCGCTACGGTAAACGATTATCCCTTCATCGCATTCCGTTCCCTCCAGCTTCTACATCTCTCCCACTACTCTGTACCCCAGTCCGCATACCCTCCTCTCTCTTACCTACATCAAAGCGGCCTGCTAGAGGTCGAGAATCGGTTGATAATGTAGTATATACTGTATCAATAAAAAATGTTGGAGGAATTAAAATGGTATATAGCAAGCTCCAGTGTATGTAATAGTAGGTTGAGGTAGTCTAATGCTTTATATATTGGACAACGCGGCCGGGGCTCGAAAGCAGCAGTCCAAAATATTCTAGACGGATATATAGAATGATAAGACAAACTGCTATTGGGCATCCCGTCCGCTCTGCCATACACAAGCCTCAGATCGGCAGATTAGTAGTTGGGTGGGTGACCACCAGCGAATACCTGCTGTTGTATGTTTTTGATCTTTTTTTGGAGTTTAATAGTCGGCACTGTAATTCTGTAAGCGAGGTTCTTCTTATATATTAAACCCTCTTTTGCAATCGACTTGCACTTGACCTGTGACATAAAGAGAATCAGAGTGATGCTTCGCAATAGCTTATAACTATCTGGCGGAGCTCCAGTGGTAGCTTTCTTAATCTGCTTATAATATCTCTCTATCTCTCCAAATCCTATCCTAGTGTGCTTTGCTAAGTAAGTCTAGAAGAGACTAAGGTATTTGGAGAGGGTCAAGCTCTACGAGCTCGTTGAGTAATATAGTAGGCATGATAGACTTTACTGATTTGAAGCAATCCACATGGGATAGGGAGGTCTTTGGTAATTTCTAACAGGTCGAGCAAGGCGGATAGCGACATACGATCCTCTTCGCTTTATTAGCGTATACGTAGATTATAGCATAATCGACTTTGTGCCCATGAGTAGGGAATGCGAATGGTTAAGCGTATGATAATTGGATACCGACAATAATTCTTTCTCTATTTATTATCAAGTACTGTGCTTCCTCCCTGACCCGTATGTGTTGTGCCATGGCTGAAGTTCGAGGGGGGCGGCAAGGCTGGCTCCTATGCGGTAGATCAATAGGACCATGTGATGGAATAGATCGAAAGTTGTGGGCACTCTCAAATAAGCCCCGAGTGATGGCTGGCTGAAAATTCGCGATCGTAAAGTTGGATGGTAAATCATAGCTGATGCTGATTCTGACATGAAACACTTCAGATTACTGTAATCGTATTACGTAACATCTCTGTGGCCTATGTGGCTGGCGGTGAGTGCTCAATATTGTAACTACATTTTCAGGTACAATTGGGCCCGATAACGTCTTGTTTCAGATATTAAGAAGGAGCTTTTACTACTACTATGGACGGTAGTACACCTGAGACACGAAAATATAATCAACATCCATATCATCCCCATGAAACCGCATATAATATCTTCAGTCCCTTCTGCGTCAGTCCTGCTTTTCATTTGTTAACTCTACTACACTCTAATATCGATAGATTTTGGTATTAGTTACACACATATTTTGAATATGTTTCCTGGAATTTGCTGGGCGCTGTTCAGATTTTCGAAACAGACTAGGTTTGATATTTTACCGGGCTTTCTTATACTTCCTCTTGTACTATGGCACTGTTATCTGTACTATGATCTATGGCGGGCCATGTCATTGTGCAGCACATTGTATCAATGACTGGATGACGTTATGCTACAGTAATTAAACCTCGATAGCACTGTAGCTTAGTCATCAATCACTCGCCCGTATAGAAATATTATGTCCCACACTCGCACTCCAACCACCTCCCCTACTCACAAACAACTTCCTGTCACCGATCGCCCTCAAAACTCTTGCATCGGCCCGTGCAAGTGCATACATAACAATTCCCTACAGCAATATATAGCGCTCTACCTCGCCGTCCGCCCTCCCTTCGAGCAATTCCATCCACAGCTGCGCAAGGAATCACATGTGGATCCTGCATACAGGCTTTAAGTTGAGATAGACCTTGAGTACCATACGCTGTTGTACCCTTCCATTAGAGGCATCAATCTGTTTGATTCTTCTATCGATCTCACATGCGAATCTCCAAGTCGGTGTACTAGTATTCGTACCCAAAATCGACTCGGTGGGAACATGCTTCTCTTGGCTGCAGTCATCTCGGGAGATCTCCAGAAACTGGGCACAGATATCATGTCCACTGCGTTGCCACGAATTTCGTCATTCCCTGTACTTCATACCATCCTATATTCGAAAGCGATTGTTGGCAGTGTTATAACGAGGCAGGACAGGGTACTCGATGTCGGCAATCAGCTTGCCAGGTAAAATGCAATATACGAAGTATTCATTATCGATCATTTTCTTGCGCAAAACTCATAGAAAGGTGTCAACTTGCCGGAGCTAATGGTTGCTTTTATATTTTACACGTACGAAAGACACGTCTCTTTCTAAACCTTGGGACTTAACTTGGTATGCTATGAAGAAAGGGAGCGCGATTTTATACAAGGCGGCATTGGGGCCAAGCGTTGGCATAATAATCGGCTGCATTGGCGACATGCCACCATTGGCTCGTCAAGTCTTGGCCTCATTATTCTACTGGGCGGAAATGTAGCTTTGACCGCTACGTATTAATTCTGCCGCCCTGCGGAAGTGGGAATGTCCTATCGACATACCCAATCTCTCGACCGAACCTGATATGGGGCCTTTGGGCCTTCATATGTAACAGCGTTTGCCCTGTCATTCTACTTCGCATGATTCGAGAAATTCGTGGGAGGTAATTATGGTCAACAATTCGCGGCGGCCTGCTAAATAGATTCATTTGTTTGGATGCCGCTCTTTGCCTGTCATACATGTTGACCTGAACACCAGGTACCAATACGTCAACATGCTTTCTGCCATGAGACATGCCCTGCCGTATAGTGCAAGCCACTTTGGGGCGGAGCAAAGCTAACCTGGTACCGTGGTACGGGTGCACATTTTCCTTGTTTGATCTGGGATATGTTGTTGTCATATGCTTTCAAGCTGAAGTATATACCTTTGTCTTCGGTCCCGATCAGGTCAGCCAACATCGGCTAGGCCGATTTTGACTTTTTGACGCAGATTTGCATAATGAGAACTTATTGAAAGTGATTTATTGTTTCTCTCGGCTTCATTTTCTCGTTGTTAGAATCGTATCTTCTTCAGAACGCTATCCTGACAAGAAACCAATGAAATCCATTTAATTTCTTACTATCCTTTTTGGACTTGAAGTCTGTTTAGTCACATTCGGTGCAAGAGATTGCATCTATATAAGTAGAGCTAGCTATAATGTCTGCCCACGTTCGCCCTGGAGGTCCTGGAGCCAGAGTGGTATCATTCGATGACCCAGCTGTGAGTAACCTCAAGATAACCCTGCTTCATGTACAAATCTTATGCTAACATTATCACCAAAGAACAACGCCCCAAACGCAAGTGCGGAATCTACAAATACTAGCCCTGAAACCCAAAAGGGGTCTGCAGATATAGGTCAAAAGGTCACCGTCGATTCAATTAAGAACGACGAGGAAGCTTTAACTCCAGACCCCGGAACTGAAAAGCTCTTCGATGTTGAGGACAACAAGTTTGCTTTCACACCTGGCCAATTATCAAAATTTCTGAACCCGAAGAGTCTGAGTGCATTCTACGCGGTGGGCGGAGTCACTGGACTGGAGAGGGGGCTGCGAACAAGTGCGACGACCGGACTCAGTTTGGACGAGGCATCATTAGATGGAACGGTTACTTTTGGAGATGCTACTTCGGTCGTTTCAACCCAGGAAGGTGTAAATGGTACATCAGATGGAGTTAAAAAAGTTGAAAGTGGTGCTGAAGTTATACTTCCTGCACATACGGAGCAACTATACGCAGATCGGAAACGCGTATTTGCCGACAATCGACTTCCGCAGAAAAAGACGAAAAGTCTCCTGGAGCTGGCCTGGATTGCATACAACGACAAGGTATTGATTCTCCTTACCATTGCTGCAGTTGTGTCGTTGTCTTTAGGTCTTTATCAAACATTCGGCCAATCACACGAAGATGGAGAAGCAAAAGTCGAATGGGTTGAAGGTGTTGCAATCATGGCCGCAATTATTATCGTGGTTGTGGTGGGTACTGTCAATGACTGGCAAAAAGAGAGACAGTTCGTGAAGCTAAACAAGAAAAAGGAAGATCGTAATGTAAAGATCATTCGGTCAGGAAAATCAATGGAAATTTCTGTCTACGATATCTTAGTCGGAGATGTTATGCATCTTGAGCCAGGTGATATGGTGCCTGTGGACGGAATCTTGATTGAAGGCCATTCTATCAAATGCGACGAATCTTCTGCTACTGGAGAATCGGATCTACTGAAGAAGCAGTCTGGAAGAGAGGTGTTCAAGACGATTGAGAATGGAGGGGATATCCGAAAACTAGATCCGTTTATTTTATCTGGCAGTAAGATGGCCGAAGGAACTGGAACTTTCATGGTGACGGCGGTTGGTGTTAATTCAACATTCGGCAAAACAATGATGTCCCTTCGTGAGGACGCAGATGCTACGCCGCTGCAGCAGAAGCTCAATGTTCTCGCTGAATATATTGCTAAACTCGGTGGAGGTGCTGCACTGGTGTTGTTCGTGGTACTCTTCATCAAAGTATGTTGCTGGCGTATTTCCCCCTATCTCTTCTTGCTCGTCGGGATGATTTGAAGACTTGAAAGCCGATCTCGCCAGAGGTCGCTCGCGTCTCAAATAATCCAGAGGATCTGAATACTACTCTCTGGAATATAGCAATACTGACTCCGAGTTCTTCTATAGTTCTGCGCTCAACTGAAAGGAAGCCCTTTGACACCATCGGAGAAAGGTCAAAGCTTTCTACGTATTTTCATTGTCTCGGTGACTGTGGTGGTAGTCGCTGTTCCTGAAGGTCTTCCTCTAGCAGTCACTCTCGCACTTGCATTTGCCACTACCCGAATGCTGAAAGATAACAATCTTGTTCGAGTCCTGAGAGCCTGTGAGACAATGGGCAACGCCACAACTGTCTGTTCTGACAAAACTGGAACCCTCACCATGAACAAAATGTCACTGGTTGCAGCAACCATTGGTAACAACGTCCAGTTCGGAAGGACAACTGGCGTCAGCAACGACACAGCAAGTGCTGTGAATATTGATGACCCAGCTAATGGCAAGCCAGTGACCCCTACTGTTTCCACGAATGATGTGGTTCCCGCCGTGGAATTCCTCTCCCGAATTAGTCCCGCTATGAAAACAGTGCTCTCTCAGTCCATAGTGCTTAATTCTACGGCATTTGAGGGGGAGCAGGACGGAATCCAATCATTTATTGGATCCAAGACAGAAACAGCACTTCTTGAGTTTGCTCGTACGCATCTAGCGATTGGATCGCTTCAGCAGGAACGATCAAATGCCAATGTGGTTCAAGTGGTTCCATTCGATTCCGCTGTCAAGTACATGGCATGCGTAGTAAAATTAGAAAATGGCACTTTCCGAGCCTACGCTAAAGGTGCTTCTGAAATTCTCCTGGCAAAGTGTACGAAGATCGTGGAAGATCCGGCAAGCGACATACTTTCCCCAGGTCCACTTAGCACTGATGATTTCGAATTTCTCAAACATGTCATCTCCACGTATGCATCTTGGTCACTCCGTACGATTGCTCTACTGTACAGAGACTTCCCAATCTGGCCACCTGCCGATTCCACCTTCAGCAAGGATCCAACAGAGGTAAACTTCTCTGAGGTCTTCCATGATATGACCCTTCTAGGGATAGTCGGCATACAGGATCCTCTGCGACCCGGAGTCAAAGAGGCGGTGGAAGATTGTCAGAATGCTGGTGTCATTGTACGGATGGTTACAGGTGATAACGTGCAGACTGCTCAAGCTATTGCCGGAGAATGCGGTATATACACGCCAAAAACAGGCGGCATCGTTATGGAGGGGCCCAAATTTAGAAAGCTTGACCAAGATAGCATGGATCAGATTCTACCTCATTTACAAGTCCTTGCTCGTTCAAGTCCTGAAGATAAGCGGATTTTAGTGACGAGATTGAAAGAGCTTGGGGAGACAGTCGCAGTAACTGGTGACGGTACCAACGACGCGCCAGCTCTCAAAATAGCCGACATTGGCTTTTCTATGGGTATTGCGGGTACTGAGGTTGCTAAAGAAGCCTCATCTATCATCATCATGGACGACAGCTTCGCTTCTATCATTAAAGCTCTCATGTGGGGAAGAGCAGTAAATGACGCCGTCAAGAAATTCTTGCAGGTAAGTTGTATCTCGTCCACAAGTAACAAAAACACACACTTACAATTTTCCAGTTCCAAATCACAGTAAATATCACTGCCGTAGTGCTAACCTTCGTCTCAGCTGTCGCTAGCAGCGAAGAAGAATCCGTTCTCAGTGCCGTGCAACTCCTATGGGTAAACCTCATTATGGATACCTTCGCTGCTCTCGCACTCGCTACTGACCCCCCAACGCGCAACATTCTGAACCGAAAACCCGAGAAGAAATCAGCTCCACTAATCACGCTCAATATGTGGAAGATGATCATCGGACAGGCGATTTTCCAAATTGTTGTAACGTTCGTGTTAAATTTTGGAGGGAAGGAAATTTTTGGGTATGAGAGTGCGCATGAACAGGAGCAGCTGAGGACACTGATCTTCAATACTTTTGTGTGGATGCAGATTTTCAATCAGTACAAGTCAGCCTTCCTCGTCCTCTCCCTATTCTCACATTCCTCGTGACCCCGTTTGTGAGAGAAGCACTGACCTGAAATAGTAACCGCCGTCTCGACAACAAATTCAACATTTTCGAAGGTATTCAACACAACTGGTTCTTTATAATCATAAATCTCATCATGATCGGCGGCCAAATAATGATTGTTTTCGTGGGTGGAAAGGCTTTCAAAGTAACACCATTGAATGGTGCCCAATGGGGCTATTCCGTCGTCTTAGGCGCGCTCTCCCTGCCAGTCGCAGTCCTCATTCGCATTATCCCAGATGACTGGATCGCAAAACTCATCCCTTCGAAATTTGGTTTCAATAAAGGGCTGTCCCTTAGAGAAGCGGAGAAGCATGATGAGATGAATTTCGCGAGAGATGCAGAAAAGGCTACTGCTATGGATCCCAAGGAACCTGGATTCGGCGGTCTGAAGAGACGAATGAGTACCGGCCCGCCAGAGGAACTGAGTTTCATTCGATGGGTTAGGGGTGGACGGGTCAGTACTTTGAGTTTCAAAGAGGCTAAACGACTGAAGGGGAAAAGATCTATATTTCGCTACACCAAGCAAAGTTGACCCGTGCAAGATACAGAATAGTGGCTGATTTTCCTCAGGCAGGCACCTGGGAGAAGGGAGGTTTGCAGTTTCGAAACATATTTTCTCCATTCTTTTCTTTCAATGTTAGATTAAATTTTGGTAGCGAAAGTGGCAGCGGCGGCGCATGTTCTATTCTATTCGTCTTGGTTTCTAGCCTTTCTTACTTAACCTTCCCGCATCGAAAACATACAATATCGAAGATATCGATTGAAATATTTTCATGGTGACTGTACTGTCCTTTCTTTTCCTATCATGCAATCAGTATTGCTGCTAACTTTGTTCATGTCTTTCGTAAATCGAGTAAGCTCGGTATTACTTACGATAATGTCTGCGGGTTTTCTTGGCAATCTGGTTTAGGTGAAGTTGAAACCGGAAGGGCGATGTAAAAGTGATTCATTTGTATTATTGTATTAAATTATAACATGCGTTCTATATGGGGTATTTTAGTTTACCAATATGTCTATATGAATCGATGATTCCAAAGACTCCTGGTTCATAACTCATAACCGACTGAGTCGTTTCAATTATCCAAGTTTCTCCGCTCAGCAAGCACCATTCCTTAGGAGGCGGCTCGAATCTAGGGCGGCGCTAGTTCCAATTCAACTTATCGCTCCTCCTCACCCATCCTTCCATCCCACTCCTCATCCCTCGCGACATCCTCAAATTTTCTCTTCCATGCCGGTTCCCTCTCCAATTCCTGAAAAATATCGACCTCATCAGGCCAAAACGCAATCCTAACAGATGAAACAGTAACCTCCCAAAGCATAACAGCAGCAGTGCCGAGTATCAAAGTAAGCCACCAAAGCCCACTACGTCCAAAGCGATCTACGAAGCCATGCTTCACTCCATAGAAAGAAGTTGCAGGGTCATAGACTCCATTGATAGCCAAATTCCAGAGCCACCAGCCCCCAACACCGCAGAGCCAGCCGATGAGGCTTATGATGGTGCGATTGTGCATTTCGAGGAACCTGGAGGGGAATTGTCAGCTTTAGGGGACTAGATTCGAAGATGAGGGAGACAAACATGAGCTTAGTATTGATGACGACGACGCAAATGGCGAAACTCAACTGCCCGTATGCGAAGAGATCCGACGAGTCAACAAACACATCATTGAACGTTGCCATCCCATACGCCAAATACACAAAATAATAAATGATCACCGCATCTGTGAGTGCCATGAAATTCCACCACGCGTAATTTTTAAGGTTGAAACTCCCGTTGTGTTGTCCTCGGCGGTAAAGTTCTGGGACGGCAAGGAGTGTGGAAGCCTGAAGATCTTGCTCAAACATGCCCAAGAAGATGATGCAAAGGGCGCAGAAGATGACATTGATGACGGATCCGGACCAGTATTCGTAGAAGGATGTTCCAGTGAAGCCATTGTAGGCTTGGTAGATGGCTTGGGTCAGAAAGAACATCATCTCCTTCCTGAGAGTCACGTTTGCGTTAGCGAGAATTCAGGAATAAGAAAGGAAGGCGTACCAGAATGTTCCAATAATATATTTGGCAGTCCGCACGTAGTTCCAGCGACCATGGACTAGGAGTAGTCTTTGGAGGAAGCGGAACTGGCCGATAGAGTAGTCGGATGTTCGCGCTGCTTGCATGCCTTCTTTACCAGAGATTCCGATGCCGACGTGCGCTTCCTGGATCATGGCTATGTCATTCGCACTGTCGCCTAAGAGCCTGAGTCAATATTGATCTTGGAACAGAATATAACCCCAATCTGTACTTGGCAACTTACCAATCGCTAATGTTACAGAGCCCTTCACTTTCTTGCGGATTGTCTTGACGAGGAATGCCTTCTGGGTTGGACTAGCACGACAACAGATGACCGAGTTTGCCAGAATAACCAGCTCGAAGAACGAGGTAGCTAAGATCGGGTTTGTTTCGATCTCTGATAGAGTTTGACCATCGACCACAAATACCGAATGTGCGACGTCGCCTTGACGAATTTCTAGCAAAGAAGAAGAGATCGCTTGTTCGACGCTGTTCTTCTCATGATCGAGAATGATGACCTCCGAATAGCTCGTGATGAGTTTACACGAGTGTCCAATATTAATCGCTGTCTCTCGTTTATCGCCAGTTAACATCCAAACCTTCATGCCTGCCCGGCGGAGCTTCTCGATAGTTTCTGGGACACCCTTCTGAAGCTCATCTTCAATTGCTGTAGCTCCAGTAAGGTCCAAGTCGCGCTCCAGCGTCTCGGATGCTTGATCGATCAATTCCTGTCGGTTAACGAGACTTGTGGATGCCTCATGGAAGGACTTTTTCCAAGTTTTGTACTCTTCCTCACTTAAAAGCTTATGGCCATACATGAGGGTCCGCAAACCCTCAGTAGCAAAATCATGGACGTGTCGAAGAGTTGCGACAAGGGTGGCAGCGTCGTCTGATGCTATAGAGTGGTCTATCATGAGATTGCCGAAGCTGGAAGACATTCTTGACGCCGCCATCGAAGGCCGCGGAGAATCGTGCAAGATGCGGCCTAGTATTTCGATGCTAGAACGCCCGTCGGCAGTGCTTCTCCGACTGATGAAGGAAGGACGTCCAACCTTACTCCTAGAACGGGCGAGGCTAAGACGATTTAGGCTGCTGTGGTCTTCACTCTGTCGGCGCAATTCATCTTGTGCCTCTGATCGTCGTTTCGAAGCCATGCTCTTCCGAATTTCTGCGTCCTTCTGGACTGCTTCTGTCGCAGTCTTGAGGCGCTTAATGATCGTGGAGTCTGCGCCTTTACAGAATAGGCGGATCTTACCATCCGGGAAACGGATGAGTATGGACATACGCTTTCGCTTGCTACTGAACTCAACAACATCCAAGACTTCGTAGGTCTCGCGTGTTTCGATCGACGGGTTGTCCCCAACTCGGGTAACGATCGTTATTGACTGAGAGGGTCTATCCACCACTATGACACCAAGATCTTTCGCTGCTCGAACTAAGGCTAGTTCGTCAGGAGACATAGCTTGGTAGTCAATCTCGCCATTTTCTTGAGTCTCGGGCAATGCTGTATGACAGAGAGCGATTGCCAGAAGGAAGAATCGTGCTTTTGTTGCGAATGGGCCATCTGGCTTGCGTTGTAGGTATGCGATAAGCTGCTCCGTAGTAGGCTCGCATTTCAGGCTGGAGGACTGTTCATACATGCTGGTAGAAGTCCTCGTCGCTGCCCGGGATATTGGAGGGTACGCACCGCGCCTGCCCCTCATACCTGATTCCGTCCTCTCTGATGCATAAGAGTTGGGGGCTAGAGAGCCAAGATCTGATATTTGCTTCACATGCCCCCGTGATTTCACCACCTCTACCCGTGCTGCCGGTTGAGATTCCCCAGTCGGCACAATTTCAGCTGTATCGGGCTTCTTCAAATCGAAATCATGCAACCATGCTGTACCCGCAACGCTTATCTTTCGAAGGGCCATGTTATTTTCGGTCAAGGTCCCAGTCTTATCGGAAAAAACATGACTGATCTGACCCAACTCCTCGTTGATTGTGTTCGTTTTCGGCTCCATAGGAGTATCCGTCTCCGCATCGTACATTTCGATGTCGCCCATGATATACATCTGTCCGACTTTGACGATTTCTAGACTGATATATAAGGAGAGCGGAATCATGGTACTAAACATTACGAAGGCACTTGCAAAAAGTTCTCCGCGGCCAACTGAAGCACCCATCAGGTATGAGGCTTTGTCTTCTTGTTTCGTTTTCCAAACTCCATAGGCTGCAACATTTAACCCGGTAAGGACTAGAACGAAAGTTGCGATAATGACGACTACCTGGTTGACGATTCTCTGCATCGATGGTGCCTTGGCTTTCGGATTCCTCATGGCATTCATCCGAATCTTGCACTCCTCCCCGGTGTTAATGACCATGCCAAATGCATTTGTTGTATTCCGCAGCACGCTCCCGCGGTAAACCACCTCATTCCCAGTCAGCGGCAAAGTCTCATCCCCAATCGTTATTCTGCCGTCGAAATTATACAAGTCGATGTTAGGATCTTCTACCACGATATGCGCTTGAAAACGGGACAGATCATTCTCGTTTCGACACACTCTCCGCAACAAGGGTGATGCTTGTTTCGCTTTGAGATTGGATTCGCCATCAAGTGCTGCGGTATCAATATATGTCATTCCGTTGGACCCATCTGAGTAGATCAAAATCAAGTCGGCTGGGACAGGGTCGTCTCTCCCGAGTTTGACGATGTCCCCAACTTTTACTGCCGACCATTTCACTATCGTCCAGTAATGGGACATGTTTGTGACGCCGTCGCCATCGCCGACCGGACTATTCGCACGTAAAATTTCGACCGTATCCTGGTTTTCAACCCGATCAAGAACATGGCGCCGGAAATCATCATACCCCTCCTTTGCCATCGCAATGCTCACGAAGGCCATCAACGGGACAAGAGTGCTATAAGTACCCGTCGTACTGTATCCGGTGAGTTGTAGCACAGCGATACAAAGAAAGTAAAGGTTTGAAACGCGCGAAAATTGAAAAATAAGTTGCCGCGGAAGGAAGTTGAATATTGTGTACCGACTTGATGTAATGGTGTTGCTAATATATCCTTTGCCGGTCCGCTCGTCAATCGGGTCCTCTCGCAGCAAGAGATTGAGATCTATGTGTCGTCCATCTTTACTCTGAGGTATATCTTTACTACTCGTAAATTTCCTAAGCAACTCCTCGAAAGTTGACTTAAGCTGCGACACGTGCCTTTTGCGTCGAGACCACAACCGTTTTCTGGGAAGTACAGAACTTGGAGTGGAGTTTTTACCGTCATTCGAATTGCTCTCCTGGTCACTCGGTGGTGAGAGGGTATCATCGATGTTCCCTATTTTATCTTCACTCTCTTCCATGATCTCAGCACGGGCTGCCGAGTTCCCCTGCTCGGAGCTGGAATCAATGCCATTTGGATCAGAACGAGCAAGATTCAACGCAAAAGCGGCTCTTCGAAGAGAGAATCCACGATTACGTGTCACCGGTATCGTTGAGGGCCATCTCGGCCCGGACCCAGGTAAAATTGAAGTTGTCGTGGATTGTTGTGATGATAGTGCCGGTGATATATCCAGAGAGATGGCATCTGGCATACCAGATCTATCTGGTGGTTCGGGCGACTGGTCATTTGAATGCGATCTGGGACCATCGTCCTGGATCCTGCTCATTGGAACTCCTGATCCGGATGAGCCGGAGTCAAATCTCATTGCTGCAAAGGCGCGTCGCGTTGATTGGTTTACCGTCGGATCTGAGCCATATATACTAACAGAGATGTAATCCAAACAAAGATCATATTTACAAAACGAGTGAGACGGCACAGAGGCCCAAATTATGAACAATATACAGAAAAGTTGATGTTGATGCTGGACATTGAAAATTATGGTTCACAGGGGTTCTAATCTTGGATACGGTGGCTTGGCAGTGGCGTGCGTGGCTTTAGCCATATCCGGATCGGATCCAAGTGCCGCATTTCATCTCTTGAGGAATGAGGTTGAGTTCGATACAGGATGGATGTTGAACTGCTAAAAATTGAGGATATTGCAAACCTGGTAGAGAAACAGTAGCATATGAAGTTCTTGGCGATATTTAAATATTTATACTTTTTTTAGCTCACTTTTTGATGTTTAAAGTTGTCACGTCAAGACTTAATACCGAGTAATGCTCGCGATCGCATCGACATCTCATGACTCGAGACAAATTATGAAGATAGAATATTTTACATACTTCCAAGCGCATTCTATGCAGAAAATTTCATTTGAAGCCAACTTGCTGTCTAGATAATCTCACTAATACAACAATCGTGGCTGATATTCTTGCATTGGCATTAATCCAATACTACATTGCATGTACTTCGTAGGAGCAGGAGCTTGAGTACGTGTAAACAAACTAGCCGAATCGCATTTTCCTCAAATTAAATAGGCCGTTTCAACCAAAAGAGCTGTCCTCCGACTTGAGAACCATATACTATCGAGGAATTATGCGACATCAGAACATTCGTTCATTCTTGATCAGCATTCGACAGTAACTCCCTGCCGGCATCCCCCATCCTGACTCCGAGAGTAGCAATGGAGAGAAGAAGTCATGCATGCGCATTTGTTCGATATTCTCCCTCTGTGTATCAAATAACTCAATTTTAAAGTTTCCAAATACCATTGCAAGTGTAAGACTTTAATACAAGTTCATATATTACTTACTAAGAAGGCTTTTCACAAGGAAAAATGACTTGCTGATTTAAAAATATTATCTTATATACTTATAAGACTGCAAAGCGCTTGGATCACAACCACTCTACCAAACTAGCCAAGCCGTAATAATCACACATCGGGACATGGCATTCGCTTATTCACGGGATTGACTGTCTATATAAAACATATTACATGCAATTACAATCCTAGGGTCTATGCAGATTGCAGAGTGGAAACGGAGGATACGGCAGAGGAACCTTAAAGGTTCTTCTGCAGGGTGTGAACCCATCCTTTCGCAGTCCTGTACAGAAGGCAAAGGCGAGACGTGGCAGTGGGCCGACTACTGCAGGAACAGCAGCTGCTGGAGCTGCTGGAGCAGGCGGAGGAGGATGGGGAGGCCCAGGAGGGGGTACAGCTAGAAGTGGTGGAGCCAGGGGCTATATGATCAGGTTAGCATGCAATTTTATTGGTATAGTACGGATCTTGAGGTGAAGAAAGAACTATTTCCTGGAGACGAGTTGCATTATCGAAGGTGATGTACTTACTGCAGGGCCTGGGCCGCCTGGCAGAACGGCCGCTGGAGGCACAGGTGTTGGATTCGGCGGAGCTTGAGCAGCGACAGATTCTGGCAGGACATCAAGAGGCTCGGCCAACACGAAATCCGCCCACGGTTCCATCGGCGCATCTGCCTCTAGCGCACTCTGAATGCCCTGGGAGATTCTCTTTCGCATGTCAGGCAGCTCCGGTCGATAATCCGGCGTCTCGTACAAGCACTCGTAGATGAGATCTATGAGCTTCTTGCTATATGGGAAGGCCTGTAGATCCCAGCCGAAAGTCCAACCTTTAGCTGCACCGCCGTTGATCTCGAATTGGGGTATGAAAGGGACTTTCTGGTCTGGAGGATCCCAGTCGAGGGTCACAAGTTGGCACATGATACAGGCAGCGGACCAGAGCATCGACCAGTAGCCATAGCACCCCAGAATACGTGGCTCGCGGCTATGCCAGTCGGCATAATCTCAGCGCTCTGTGTATTGTTCCTAGAGCAGTGTCAGATGTGTATGCTTGATGAGATGGATCATGGAGGGGCTTACTGGTGGCCGGTACCCATCTGTGCCACGTCCTCTCAGCTTTTCGTTTTCCAGATACGTTTTCTTTGAGTCGTCCCTCCAATCTACATGACATGCATATCCGAAATCGCCAAGCTAAATGGTTGTCAAGATCACCACTTAACGGCAAGCTAACTCGAATATGTGGCACATACCTTGCAAATAGGTGTATGTGTATGCTACCGATCTCGTCCACCGAGAAAAACTGCATCATAGATTAGTGGTGAATGATTTAAAATCTGAGACCGGGCTTTGACTCACAATTACCCGGCTGGATATCAAAGTGCACGATTGATTCCCAGTCTGGATCCTCCGGAATATGCCAATCACCGTGGTGATCTTCCTCCAACTCTCCTCCACATTCAAGAATGGATATGGCATCAAACATGCACTCGAAGAGGAGCCAGAGATTCAGCTCCGAAAATGATTTCTGCCTAGCAGATATTAATGATGTAGGTGATGTGATACGAGTCAAGAATACCTACTCAGTGATACGTTTCTGTAAAATATCCCATATACAACCATTTTCACAGAACTCGAGGTACAGTCGTGTCATTATACCATCGAATTCTTCTCCTAACTCTTTATCAATTTCAGGATCACGTTCTGTAGGTGGTTGAAGCATGTCCACGATATGCCGAGGGAAGACACGTGCCCATCTGAAGATATAATCATGATAGTACGCCTCATTCCCAATAGTGCGGTTTGCTCGGTCAGGTTTGAGCTGTTTCACTACGACTCTTTTGATGGCTGGATTCCGGCCTTCAACAGTGTAAGTCCGTTCCCATAGGCCGACCAGCGCGTTACCACCATCTCCAAGGTACCGCTACCCCAGAGTTAGAGATCACACCTGATGGACAATTCTTGGAACTTTTAACTTACGACACCTTTCCAATCCCCACTGCCTTGGGATAACCCGGGAATAAATCTTTGGTTCATAAATTCTTGTAACTTATGGAAGATTGTTTAGGTATTTTTAAAGTTGCAGGAATTGTTGAAGGGTTCTCATTAAAGGGTTTCACCCTAGGGGCGCTCGCTGGAGCTGGGCGTACATCTGTTTCTTGTGCCTTGGGATCGAAAGGAAGCAGACGATAGTAATTCTGTATGGTCGCAATATCATCTTCAGAAGCCGCTTCGTCCCTGTATTTTCTCCAGAAATTGACTTTATCGGCCACTCGCTTGGTGACCACCACGTTTGCCATCTTGGTGGGAGTTGCTAGTTTCAGGGAAGCAAAATGATAAAAAAAATAGAGATTCAGAGATGACTAGTAGTCTGAAGTTGTCGCTCATATGTAAGTAATGGAATAACGTAAAGAGTATAATTGATCGGGTCTCAGACAAAGACTAGATAGACTGGACAAGTGGCCGTTCTGGGTAATGTCCCTAGAAGTCGGTTGAAGCTTCTTTTGTTCTACGAATGGAAACGGCTACAACTACTGTATGCAAATGCTCTGGAAAGAAACCAAAGTCAAAAAATCCCCAAAAATCCTAACAGGAAATAACAACGACAACAATTGCAATAAACATCTGCTGAGTACACACATGCGGCGCGATATGAATATATCGCAGCCATATATTTATTGTAACACGTTCCTTGTCACAGCCTCTACTCAGAAGCCGGATCTTGACCCCTTAAGAATCAACGCATCTCTTGCACCATTGCGTGAAGCACGATTACATCACCATGCATTAATCCAGACACGGCACGGCGTGACGGCGGGTTAAGCTGCCACTTGCATTTGCTTGGCCATGGCCATGCCAGATATCGATACTGGCGGATATCGACGCCAGATCCGAGTTGCTAAACCAACGATGTTTCTTCGGGGCCATCCTACTGTATGCTGGCGGTATCAACATTTCAAAGCAGCATTTGATAATGAATTTGAGAATGGACAAGCATCAGGAAGATGGTGATCCGCGGTAAAAACAGGTCGGCAAAGCTCCCTCCCCTGCATTTAGCCGCCACGATCAAGATTCCCCACTCAAAAAAAAGCACTGAGGCTAAATGCAAAAGACACTACGTGCCCGTGGCGGGGGAAAGGGGGACAGCCGACCACCACAGATTTAGCCAGACCTACTGCTCCACAAGATACAGCATCAATGTGTAAGTTTCGCTCGGCTTGCCCTAATGGTCCGGTCGACAAAGTATGAAATAATGTGCCTGGCGAGCCATGGCCAGCCAGCGAGGAATTGATAGAGAAGATCAGAGAAGAGCCGGTATGGAAGGTCAACACGCGCTTCCAGGCATACAGTATTGACATTTGTAAGTCGTTTGTTTCTACGAGACTGGTCGATGGGTAGTTGCATAAGTGTACATATGTATTATTTCCCTCATTGGCCTATGCAGGTCACGAACTCCAGCTTCGAATTTTCCTTCTCTATACATGCGATCTCTCTGGCGGTAATTTGTAAATAACACTCCCTTTGAGTTTCTCTCTTCCTCTTCCACCCCACTCACTCCAACCCCCACTTCTCCCCAGGAAAAAAACGTTGCACTAGACTAACTCTCTCTTTCTGCCACAGTTCCTCTCTCCTCTCTCCAACTCCAATATCAGTGCTCCCCTCTCCCTTGATTGGAGCCCTTCTACATAACTTTTCCTCTCGATTCCTATCTCAACCTTCCACTTCTTTCAGAGGAAAACCAACCTTCTCTTCGTCAACTATATCCTATAATTCCGATAATTCCGCGATTATGGCTACCATCAAGCTTAACTCTGGTATGTCCATGCCACAGGTTGGCTTCGGGCTCTGGAAGGTAGCAAATGCTACGTGTGCCGATACCGTCTACAATGCCATCAAGGTTGGCTACCGGTTGTTCGACGGTGCTTGTGGTATGTGTTCCCCCGTTTCACTTCCCGGCCTCCCCACCCCTTTTGTATTGCGCAAACATGTAACTGACCCTTTTCGCCCAACAGACTACGGCAACGAGAAGGAAGCCGGTGAGGGCGTCGCTCGCGCCATCAAAGAAGGCCTCGTGAAGCGGGAAGAGCTCTTCATCGTCTCCAAGCTCTGGAACACTTTCCACGAGGGCGACAAGGTCGAGCCCATCGCGCGCAAGCAGCTCGCTGACTGGGGCATCGACTACTTCGACCTGTACATCGTGCACTTCCCCGTCGCCTTGAAGTACGTCGACCCCGAGGTTCGCTACCCACCCGGATGGGCTGTTGATGGCAAGGACGATGTGCAGACCAGCGAGGCGAGCATCCAGGAGACGTGGCGCGCGATGGAGAGCGTACACAGCAAGGGGCTGGCGAAGAATATCGGCATCTCGAATTTCCAGGGCAGTTTGATCCTGGATCTGTTGAGGTATGCGAAGGTTCGTCCTGCGACTCTCCAGATCGAGCACCACCCGTACCTCGTCCAACCGACGCTGTTGAAGTTGGCCAAGGAGCAGGGTATCGCCGTGACGGCGTACTCTTCTTTCGGACCACAGTCCTTCGTTGAACTGGAGTGGCAGAAGGCGAAGGACTGCCCTGTTCTGTTCGAGCATTCCGTCGTCACTGCAATTGCCGACAGAGTCAAGAAGACCCCTGCGCAAGTCCTACTGAGATGGGCTACGCAGAGAGGCTTGGCTGTTATTCCTAAGAGTAATGATCCTACCCGCCTAAAGCAGAACTTGGAGGTCACAGATTTCGATTTGACCAACGAGGACCTGGAGGCTATTTCGGGTCTGGATCGTCAGATGAGATTTAACAATCCCACGGATGTAGGCCACCCCTTTCTTCTCTCTTCCCTCGCTTGGTGAAGCGTGCTGACATGTGAGAATAGTACCTAGGAACTTTGCACATCTTCGCTTAGACGGGGCCAGGATTTCCTTCGGGAGAGGGTGAGAAGCGAGGCGTTGCTTTGCTTTGCTATGACTTCTTTGCATTTGGGCATCTGGGTTAGAAGGTTGGGTTGCTTCGTCTAGTATACTATAGGCTTCGTGACTACAGGCAAAGAAAGTATCAGATTGATACCATTTAGTAGTCTTTCCTGCCAGTCGTATTCCGGCATAGCACACAACATCTGAACATGACTTACCTGGCTCCCTTGACTGTATCAATTATGTAATGAAGAAGAAACAGTAAAATTCCGCCCCTTTGCTCCACACGCCTTGATTCTGATTGCTATGCTTTATCTACAGAGTCTACTTCTGGGTACCTATCCCTGAACTCCATCGCCATGCCATACTAGACCATGCGGCGCCATATCATATCCATAATCCTCAATGTATCATATGCTCGTCAACACTTTTGCTTTGCGTATTTCGTACGTTGTCTAAAACTGGTCTATGAGACTCTAACAAATGCTGGGGTAAAACTGTCAGCACGATATTCATTCATATGGTATCAATTCAGACTGATAATAACGAGGAAAATTTTGTTGGGGAACTTACTAGCATCAATCTGCATAACCTGTGGCAGCGCCAGCCGAATCTTGTTCCTATATAGCGCCGGTGCTCTTAGCTGCAGTGGATTCCCCTCGAAATACACCGTCGTTAATTTCTCCTTCCCCTTCAACTCCCCCTCCACCTCGTTGAAATCCGCGATCTGGTTATAACTAGCCCACAACTCCTCCAGGTCCTCACACACCTCTAATCCCTTCAAGCTCTTGATCTGGTTATTGCTGATATCCAACACTCTCAGCCCTTTGCTGTTCTCGAGGCCGGTAAGCGATGTGAGCGCATTGTGCGAGATATAGAGTTCTTCCAGGTGCGGGAGGGACTCCAGGCCAGCAATGGAGCGGATACGGTTCGATTGGATGGAGAGGATTTTGAGGTTTTGGAGAGTGCCGAGGTTGGCTATAGATGTGATTTTATTTTTGCCCAGCCAGAGTTCCTCTAAACCCACCAACGTCTCCAAGCCCTGTATCTCTCGTATGCGATTCGCTGCTAGCTCCAAATTCCGCAGCTGCGTAAGCCCTTCCAAGTTCTCGATGGCGGTTATTTTGTTCTGCACGAAATAGAGGTCCTTGAGGGAGGTTAGGTGCGAGATGTGCTTGATGTGTTTTATTTTGTTGAAGGAGAGGTCTAGGTTTTGGAGCTTGGTTAAGGAGTCGAGGTTCCGGATGTGAGTGATGAGATTGTCGTACAAGTCGAGGTCTGTGAGGCTGCTGGAGAGAACGTCGAGAGAGGAGATCTCGATGATACTATTTTGCCGGAGGCAAAGCCGTTCTACCATAGGAAAGCGTTCCAGACGTAGGGAAGGGATTGAAGAGATGCGCATGTGTACGCAGTCGATTTCTGTGGTGTCGGAGGGGTAGTCATCTAGAAGATCTACACATAGCCACAATTACTGTATCAGCTTCTACTTCTTGGCCAGCTGGGTTGTGGTGGGGCAAATATACCTCCATCCGCTTCAATGCTCTCTCCTTGCAACACATTCTCCTCGTCCGAATATTCAGGATCCGAAATAGCTTCTGGGTTGACAAGCTCGATCTTCTTCTCCAATCGTAATTTCCCATCCCAGCCGCTGCTACTGCGTGGGGTCTTGGGCGTGTCGTGGTCGTTGCCATCCGCCGAATCGCCGTTGATCGAGATGTGTGGTGGAGGCGTAGTTGTTTTGGATTTTTCTGTTTTGGACGACATTCTGACTCTATCTCTTTTATATCAAGGGCACGATATCCCACGTTAGAGGTGTTTCTGTCTGTGTTATGGCAGTTTTGGTAGAGCTCAACCCATGGCGTGAATGGGGGAGGTTGGGTATGATGTTGGAATTACATGGCGGGGGCGGGTGACAAGATTCATGATGGGCTGCTTTTTCCTTGAGGCGCGGCGCCGCGAACGACAAGACCCTTTCTACCGCAACCCCACGAAGACACGACAACATGCATGCGAGCAACTGATAGGACACTGGACATTTTGAATTCCCTCCATTGGTGTGGTTATGCTTCGCGTTCTGCATGGAAAAACTCCCAGAACCCACCTGTGCAGAGGAACTGGCACAGACGTTCTGCGCGGGGGTACGAAGGCCCGGGAACCGTCCAGAGGACAGCCGATTCGATATGCAACATACCAACGGAGGGGATTGAGAGGTATTCCTACCATCCTGTTACCACCGGTGGTGTTTGTGGGGTTAGCAGTTGGACTGTGGACTTGGAAGTGCTTTATGATGGTTGTCTTCCAGAACAAGATCATCTATATGCCTGGTTTGCCTCCTAATGCTCGTAGAGAGACGATTGCAGATTACAAGAATCAATGCGGTGGTATAATCTGGCGGGAAGAGAGGATTAGATCTCTGGATAAGACAAAGATCAGCTTATGTGTGGCCAGTGTTAACGATTTAGAGGATGTTCCAGTGAACCAAACAGTTTACGTCCTTTATTTTCAGGGTCACTCTGCATATTCCTGCTCTTTAAGTATATAATGCTTATGCCTTGTAGGTAACGCTTCTTCCATCCCACCGCGGCTACCATTTCTTTCGCCTGTCCTTCGTATACTTAAGGACAGGTCCTCGGCACCGCTCGTCAGATACATGATGGTATGTTGTAGCTATCGAGGCTATTGGTCTTCTAAAGGCCGACCATCAGAAGAAGGTATTTCAATGGATGCAGCCGCTTCACTGGAGTGGATCAAGAATGACTTCCTCCAGCGGGGTGGCAACCCTGCAGAAAAGATTCCACTTATCATCTGGGGACAGAGCATTGGCGCAGCTGTTGGCACCAGACTAGCAGCTCAGCGACATCTTTTCCCTAGCAATAGTCTCACTCTCAAAACCCTAGTCCTGGAGACCCCTTTCATCAGCGTCCGAGCAATGTTAGAGACATTGTATCCTCAGAAATGGTTACCATACAGACATCTATGGCCATTCTTGCGAAATCATCTTGACAGCGATAAAGCCCTAAGAACTATACAAACGAATTTCCGTACCGTTAGCGTCAAGTCCCCAAAAATCCTCATCCTTGAGGCTAGAAAGGATGAGCTTGTTCCCCAACGAGCACGGTGACATGCTTGCGAAAACATGTTTAGAAGTCGGGCTGCAGGTCACAAAGAAGATTGTTGGAGGCGCCCTGCATACAGAAGTTATGATCAGACCAGAAGGTAAATTTGCTGTTGTTGAAGAAATCGAGAGTGTCGGCCAATCTGTCGTCGAACCATAGTCACGTGGATATGAATGAAGGTTGAATTGCCGAGTTGCAGTAACAATCTTGGTTATTCGCCTTTTTCGTATAGGCCTTGGGCCCATCTAGCTCTCTTTCGGGGGGGGGGGGGGCAAGGTCTCGGCAGCAATCTCGAATCTCTGTAAGGTATGAGAAGTGGTTGAATAGGATCATCTCGTGACAACAAGATTAAAGGACAGAATTTTTTCGAGAAGCGTCCTCAAATTTAACGCGGCAATAAGCAATACCCTACATCTTCCTCTCTCTACTAATACATACCCGGTCACCAAGTTCGCATACCAAGCCACGTTCTGAACACGGAAAAGTCGGTTATCTTTAGTATCAGATCTTGGCCATCTGGCCCATCTCGAGGTGAGATCTACCAATTCAGGAGTGAGTTGTGGCCAATTTGTATATATTTTGGTGCTGACAAACGTTGCTGTCGAACGTTTTTCAAGAGCTAGGATTTGACTACATGCTAGACTAGCTGAAATGCCTCGCTGCGCTAAACTACGCCCAAAGGAAGGGCATCAGGCATGTCCATGCGAATTTCTTCTTTTGTCTCCAAGATAACAAACTTCGACTCAAGCCTTTCAATACTTGAGAACTCTGTGCAAGTCTTCGGACCTTTCTCGATCCCAATTTTATTATCTGCCCCTTCGGAATCCAATAGTAAGTTAGCAACCACGGCTCCATATGTACTCTCTTCTGAAACATCCCTCGCGTCACTCTGCTCGCTATTCCCTCCCCTCAGCCCTTACCAGCTCCACAGTACTAACACTCCAACTCGGCGGTTAATTTAGTAGCACACCACTCAATACCTCCTCATACGGCTTCTCGCAGGACTCATTCAGCAGCTGACATTCCTGGTTACCACTTACGAACAGTACTGCTTACGAATGTGCGTCCCTTGACGACAAGCAATCCATTATCCATATATTTCGTATGTGCACAACGATCACGACAGCCAGTCTGTGAGAAGAGTTTCCATAGAGGAGCTGAGCGGATGAAATCGTTAGAAGTGTCACGTTGTCAATTTGTCATTTATTGCGGACGCGGTTGTAGTCTCAAAACTCAATTGAAGAGACCTTTCAAGTATCAGGAAGTGAATATACTAAGTATGATGAAAGACTTGCGGTTGCTTCTAAATATTTTCTATTAAATTATTCTCTTGTTAAGTTTGTGTCGGTAGTACCTGTTTCTGTGGTACTCCGAGTTAGTCATGGTGTTGTTGATTGGCGTTCAATTGGTTCAATTGGGTAGGAGACGAGAGATTGAGT
>QYAL01000023.1:225791-316006 GCA_003988805.1 Ploettnerulaceae sp. D365 | reverse complement strand
TTGAGGTTCAGAAAGCTATGGGAGATGTGTTCTATATAAATAGGGGTTCGGCGGCGGTCCGTGGCCGAACCCGTGACCCACCATATCGATTTACCAACAGTTTGTGCCTCGCAATTTATTCGCACTGAACTTGAACTCTGCTGTGTATGGAACTTAGCCTTTTGCACCTCTATGGAGATTTGGGAAAGTTGACCACGAGTACGTCGAGTAGAGGAAGGAGATGGTGGAAATATCTTTTGAACTCCGAGGTATTATCCTCTTTCTGTGATAATCCCTTGTTTCACAGAGGTCTGGCCAGCCAAAATAAAGAAATTCCTTTCTGCTGATACTTTAATGTCTTGTTTTGAGAATTCACGCTTTGCTCGTATTATTCTTTGTTCATATGTGGATCATATTCCTGCATCATTGCATGCGGCGAGCGTCGACTCGTCAAGCCACTTTAGCAACAAAGACTTTCCTTGCTACATAGTAGTACAAACTCAAGCTCTAACTTCCTACCCTACCTCATCTATTTTCACTGAAATAACTTCTAAGAAGGAAGGTAAGAAGTTTCAGGCAAGAAAAATGACGACGAATTTTAATGCAGCGTTTTACGCTGCATGGACATTTTGGTTCCAGTATAATAATCCTCCTGGCACCCCCGTGCCTACAAATGCTCAAATTCATGTAACTGATTGACTCATGTTTTCTGCTTATCGACTATACTAATAACTACCAGGCAGCGTACCAAGCAAGTCAAGCTGTGAATTATGTTGCACCGGTGCCCCACCCACCTTACAATCTGGCACCATTTCCAATACCACCCCGTCTAGCAGTACAAGTAGATCCTAGATATGGCAATCCGCTGATCCCAGGGCCCCTACTCGCGGTTCGTTTTGCCCCTCGAGGATTCTCTGGGAAGGGAAAGGCAAAAGACTGGAAGGGACGTAAGGTTCTTGGAGCTGGTGCCCAGGGTACTGGTAAAGATGCCACAACCCATCAAGCTTGAATCAGTATTAAGAAATTCTCACTAAACTTGCCTAGTCACACTTTGGGAGTGGAAAACGAATACGTTCAATCAACCTGATATTCCAGAACGAAGTATAGCAGTGAAGACTGGAGCGCTGCCTAATGATCTTCTCAGACTTGAAGGAGAGAAGATGGAATATTTGGGATTATCATCTCGACATATCGTCCGATTGCTTCAACCACTTCGACGAATGACACCTAGATATCTTCAGATCGAAGGTCTTCCTGCTGCATGGAATGGGAGGGTACGTCGCTTGATTCTTCAGTACTGTCGCGAAGGAAGCCTCGGTGACCTCCTGGGACGCCGACGAGCGAAGTGAGCAAAATCCCATCTTTTAGCAGGTTTGAGAACTAATATTTTATGTGTAGTCGGCATCCTTTTCTGGAACTAACACTATGGCACATTTTTCGGTGCCTAGTCGATGGAATCAGTGTCTTGGCATATCGAGGAGAGGCTCGCTATCATAAAAGGCCTGGCCAGGCTGTAGAGCCTGATGGCTACAACCCAGCAGATGAGATGGTAGTGCATTATGATTTAAAACATTCAAATAGTACGTTTCAGTCTGTATACCAAAGGATGTATTGCTGAGCATTGCCTAGTCCTCGCAGGAGAACAAACTGCCGACCACGACTTGCCTGTATACAAAGTGAATGAACCACATCTATATCCCATGAATACCTACTGACTAATTTGCAGATATCTGACTTTGGGCTTTCGGGAAAAAAATCCAGGATCCCAGCTCAAAATCAGCTCTTTGCGAGATATATTGACAACCACAACCAGGATCGCATGAATGGTACAGTAGGGTATTATGCGCCTGTAAGTGATTCCATTAGCAATTTAGCGCTCCCCATTTTTATTCAGAGACTAATATCCCAAACAACCCTCAGGAGCAGTTTTCAGAACGCTGGAACTTCCGAGATTTTAATGCGTCTCCAGTTTGTGGAGCCTACGGACTCGCCACTAATGTCTGTAAGTAATTTCTCGTGCACGTGATAGTGGTTAGAGAAATGCCAGATTTGAAGTTCACCAGCTTCCAAAACTTAAACACTTCGCAAGATTGCTTCAGAAAACTTTGTTAATCTACAAATAGGGGGCATTGGAGTGATGATGTATGAGTAAGTAACTTCACTCCCTTAAACGTCCTCGCTTCTCCTACCTTGCCTCACCAGTAGGAAAAAGGGCTCTTTAATCACTATAAGCTTTCATAAATTCTGTGATTACAAGGTTCTAACTTGCAGAAAGATTAGCATGTCTTAATTATAACCTCAGAGCTTTCCAGCCGTTTCTTCCCAACGCCAATATTAATGGTGCACCACCAAAAGGAATTACGTACGGCACAAGACTATATCAGCAAACCTGTTCAATTCAACTCAAGGACTTGATAACAGAGTGCTTATACGACAGACCAAGTCATAGGCCTGATGTGTTAGAGTTGAAGGCTAGAATCGAACAGGGAATAGTCGCATGCAAGAGAGCCGGAGGAACTCTAGACCACTGGTTTGACATAGAAATGCCAGGCCCTGATGCATTGTAAGTTCATTCCTGTTGCATGTTTAAGCACTCAGTAGTCGAAGCCTTGTGGCATCGTGGAAAATCTGGGAGTCTGGGAACCCTGAAACATCAAACATCGCCAATTCCTTCTGCGTCTATCTTTCGTTAAGATCGTAGACATTCACTTTCGATATTGTGATAATTTCCGCTAATTCTCTCGTTGTAGCAAGGCCGGAAGGGCTCGCGATGGGGTGACTGTAGGACCTGCAGCCCCAGGTCTCGCTCGACTCCGTCCACGTCGGAGACAAGGGACTAAGGCTAGGTAAGAATAATGGCAGCCATCATTCCAAAACGCATCATATTTTAAATGCGATCATGTGTAAGTATATCATTGGCACTATACTGGACTTATTAATAATAAAATTCTGGAGTTAGGGTTTCCATTTTCACTTTTACGGTTTACATGAAGAGTGTTTCATCATAATACCACGAATTAGGTATACGTGCGTAGACTTTAAATCTTAAACATCTCCAGAAAAATGCTACACATATGTTTCCTCAACGACTTTTTAAGTTTTAAGTATTCTTCTCACTGACTCACTGAGGCGAACAAATTCTTGGTTGACATGGCTTTTTTTAATATTGAAAGTCACGTTGATAGTTTTATATGGTCGTGTATGGTAGAACTTTCTTCAACTTTGTCAAAGGAGCAACCAAGGAATCCTTAAAAAGGAACAGAGTCTTGCTTTCTTGTGTGAATTAGGTCTGATGGTGCACAGATTTGACACATGGAATAATCTCTAGCCTAGGGGTACATGCGGCGCAGCGGCTGGAAAGTGGAGGTCCTCGACTCCGGCGGAGTCAATACAGTAAAGGGGATCCGATCCAGAACAAGCGACAGTTAGCCGAGTCGATCCGAGCTCGCTTCCCCTTAATTTAGTACCCCCTACCCCGCACTCTCACACCATCAAGATGCCTTGTCATGAGGTGATCTCATCCTTTCGTGCCTCTTTGCTTTGGAATTATTGTTTTCCCAGGCTTAGACCCTTTCCCTTCTACAATCCTTCACAATCAACAGCCCGGCGGACTATAGTCACTGATTTCATCTCAAGATGTTCACGGTCAGAAAATTCCACTGAAACCTCAGGAATACCATGGTGGATAGTAAAAATAGGATAGTCAACTTCCGGGGTGGACCAGGTAGTGAGAATTTGTCTACAAACCCCGAGTACAGCATGCACACCACCTTTCCCTTTCAAGATACAAGAACATTGGCACTTAACGACAACGTTTGGTACGGCTTTTAGCATTTCAAAATGATCCAGTACAGGATACAATAATATACATGTCGGTTAAGGGAGTTTCTAAACTGTGCTGGTCTAGAGATTGAATGGGGGGTCATTGTACTCAGCTTCTGCATTTATCTTTTGGTGCATTTATCTTTTGGTGCATTTATCTTTTGGTGCATTTATCTTTTGGTAGCCAATTAGAAACCTGCGATACCAATACCAACACCTAGATATACAGTCGTGAGTCGTCTATCAAGATGGGACTGTTCAACAGTTCAAGATCTTGTCGAGAAAGCGTACTCAATCCTCATGATTATTCCCCTCGACACTTTAAGTAAATTCCGCCTAGGATCCCTTCGTCATTCAGGCTTAGCTCTTCGCTGCAAAAGTCCCATATTCTGTCATTCGTACTGTGGATGAGATGACATGAACTTGAATACATGATACATTCGGTAACCACTCCATTCTCCATCTCACAAGCTATTTCTTCTTCTGTGTACAATCACTTAACTGATTTGAACTTTTAATCATACCTAGTCTTGAATACTAGCAAAATGTTAGGTTAAGATGGCATAGGTTCAAGCTGCCTAGCACTTCACGAAGAAACCCACCGTCCATGATCTCAAGTCACAATAGCTAAGCTCTCGATAGTCCGTTTCACGACATCTTGCAGCTTAGTTTAGTATAGACTTTGCCTTGAGGCTTGGTAAATCATTGTTTCCTCGTCCTATTTCTAGATAATTGAAAGGAGTGAGTGCAGAGTCAATACTGGGGCTGAGGGAAGGCTTCAAGCCCATTTGAGGTATTATACTGGAATTGGGTACATGAAGGGCAGAAGAGCCTGACGTAAATTTGCATGTGAGATTGAGGGAGGAGCAGATCTAGAGTGAATTTATTAGCTTAAACACTTCATTTCTCGGAGACCCAGATGTTCCCCGTGCAATAAGAAAGAGCCTGGTCTTCTAGAATCAAATGAACATGGATAAGTTGGTAGGAGATTATTGTCCGAGAATCTGTTACACATTAATCTTTTGTTAGCCATTGTGATTTTGCACGCTCTTGCTTTGTTATTGCGACCTTCAGAGCATAGCATACTGCTTCTAATATGCAAATTCCAGTACAGCTGCACTAGCAGATCTCGAACTCAATATGAAGTGTCTTCCATGATCCTAGAATCCGCCTTCAATGCAAGAATATCGCCTCACACAGCCGTATACCAGCCCAAATGCTCATGATCATGTTTGCTGCTCATTGCCATTCATAATCTGGCTACCTAGTAAAGGCTAGAAAACAACCCTTTATGCAGTGCAACACCAGAATCCATCCGAAGCCCAATAACTATCACACCCACCGTCCGCTCAGTAGAAAGTCGATGGTCTGCTGCCGGAGAAGATCTTCTTGCCAGCAGCCTTGGAAACGCGGTGAGGAAGGGGGAATTTAAGGTCCTTGGTAAGGAGTTGCTTGATGTAGGGGCGCTTGACATCGTCGGACTTCTCAAGCTCAACGACCTTGAGGATCTGCATATTCTGTTAGCGCTGGAGAGGGGAGGGAAATAGTAAGACGTACGTGGATGGACCTAAAGCGGGATCGATGTCTGGCGGCCATATCTTGGTACAGAGCCTCAACAGCATCAGTTCTCGACATCTCACGGTACTCCTTGTACATGTTGTGAGTGCCGGAGCGCGAGTCGTATCGGATCCAGATGCCAAAGTTCTTGACCTTCTGGGGACGCTTCTCGTGGATCTAGGGATTTGATAAATATACGCGCGTGCCATGAGAATCAGGGCTACATACGACGTTCAAGCTGACGATCTCTCCGTTCGCCTTCTTGACCTTTCGCAACTTCATCAAGAAGTACCAGAAACGAGACTTTGCAACCACGGTGTTGGGTGCAAAAATTCTCATGCGGTACAGCTTTGGTGCTGGGTTGGCCTCCGATGGCAGATGGCGGCCAATGACCTGGTATTCCGTAAGACGACCTGCGGGAATATGTTAGCGTGTTGCTCCAAAGGGCAGGCTTTGACAGTCCAGGATCCGCGGTCGGTGAAGTTGCATGGCGCGAGAAACCAGAATTGATTATCCAACTCGATAATTTTCGGATTCAGAGGTCTTCACACAGAAAAGCATCGGACACCATTGGATGGTCCGTTGCAACTTATGAGCATTCGTCTTGGGCAGAATTGTCGGTTGTAAGTCGATATCGATCGGATTGTGCCGCAATCATCAAATTCAAATCCTCCTTCGATTCATCATCGTTGTCGTCGGTCCAGAACCCTGCCAAGTTCAATCAAAGCATCTGATGTCGTCTTCCAGCCGTGTAGACCGTATCGGATATCATTCATAATCTCTGGTGGTGATGGAGGGCCACAGTCGAATTTCGAGCGAATCGTTTGAGATGAATATGGGGAATCGCTAGATCCTGGAAGGGCATGGAGAAGAGAAATCTGTAGCTTACCCATCTTTAGGTAGTCAGTATTGAATAGGATGTGATGCGAAGGCAGAGGGACTTACTTTGTATCGTTGGCCGTTTGTCGAAGTTGTCGTTGTCGCAAGCCGATGATCTCGAAGTTCTGCTTGATCTCGTCAATTTAGTGTAGGGTTTTAAAAATTTGCAGCCCTGAGTGCGGGAATTCCACGCTAAAAATTATTTTAGGTTTAGCGCGACCTGAGCCTCAGGCGTGGCACGTCCAACAACAACAAAGGCATAGAAGAGGTAGCAGCAACGATTTAATGAGGTACACGCCAGACCAGTTTGTTGTATTCGATCTCATATATTAAAAACTGTATCTCCTCCACATGACATTGCCTTTTGCCTACAGACCGACTCAAATCCATCCATCTTGAGACCCAACCCAGCCTCATCGATCAAGCCAAGAGTACTTCGTAGTCACGGGACATGGTCGAACTCATGACATTCAACAATTTGTGGCTATAGAGTTTTAAGTTCTACGCTTTACTATCAAAATGGATCTATTCATCGAAAACTTCTTGTTGGCCCATAGGACAGGCAATGGCTATGATCTGTCGATGACCCTATCTCCTGTCTCTCCGTCGTCAGACCCAGACCGACTCACCAAATTCTTCCGCAGTACCAACTACGGTCAAGCTCAAAGAGACATCAAGAATCGGATTATAAAAGGTAGTATCTATCCGGTTGTCCTCCAACAGGATGAGGTGAACGGATGGGTTGAGGTGTACCTTGCGTACTACAAAGCGGTTGGGGAGATATTGAAGGTGGAGTCTGCTGCGGAGAACAATGAAAAGGTACGTCAGTATCATGAGCTGGATGATTGTGTTGATTATATCCTTTGAGCTCATGCTTGCTTGAGATTTGCAACTTTCTAGGGGATGCCATTCATCCTTCTTATTATTCACGTGATAATAAACAACGCTTGATCCAACAGTATTATAGCACAAACACTGAGTCGAGCTAACAAGTTCCAGGTATCATATGTCAAAGTTTATGAAACATGGCGTGATATGACCATCGCGCTCATCCGCGGCTACACCAACTGCGGCTTCGAAGCCTGGACAGTGCCTTGCCTGTATGTGGCAGGCAAATACATACGAGTCTTTGCTATCAAGGCAGACGAAGGCGCTGCCACCGGTGTTGGCTCAGTTACCAATTTTGACGAGTTTAATCCCGAGGCGGAGAAGAATGAGAAACTGGAGGATGCAGCTAGACATCTCAATAGGATTTTCACAATTTGTCTTAGTGATAGGTAAGCATTTACAAACTCTAGCATAGAGGCACAATGCTAATGTATGAATGGATAGAGCACCGCTCGACGAATCCAGAAAATGGGGAATCTATAATATCATCAATCTCCTCTTCAAGACCTACTTCAAGCTCAACTCTGTCCCCCTCTCCAAAAATATTTTAAAAGCGATCCAAGCCTATCGTGGAGACATGCCGGCACTAGATACCTTTCCAATGGCGCACCAGGTGACCTTCAAATACTATGTCGGAGTCATATATTTCCTCGAGGAGGCTTACGAAGAGGTTTGCCTTGTCTCCTTTCCAATCAAAGAGCGCCAAGATAGCTAACGACACACACCAGGCCGAGAAACATCTCACCGAAGCCTGGCAGATGTGCCACAAAGACGCAGTGCGCAATAAGGAGTAAGTCTTTGTCGCAGCCTAATCTATCTATCAATTTTCGTCTAAGCCAGCACTAACAAACACAGACTAATCCTCAGCTACCTAATCCCATGCCACCTGATAACCACACACACTCTCCCAACCCGCGCCCTCCTAGCGCCTTACCCCCGCTTACAATCCCTCTTCTTGCCTCTGTCGCGCTGCATCAAGAACGGGGACCTTGCCGGCTTTGATACCGCGCTTATAGCAGGCGAAGACGAGTTCACGAAGCGCCGTATCTATTTGACTCTCGAGCGGGGCCGCGACATCGCCCTACGAAATCTACTCAGGAAAGTGTTTGTCGCAGGTGGATTTGAGGAGAGTGCGAAAGATCCCAGTGCGCCACCTGTTAGGAGAACGAGGATCCCTGTGGCAGAATTCGGGGCAGCGATTAGTTTGGGTGGGAATGAGCAGATGGAGGGGGATGAGGTGGAGTGTTTGTTGAGTACGATGATCTACAAGGTATTCTCTCCTCTCTCTTACATACTTCCTTCCTATAGCCGCATGCCTCAATCATAGGTATCATAGGTAACCTCTACCCCTACATACCCCTATATTAGAGGTCAAGTCTCTGTTTTCTTCCCGGCAAGACGGCAGCCTGGCCAGGCAACGCCCCTTATCTCTCGGCTCTTCGCCTCACTCCAACCCTCTTCACACCCTCAATTTCTCGACCTCGTTTCCAGAAATATGACTCAACAAGTTCACAATTTATCACTAACATGCACAGAATCTGATGAAAGGCTATATCGCCCGTGAGCGCGGTATCGTCGTGCTGAGTAAAGGCGGAGCATTCCCGGGAACGGGCGTTTGAGGTCCAACACTCCATCCACCCTTATCAACCTGATCATCGGATTCGCCACCCGTACTACCGTGTTCTACATTACCCTGTCTTGTACTATTATACAACAGCCTCCACTACGCATCGCTCATCCATCCTCCAGGCCGCGACATGTGTTGACTTAAGCCCGGACACGACCGAAAAGAACCAAGCAAGCGAACGACTCACAAACACTCTATTTCGGTGTCCGAATCGAACCCACTGCTCGCTTTCTCGGTCTCACTCGCAGTCACAAAATGTCACAGGCAATTACACACCACGTCATATCACACCTTCCTCAAATTGACTCTCGCACCCATATCCAGCAGTTCACCGCACGCAAAAGCAGCACCCCTCCACCCTCTCCGTGACTCACGCGCTAGCACGGCCCCTTTCCTACCTCCCCTTCCCTCCCAGAAACTAAACCCGGACAGACCTCTGCAATTGACCAACCATGAAGCTCAGAAGGATTTTTCTGTAAGGTTGCGCTGGGATTAGAGAGTTATGGGGGGGTTATTTAAAGTAGGGGCGAGCTAATGCAAGCACTTTAGCTGATAAGCATGAATGATAATCAAACATTATCATACACACCCTTTCCTGGGTTCGATCCAAAAAGACTAATAATACTCAAATAAGTATAATTTGATGGCCTGATGTGACCCCGGTGAGGCTCTTCTGCTCTCTCTCTCGATCATCTCAGTCATGTCTAAATCCAAGGTGAAGAAGAGTGAGCAAGTGTGGATTTTTCAAGTGCATTCCATTATCTTCATCTTTGAGAAATATTGCTTTGAATAGTATGTCATTTTGATTGATTCCAGGTAGCCTGCTTTGCTTGCCCATCAAATTGGCCCTCTACTCACATAACCAAAGATGTTACAATTTTATCTCTACTTCTCCTTCATCCAACTCATCGCTCACTCACTCACTCACTCACTCTTCATTTCTCATTACTTTGATTCGCACAGCACAAATAAGGAGAGAAAGAAAATAAAAAAGAAACTCGACAAAATCGCTCGAGCTTAAAAGCTCTCGCTTTAAAGAGACGGAGAGCTTTGAGAGCGTGAGAGAAAAGAGTATGTAGAATGCCTGCCAGTAGATATATATGAGATACAAAACAAGGAAACAATTAGTACATCGCATTCTGATCTTTCCTTCTCTCCTCTGATACATTTTTCTCCTCTTCTCGATTTCTCCACTGTTGTAGCGAACAGGAGATATTACAAAAGCAAGCGAACCGTTTACGTGTGATGGGCTAGCATGTAACGAGCAAGAAGGAGAAAAAAATACAACAACAAGCTACCGTAAGCCGAGCCAGGCTTCCATCGAAACAAGAGCCACCACCAAGTGTGAAGAGTAGAAATACATGCGTATTTTGTGTTGGTTGTGTCGTTATTATGAGACCCCTAAAAACTCAGAGCCAGAGCCCATTTCCAAACGCCTGGTATATCGAAAGAATCATCGTAGAAAGAACGCCATTCGCCGGATATATCGTGTATGATCAAGGGTGTGAGAGAGACGGACAGAGAGAGTATGAAAAGTCGAGGCAAATTGGTCATGGTGTGAAAGAGTCATCAGTGATGAGTCCTAACGCTGCGAGGTGATCCGCTATGATTCGTCAGTGTTGATCACGCGGATGATGTCTCGATTGTTAAGCCTGGGGAAATGAGGCTCGATGCTGAAAGCAGGAAGGCAGGAAGGCTTACGCAATACTGGCAACATCATCGACATGATTGCATAGAGCGACGAACAGATCGAAGAACAGCTGCGATCCACCAGCCTGCATCTCCATCTGCATAGTACCGCTACGCTTGAAGGTGCCGCGAGAGCGGATAATGAGTGCGAGGTAGTGGGCACGCAGCTTGGAGTCGGTGTCGGGTGTGTTGGCATATGCGTAACGGGCAGAGGTGAGGATTGTGCTGCATTGGATGCCAGATTCTGTTTTTGAATGCGTCAGAGTCTATGTTCCCATATGAGTGGAAATGCGGAAGACATACGCAGCCCCTGCTTTCTCAGTGCAACCCTCTTCAACTCATCCAATCCATACTTCTCCGCGGTGCAATAAATTACTGTATCCTTCAACAGCTCGCCATCAACTCCGTGATGATACACCGTACTTTCCACACTGCCTGTGCCTCCCTCGGCCGTCTCCAGCTCCCATGAGTTCCTCCGCTTGTTATGTAGAAGTCGAGGGTAGTAGTCGCCTTTGTATAGATATTCGAGGACGGAGGAGAAGATTTCGGGCTCTTCATCAGGAAGGGAAATGCGTTTCGCGGCTGCCTCCATGAATTTTCCGCGGCAGGCGGCGGCGAAGAAGGGTGAGATGCAGAGGACGTCTTCGTGGGCGGCGAAGGGTCGTTGGTCGCGGCCGACCACAAGTGTTATGATTGAGGAGGTTAAGGTACTGAGAAGTGAATTGTTAGCGACTGTAAAAATTGTGCTTCCAGATATAGAGAAGAGTACATACCTGCCCATCGGGTTTGCTTCCTCGGTCGGAGGCCTGCGAGTCGTTCTCTCTGATCTGTTCTTCGACACGGCATGTTCTCGAAATGAAGACTTCGTGGTCCCTCGTCGACTCCTCGAAAAGCTCTCTGTTTGTGACTTGTTAGGGTTTCGACTGAACATCTTCGGTCGCTGTGATTATGGTGAGTATCGTCGTTTTGCTAATTGTACAGTTCTTCCTTGTCACAGGCAATTCTTGTGGATTTGTTGTCGATGGTGGCGATGAATTTCGAATTGTCGAATTGTCGAGTCGTCGAAGATTGAATGAGGAGAAAGATAAAACAAACAGATGGGAGAAGGGGCAGTTATATATATGGCCATAACCCAAGGATGCCTACTTGCAGGCAAAAGCACAGCTGGTGTGTCCAGGCGACGCGGGAGGGGACGGAGGACGACGCGCCTTGGACAGGGATTGGTCGCGTTACCAACGCCTGAGCTCGTGACTCCTCTTCTTGGGCCATATGTCTGCCTTAGGTTCTATCTCATCGGCCCTGTCCATCCCAGCTCCCGGGATGGTGTGTCCAATGGGTGTAAAGCGGGCTAAAGCAGCGAGGAGAAGTGAGACGGGAGGTGCAAGGAAATGTGATGAATGTGGTTTAGTACGAGGATGACTTGAGCGAGGGACAAGGCGAGCCTTGTCGGTGTCCGCAAAAAGTAAACAGGGGCAAACGGGGACCACAGCAGCACGGAAAGAATCGTAAAAACCTGATTTCTACTGTATGCCAGAGGGCAATGAGAACAATGATGATTGTTCACACGCTTGTGATTCTCACTCGAGTCCATATGTTGGGTATCACAAAAGGGGTTTCAAAGACGCACCAGTGTGAAGGTTGGTCTTTAGCTAGCGTTGTGCCTAGAGCCGCTATCACCTCGCTTATCCCTTGTGGCGCAGAGGCCTGCGAACCTTGTTCAACCCCTAGTCAACCCCTGAATGAGGTGGAAACGACAACCCGGATATCAACAAATGCTCAAGGTTTTTGTTATTTTCCCCTCTTTCTATTGCCACACATTCCAACAAGGCCATAGAGCGGAATCCAGATCCTTGTTTATGACCTGATTTTCAATCAAGCTGACTGACCGATAAAGAGGAAGATTATCGTCACTTGAGTCGACTTCAACGATTTCCTAGTGCTCTCTTAAGAAAAGGGGTAGTCTCCCGTGGTTTACTTTGGAGGCCATGAGTGGAACCATGCAACCGAGCTTCGCGATTTGCCCTTCACAGCTGATACCAAACCGTTTTCATTTGCGTCGTTGCTTCCTTCGTTCTAATATAAAATCCCCCTCCCTCATGCATCCTGCTGGAATGCTACAGTATGAGAAGACCCCGCATTCTGAATAGTAGGGCGTGCAAAGAACACATTCATTAGATTTTAAGTCTGTATGTTATTAGTATCTCCCGCTACAATACCATTAATGATATATATATGCAATATTTCAGACATAGCGCCGGACTTGGCAAAGCGGGGTAAGTCGTTACTCCACGTACTGGGTCTTTGCTTTATCGTCCAGCTACGAAACATTAAACCCATCTTAGCTGCTCTACTACTGCATAGTCTGACAACTCTGGGGCCATTATATTGATTGAGACCCAGTATCTACATATAGTATGAGATGGAGAACTACAACAAACCTAAGAAACCTTTAGACACTACCAAGAAAGAAATCCGACGCCTTGTTCTCCAGCCTCTCACGGCGGGGCTAACAATTCAATGCTCAACTGAAACCATCTCCCTTCTCGACAAAGCAGAATATGAAGCACTGTCATACGTTTGGGGAAATCCTTCATTCCGGGAGTACATAAATTTCGATGGAATCTTAATTCCAGTCACAAAGAACCTTTTTACTGCCCTTAAGTATCTTCGATTACCAGATAAGCCACGGAGGATATGGATAGACGCCCTATGCATCAACCAATCAGATACAAAAGAGCGCAATGAGCAAGTCTCGATGATGGGTGAAATCTACGCAAGTGCAAACCCAGTGATAATCTGGTTGGGCGACGCATCAGAAGATAGCGATGAGGCTTTCAAATTGGCATCCCAAGTCATCACGGAAATCGAGATTGCTGAAGATGTATCCCAAAAGTTGTTCTCATTCTTCATGCAACTCGTCGAAAGAGAATGGTTCACACGTCTCTGGACAATCCAAGAACTGGTCCTCGCCACGCAAGACCCGCTCGTCGGTTGCGGCTACGCATGGACGAAATGGAGCACGTTATTGAAAGCGTGGCAAAAGGTAGCTTTGATTGAGTTTGAGAAGATGGGGATGATTATACACAAGAATATCGAAGGAGATGGAGAGAGAACAGATGTTCGTCCAAACGGTATCAAAATTGATCTTCTCAACAATCTACGTACGAGAATCACAAGCGAAGGAGGTGAGGATCTGCTTCAGTTAATCCTCAATACAAACTCCTCAAATGCCACAGAACCCAAAGACAGGATATTTGGCTTGCTAGGAATGCTGCGAGCAGATGACAGGAAGGATTTCACTGTTGATTACGACCAACCTCTGGGAGCAGTTTATGCTGAAGCCATATCCCACATCTTCAAAATCGGCCGCGGACCATTTTGTCTCTCAGGCATGGAACTGTCAGGACCTTCAGATGACCCCTTCCTTCCCTCATGGGTCCCGAAGCTTGGAAACAAACTGCTGCTCAGCCCAACACGTTTCCATCCACCAATCGGAGGTGCGTCAGGAGCCGGGAGTGATGCCATTAATGGAATGATAGATCTAGATCTCAAAACGCTTCGGATAAAGGGTATGTCCATTGATGTTATCATCGACAAGATTGACTTTGGTGGTCAAGACGAATGTCTGAGTCAATTATCCCAGGTGAAAGCTTTAGCAGACAAAGCCGTGGAAATCGCGGCAACGAACGCTAGTACACGACCATACTTGAATGTGTTCAAGACCAAGGAACCACTCTGGCGAACCCTGATAGCGAATAAGGCGTACAGCGGCGCAGCTCGCGAACCAGCTCCTGATTCCTACGCGGTGATGTATCAAATCCTTCTAGACAACCAGGATAACCCCGACTTCAGCAATACTCCAGACTATGAGGCATCGCGAGATTATAGATTAAGTCTCTTAAACTATCTACCAGGCGGATGTTTCTTCATCACGGCAACAGGATTCTGCGGCATCGGTCCGAAGAATATTGAAAGGGGTGATGAGCTAGCGATCTGGTTCGGGGCCCCAGCACCGTTTGTGCTGAGACCGGGTTCACAGTTCTCGGAAGTGCGAGGAAATCAGGGTGGGGAGGGGTATCAGGTATGCAGTGTAGCGTATGTAGCTGGGATTATGGGTGGGGAGATTGTGGATGAGATTTACTGCGAGGATTTGGAAGATGATGTTTGTTTTGTCGTGCAGTAGGCGGATATAGTTGAATCGGGTTCGACGCTCTACGAGATCATGACTGGGAGACGATCATATGAAAGCGTTTCGGACGACGCTATCATAAAACTTTACTCCGAAGGGATTTTTCCTGATGTGATAGACCAATCGTGCGGGGATGTCATTACGAGCTGCTGGCAAAGTTGCTTTAGGAATCCAGGAGAGGTTTTGGAATGATTTTTCCGTAATAGTCGGTCCACCACTGCAATTATGCGGGCTATTATTAAGCTACGAAATACCAATATCTAGCTGATCAGATTTCTAGACAAAATTCCAAATCAATACTCCATCAACATCAGCATCCCACCTAAAATCTAACGTAACTGGCAAACCTTCTCCAAAGCGGCTGACTATAGTACGCATCCAGAAATTTATACTCATCCTCCGTTATTGGCCTTCTCCCACTCACTAAATCCGCGGTTTTTGGATCCTGCATCTTCGTTTTAAACCATAATTTATACCCAATATACGCAACCACGAAGACCGGGAAACAGAGCATGGTCTCGAAGAACGTTGATGCTGAAGGAGAGCCGCTGGCGGGAATAAGGGAAACGTAGAAGGTGCAGCAGAATGTGAAGAGCGTGGCTGTGAAGAGGAAGATGGATTCGAAGGGCCAGAATTTGTTCTTGACAGCGTAGGGTTCCGAGAAGGCACGGTCATCCTGAGCACGTAGGGCGCGGTGCATGCACCAGTTTGTGATTGGGATAACCTTTTCAGTGTTAAAATTGTTGTGTTATTGTCATCAGAAAAGATTCGGAGAAACTTACCATCCACGCAAAGAAAGTGGTTGTGGCGGAGATAGAAGAGAACCAATTGAAAGCGATCGCTCCTGTGGTCGAGACGCACATGTATGTCATTACAATAGCGAGGAGGAAACAAGTAGCCAGCGATACCACTGGTCGGCCTTTGCTATCCACTTTCCCAAAGATAGCTGGAAACATTCCCATCTTTGCCATGGCAGTTTGGACACGTGATGCGATGAAAATTGACTCGGAGCCGATACAGCAGAGACAAATAAGCAAAACAACATTAATGATGTCTGGGAGAACTTTGATACCGGCATAACCCATGGCAATGACGAAGGGAGATGCAGCAACATTACTAGTACCAAGTAGCAAAGGCTCATTATAGGGAACGAGGACGGAAATCAGGATGCAGGACGACCCAAATATGAGTATAATACGGACAAACAGGTTGACTGATGCACGGGGCATGTCATATCGGGGCATTTTCGCTTCACCGGCAGCGATACCCATGATTTCTTGGCCACCAGTAGCCCATGCAGCGTAGAGGAAGACTCGAGCAACACCCTAGTAATGTTAGTGCTAAAGCAAAACAATTCCAGGCTTTTCTTACTCTGAACCCGTGAGGGAAGACTGGCAACTCGTTGTAGTTTGCACCCCAATCTGTACGCCCTGTCGGACCTGCTCCAGCTGCAATTGCAACGCAAGTTAGAAGGACAATCACCATTGTTGTTACCTTTACAGCACCCGTGCAAAACTCGAACTCGGCAAACCAGGAGTTAGGCATGAGATGAAAGGCAAACACAACAACTGTTTCATTTATTATTAGGGATCTCAAGGGATAGAGCAGTGGGATGATCTTACCTAGATATATAGTCATCAAAGCAGCAGTCGGAACCGATGTAGTCCAGTAGCTGATGATTACAGGAAACACGGCTCCCTCAGCAGCCACCACCGTCAAAGCGCCAAACCATTCGCAGAATCCAATCGCAAATCCCAAAGCGGGATCAACAAATCTCGACGCATGATCGATGAAAGATCCTGATGTCGGGAACAAAACAACAGCTTCATTCAGTACTGTCAACATAGACAGGGCCATGCAGCACACTAGAGGATATCCAATCAAGATTCCTGGTGCACCACCAGATCGTAGAGCCTATTTTCGTAATTAATCACTCGTTCCCTGTATCATAGGAGTAGAATAACTTACAGCACCAAGGGAGATGAAAACACCCGATCCAATATTTCCTGCTAGACCAATCATCTGCACATGTCTGGCTTTGAACTTGCGATGCAGCTGTCCTTGATTCGTGGCCGTCTCAGACTCGCCCGGGTACTCCTGAACAGGTGCGACATTTCCCACGGCATTGTCGACAGAACCAGGCAAGCTGGTCGCTTTGATAGAAGTGGATTTCTCGAGATCCGACATGGTAACTATTCAGTAATGGAAAATTCAGCCCCGATGAGTCCAGCCGATGCTACTTTTCCTCAATTCGCGCCGAAAGCACATCATATATCAGTCCATAATGGAGCGCCTTCTTCTCCATGGCCAACAAAGTACCTGTAACCGTTGATAAGTTGATTGTGCGTATCTTTGATCTCGGCGATGGGGTTGGTGCCGAAAGATGGGGTTGTCGCCGAGGGGTTGGGATGCTCGCTAAGTCAGCGAAAGCGAGTTGTCTAGGTGGCTCGCTTAAGTAAAGGGGCGATGTAGTGGGTCCACTGCCCCTTATCTCCCGCGGCGCAGATGTTATCTATTGTCTAGATAATCTCAACTCAAAGGTGGGATTGCACACACCATCTTGTTGCCGAATCAAATGTGACTGATTTGACTTTGACTTGTTTGAATCGCCGTGGTTGAGAAAGACGCACGTGATGGGGTGTTCTGCGGCGCTGTGGACGATCGCGGGGTCATGATGCGCCGAGAGTTCGGTAGGTGGGATGTAAGCCGAGCTTGGGATGTGATTGAGCAGAGAGCTTGGAACGACTCTTCTTTGTGAAGTTTCGCGCAAGAATCCTCACTCGTAAGTTTAAATTGGCCATCGATAGTCGAAGCCCAAGCAAGATGGAGGACTCCGGTGTATTTGTCCCAGAATCCCAAGGATACGTCGTGGATGAGCATCCGCTGGGGGAACCTCGGAAACTGCGCATCATCATATTAGGCGCAGGAGCTTCCGGATTAAATGTGGCTCATCAGCTTGAGCGCCATATGCAGAATGTCGATTTTCAGATTTATGAGAAAAATGAGGACGTTGGAGGAACATGGCTGGAGAACAAGTTATGATCCCGTGTTATTTGGGTGTAGGCATTGCTAATGAGAAATAGATACCCCGGTTGTGCTTGCGACATTCCTTCCCACAGCTATCAATATACTTGGGCACCAAATCCAAACTGGGACAAATTGTGGGCTCATGGAGTGAAACGTGAAACAAATGCTGACCAAGTGCAGTTACTCCCCAGGAACCGAGATTCTGAAATACTTCCAGAACGTGGCAGACGAGTATGGCCTAAGAAAATATATCAAATTCCGGCACCAGATATCTTCTGCAGTATGGCACGAGGAGAAAGGGCAGTGGAATATGCGGATAAAAGACTTGGAGATGGGTGTAGATGTTGAGGACTGGTGTCACTTCTTCGTGAATGCATCTGGATTTCTGAAGTAAATCCTTCCATTTACTCTTCCTAGCTGATCTAACTATGTGATAGTAACTGGAAGTGGCCAGCAATTCCAGGACTTCACTCATTCAAGGGTGATCTGATGCACAGCGCCGCATGGAAGCCAGAGACGGATCTGACTGGCAAAACTGTAGCAGTGCTGGGGAGTGGATCTTCCGCAATACAGATCGTACCTACGCTCCAACCTCAAGTAAAGCACTTAACAACTTTCATTCGATCTCCAACATGGGTAACAGCCGGATTTGCTCAAAGCAAGGCGGGCCCTGGAGGAACCAATTTCAACTGTAGGTTACCTCGTAAGATGAGAAAGTCGTCTGCTGATGAGTCTTAGTTACTGCAGAACAAAAAAAGGAATTCGCCGAGGATCCTGTTAAATACTTGGCATATCGTAAAGATGTCGAAGAGCAACTCAATAGTCGATTCAAGATGTTGCACAAAGACACCCCCGAGCAAGCGGAAGCCGTGCGCTTCTCTACAAATGACATGAAGACTAAACTCGGCGTAGATAACCCTCTTACCAACTTCCTCATCCCCAAATTTGCGGTGGGATGTCGACGTCCCACACCTGGAAATGGATTCCTGGAGTCCCTGACAAAAGAGAATGTCCGGGTGGTTACCGACGAAATTTCTGAGGTCGTGGCTGAGGGCGTTGTATTAACAACGGGCGAAGTCCTCAAAGTCGATGCCCTGATCTGCGCAACTGGATTCGATCTTTCATTCTGCCCAAGATTTCCCATCGTTGGACAGAATGAGGCAAATCTGGCAGACCAGTGGAAGGATAGGGCGACGGCATACTTGTCGATGGCACCGGAGAACATGCCAAATTATTTTAGTGAGTAATATTCTAGAGAGATCTGAAGGGTAAATGGCTAGCTAACGGGTTCAGTGTTCATGGGGCCTAACTCGCCAATTGGTCATGGCTCGGCGCTGCCCATCGCGGAGCATGTAACGAAGTATATTCTTAAGATGATATACAAATGCCAGATGGAGAACATCAAATCCTTCTGCCCCCGTCCGGAGGCTATCAAAGAGTTCACGCTCCATGCGGATGTCTTCCTGACGCGGACGGCATGGGCTACCAAGTGTCGATCCTGGTTTAAGAATGGCAAGATCGACGGCCCTGTCAGCGCGTTGCATCCTGGGAGCAGAATTCATTGGTTTCATACCATGAACAATCCACGATATGAGGACTGGGTTTGGAAGAGCTTAAATCCCATAAATAGATTCGCGTACTTAGGAAACGGATTCAGTGTGAGGGAGGGTAAGGGCAGAGACCTTACTTGGTACTTTGATAATCCTGACGAAGGATATGAAGGATTTTTGTATTGAAATCAATTAGTATTATAGGGTATTATGGTTTGCATTCCATACTGGTTATGACCATCCCCAGAACCCATCTGGAAACGTCCCTGAGATTCCTGGTTCCTGCCAGTAAATCTCTCTCCATTCGCTCTCAAGAGGAATCAAGTCCGTCTCTATGGTAAAATCACTGGGGCTAACTTCACTTTGAGATAACACTTCTTTCCATCCATCAGTATTAAGTTCCATACTGAAGTCCAACGGCTGATCTCTAGCAGCATGTGCAGCAGCAGCGAGAACGTCCAAGTCCGAAGTTTTGTCCGCGCCCCAGATACTCTCGACTTCTTGAACTGCTTCACTAGTATTCCTAGCAATCTCTTTATCCTCCGCGGTATCCCTGCTCGTTGGTTGAACGGTTTCTTTCGATTTCCCTTTGCTAAGACGAACTCCATGCTGCACATGAGAACTTTCTTCGAACAAACGCAGGATGGACTCGGCATTGATCCAGTACTCTGCCAATTTTCGCAACGAAAACAAATTTGAATCGAATCGACGGAGCGCATTTATTGCCAGCACCGGGTTAGAGAACCGCAATTCAACACTGAGTTGGATCATTGCAGTAAATAGGGCATTAATATCTGATATCCATAGATATTTGATTTGGTTCTTCTGTCGTAACTCCTCGAAAATGCTCGTAACTGCACAAGCTGCTGCGCTACAGATATCAGAGTCATTGGGACCCTGCTCCTCTAGCCTCCGTGAAGCACGGGGATGTGGACGATGCAGCAATATCAGAAAATTGTTGTAAGTTAGATGCAATGACGCCGCCCAGAGACTCATTTCTGACGTCCGCATTTGAAGATGAGTGGGGAGCATGAGACACCAGTTTGCAAGAGCTTCATCTGCAGATCCCAAAGCATCTTTGCGATCTTCAGGGCTTACCCTTAACCCAAACCGTTCCCGCATGACTTTCGAGATGAGAAGGCAAAGCTCTGTATGCTTGATAACGTAGTCAATTTGTACATTTGGGCCACATCCTTCGAAGTCCGAATTTATAAGTGGCTGCACGTCACACTCATCGAGATTTCTTGATCACCCATCAGTGACTTCCTGTACTTGCGGATATACTTGGAACTCACATTGCCTGGGGCCGTCCATACGAAAGTGAAACGGTGATATCAAATTGGACCAAAATCCACCAAGTTCTCCGCCACATTCGCATGTCATGACGTATAAGAGTACTAGCTCCTGCATCTCGATGCATACCTAAGCCCATGGCCGTTCTTGCCGCAATACCTACCCAGTACCATGCATTGGCAGCGATATCTTCAGCACCATCAGAATGCCAGGTTAATAGCAAAGCTGCTTGGACGACAACATCTCGATTTTTCTCGAGTCTTGCATCAAACAACATCTTCGCCCGTCTGAAAAAAATGGCTTTCAGTGCATCACGATCTGGTCGTTGTCGCGCTACATGTGCTCCAACCAAAAGGATTGCTTGAAGGACAAGGAGTGAAGGTGGGTCTGCAGGATTCCGACCTCGATACTGTCCCATAAACACATCCTCGTCCACAATTGGGCAACCAGGATTAATATGCGTAAAGTAAGCTTTCACCAGCTCATCTGCAAGGGCTTGATCAGGAAGAATGAATGCATCACGCGGCATTCTTTCTGGTTCGTGAGTGATGAATTCTCGAGCAATTTCATCACTTGGAAAATGGTAGACTGTTTCGTTGTCACCTCCTTCTCGCTGTCGTACTAAGAAGTTGATATTCGAGACATCTTTACCAACGTATGTGATTCGAACTCCCCGCTGGATCGACCGATGGCCAATATCCTTCTGGTCTATGAACTCGACAAGATGTCGCCTTCCAGATTCATCATTGGATGCTGAAGTTCCTGCAAAATTTCCAGACATAGACCTGATAGGGGCTGGAGATGTGAGCTCTGGGACGGAAGAGTCCACTTGTGGACCGTTTATTTCGTGGTCAATTCTCCGCAGAATCGGTACGAAACAATTTGAAGGGCGAGGGCCACCACGTTTCTTCTTCTCGTGGATTCGACAATTGGGTCGATTTGAAGATATACAGTTTGAACAAGGAAAGCCGCGCTTATGGGCATCGCATCGTATTTTGCGTCCATGGCAATTTATACACGCAGCACGGCCTGGATATTGTCAGATCATTATGCATGTAACGGCTCATTAACAGTACTTATTTTGGTGATTGAGGCCATTATGATTGCCTACGCAGCTCCTCTGAATCAAGCTTGGTCGGACAACGCTGAGGTTGAAGGTGTGGGGATGCTGGGGCAATCCCACTTTTGAAGCCCCAGCTATGTCACACTGGTACAGTATCTCTCCATGGTGATAGGCTTGGAAGCCCAAGGCATGATCTGCAAGTATCTCTACTTATCTATCATCTGAACCAGATGGGATTATTCGAGCCTTAGCAGTAGATGATGATGATGCAAGGTGCGTGAAGACAAAACTAAGAAGAGAATGTCAATCGAGTCGCGATTTGCCACCGAAGCGCACCGCGCCAAAACAAGGATCCTCAGCCCCGATGTGGCCGTCTTGAAGGCTCTCAAAATCTGCCGATGAAACTTGTGCTAGCCATATCTGACACTTTCATACAGTGTACCAGGTCCAGTATCAAGTTGATTAATAGGAGGGAGGCTCGCCTTGAAAATGGCTATTATTATTACGGGTGCAAGCGCACTGTTCGATTCAATAGATGGATGAGATTGAACGGCCTGGGTTGAACTTATGGATCATCACCAAAGATACTCATTCTCGTGGGGAGGAGTGATCTCGGCCAGCGGCGAGCGTACCCAATCAAAGCGGTCAGTATCGCCGGCCAAACGCCCTATGTTAAATGTAGGCTTCATTAATTGAACATCATAAATATATACGACAAAATGCATGAAAGGATATTCTCTTGAATTTGAATTTCTGCTTTCAAACGACCCTGTGCAGCAATTTAGCAAGACTATTGTCAAAATGCCAAAAGCAGTCTCTCCACCGGCATCGCCCATGGCCGAGCTAGGCCTAACGGTCAAGTCTTATTCAAAGCCTATTCTCGGCCTCAATGAAGCTATTGCAACTGCCAAGCAACGATTCGTTGTTAGAAACCCAACGTCGGGGAAGCTGTTCGAAGAGGCAACAGAATATCTCCCAGGAGGGAATACCAGAACCCTTCTCTACTCGGCACCCTTTCCAATATGCATGGTGAAAGGAGAACATTATCAGCTAATTGACGAGGATGGACACACGTATGCTCGCCTGAGTTTCGTTGGGAACCTTTTCGTCAAGTCTAACAGTTATCAGATACACCGATTTTGTAGGCGAGCTGACAGCAGCATTATACGGCCACTCTCATCCTCTCATCAAAGAATCTCTCATCAACACGATCAACAATATTGGACTGAATCTCGGCTCAACCATTGGCCAAGAAGCGGTACACGCGAAACTCATCTGCGAACGATTTCATCTCGACAAGGTCCGCTTCTGTAACTCTGGCACAGAGGCCAATTTGCACGCCCTGGCGGGAGCTCGTCACTTTACCGGTAAGCGTAAAGTTGTTGTTTTCAGCGGTGGGTACCATGGTGCTGTACTAGGATTCTGGGATGGAGTGCAAGAGAATGGGGTTGACAAGCACGAGTGGGTGATTGGAAAGTACAATGATGTGGCAGGTGCAAAGAAGCTTATTGAGCAAGAGGATATTGCCGCCGTTCTTGTGGAGGGCATGCAAGGAGCTGGTGGCTGCATCTCAGGGACGAAGGAGTTTCTTCTACAACTTCAAGATAGTGCGAAGAAAGTTGGAGCAGTCTTCGTGCTAGATGAAGTAATGACCTCGAGACTCGGTCCTTCAGGTCTCCAAGCCATTGTTGGTCTCAAGCCAGATATTACCACGTTCGGCAAATACCTCGGAGGCGGTCTCGCATTTGGAGCATTTGGGGGTCGAGGGGATATCATGGCCGTATACGATCCACGCTCGGCAAACTCCCTTGCTCATTCAGGCACTTTCAATAACAACACCCTCGCCATGCATGCTGGCCATATGGGACTATCCAAGATCTGGACTCACGAAGTAGCACTCAATTTTAATAAGTTGGGTGATGCTTTTAGAGCTGATCTACAGCAAGCAATCGCTGGTACCAAAATGAGCGTCACAGGACAAGGAGCACTGAATGCCATTCACTTCTCCGAGAATGGACTCACAGATATCTCTTGCAGAGAGGCTATTGACGAAAACTGGGGGCTGAAAGACCTGTTCTTCATGGAAATGCTGGAGGAAGGGTTCTGGATTACTAGGAGAGGAAGTATTGCGATGATCTTGGGTACGCCACAGAGTGAATTGGACAGATTCGTGTCATCGGTCAAGGAATTCTTAGAGAGGCACAGGACCTTGGTGACTTTGGCCTAATCATAATTGTTTCCATCCTATTTGGGTTATTTCAATGCCAACATTCATTCATTCATGAGCTAACCCTTTATCCAATAGCATTCGTAACCTCAAATCCCTCAATGCTAACCTCTAAATTCTTCCCGTTTGCTTCATCAAAGGGATCTGGTCTCGCACCATACACGCCCACCAATACTCTATCCACATTTTCAATTTCCTCCTCCAAGAACACCCAGGGTACCTTCCTAACAAGCGATTTCACTTGGTTCTCGTCACAACCCTGCACAAAAATCATCAATGCATCGCCGAGCCTTTCCAACTGCAACCTCAACTTATACCCCCCAATAACAGCATTTTTCTCAACATCAAATAGACTCCAGTCACTCCATTTCTCTCTCACTACAATACTCCCCCAAGCTATTCCTTCCCATACTTCCACTCCAGCTTTAATCCATCGAGGATGATTATCTTTACCTCCTGGTGCTTCTCTCGTTGGAACCGGAGTGTCTTTGTCTAGTAATGCAAGCACCAATCCTCCCTGGTCAAACTGCAAAGTTGGGTTTCTGACTTCTGCCGTGCTGGATAATGACAGCGTGTATGGGACGTTGATGGTTGCGGCTGCGGAGTGAAAGTCCCGAATCGGGAGTGTGACATATATAATGGGAGCTGAGAAGTGGTATCCAGTGGTCGGAGATGCAAATATATCTGTCTTCGGTGGCGTCTGAAGTATGAACTTCTCATTGGAGTACTCTTGGCCGGGGGTGGCATTAAGAAGCTGGAAGGATTGCGATGTCACGTGAGTCGACATTTTTAGTTAATCGTCAGGGCTTGTTGTTCCAAAAACTGTGTTATTTCATGCAGATTTTGTTTCTTGATAGTTTTGATATAATTTCTTCGCTGTCTTGACTGCTTGAGAGCCAACACCGTAGTAAAGCGATTCCATAGTCCGCCTAAATCAAAGTGCTCGCTTAGCTCCAGTGATAATGTCATCAAACCTCCTTCCATCTCCATCCCACTCTCCTTATCAAAACCATCATCCCTCAGCAGCTCAGGATTCCAAGATTACTTCAACACCGAAGATGGGGGATTTACAACGGCACAGAAGTACGAGTATCCAGCATCGATGGTTGATACAAATGCGGCGCTCTCGGCCAATCACGGCGCTTCAAATCACGCTTCTAATTGCCTGCTTTGAACAGTATTTCCCACCCTGCTGACCTAAAGCGGAATAAGTATCATGTCCAGTTGGGTAATTCATTCAGGAAAATCTACGAGAATATGAAAAGACATTTTAGATTCCAATTTATGGTGTAGGTGTACATAGGATTTTGAGTATGGAAATCAAGATGGCTTTAAGCGATGTTGAGTACCTCTGGGACTTACGGCAATGGCCGTTAATTTATCTCATTGGCCCTTGTGCTTTGGCGATGTTATGCATTCTGTGGAGAGATGTGAACTTGTTCCCGTTGCCATTTGGGAAATCAAAGGTTGGTACCTCTCCATACCCAGTCATCATCTTCCTTGTTCGAAGTGTATCGCTTGATTTCCTTTCGTGTGGCGATTTAACAATCCTCTAGGCCTTGTCATCTCTCATTAAAGAAAAAGCAAATACACTCGCCAAAAATGAACCGAAATCAATGGGTGTCATCGAGCCCTTATCAAACCTCGACTGGACAACGGAAGAGCCTCGAAAGATCTACAAATTCAGCCCAAAATACTTCCTAACAATGGGCAAGTCTCCATGCCCACCAAGAAATCTCGATACTGATAATTTCAGGTCTCACAAACACAAACATAAACTTCATAACCCAGATGGACAGACAATACCTAGAGCGACTGGCTGAACGCCAGAAAATTCTGGACACGCACCCCAATGCCCTCAAGTGCCTTCCCTCTGCTATCCTAATGGTAAATGAGCTCTACGAATACCTCGTCACTGAATATCTGCCCCAAAGATACCCAACAATGTTCAAAACCGGCCTAAAATACATTCTGAACATAGCCACAGGGAAGCTCCTGCCCTCTGCTGCACCAAAAGATCCCATGGAAGCGCTGCGATTGCTGGCATTGAATGTTGATGAAGATTTCCTGATGTTATTGCCCGCGGAAGACGGAGATGGGTATTCGCTGCAGAGTTTCATATGGTGCTACCCTGTGGGATTTGATGCTGGAAGTAAGCTGGGATTGAAATTAAGAGATGCTCATAAGCCGGTGCCAGGGTATAAGGAAAAGTTGCAAAGTAGCATGGATCGATACTTTAGTAAGCTGGAAGTAGGGCGGGTGGTATATCGCGTTAATGTAAGTTTCCAATCACTCTCCTTTCCAAACTATATGCAATGAATCTAATGTGACAAACCAGTGGGCAATTGCAACCAACGCCTCGCTGTGCGAAGATGGCCAGTACCATTTCCACGATGACGAAGAGGTTCCTGTTATGGAGGAAGTCGATATCACGAACTGTTGGGTTCGCTGCGAGCTCCAGACACTATTTGCGCTGCCGAAAACAGGAGCCAGAATCCTTTCGGTACATCTGTATCTGTACCCTTTACAGCAGATCAAGGATGAAGGTCTAGGGGAGGAGCTATGTGAGGCTGTTGATGGATTGAAGTTAGGGAATGTACCTGCGTTTTGGAGGTATAAGCGTGCAAGTCTCTGGCAGGACAAGGTAAAGGAGTTCATGAGGAGTTAGTTGATGGTGAATATTGAAAAGCAAGATATGATGCAGGAAATAATGTGCAGTTCATGTATGCATTGAAAGCCTCTCGAATGTCAGCAAAATAAATTCATAGAGGCGTTTGTATAAAGCCAAAATCTATCCAAATAGTCTAAACAGACCATAGCTCAAAGTGGCTTGTGTCGAAGACCCCAGAGCTATCATCAATCATCAATCTGTGTACTTTCAGATCAAAGAAGCCCGCTTTTTAGTTCTGACAGGACTTTTTTTTTGAAACGATATATATTTATCTCGGGACTATATTATAGATCATTCCCTGCCCTCCTCCTATCTTTCCATGAAATGATTATCCCGAGTTCAGCCATTATCAACAAAACATAAATGAAAATCTACGCAAATTTTAGTGTAAAAATAAACTTGAATTCCTTCGATTACAATTGTTCATAATCTTTCCTCAATAAATCAAGTTTGATATAGATGGATTCTCAAAATGCTTGGCAATTACCCCGCCTCCTTAATTAAGCGAGATGGAACAATCGAGAGGAAAACATCCAGCTGTGAACCGTCTTTTTGGAAACGAATGATCTTTTCAATAATGAGTAGCTTACAGATATGAACCTTATTCCAAAATGAAAGAAAAAAACACCTCTTGGTACTAAGCTGAACACAATTCTGCTCATAAAGGAGCAGCCGTGAACAGTCCTTGATTTAGATCTCACATCGGAAGCTTTTACGACTTACTTATTGAAGACCGCACAAAACCTGACATTACCGGTAAGTTATTTGCGTTATATTTTATAGCAATATTGAAACCCATAGAAAACGAGTATTATCGAACCCATCCACACTATCCTTGTGTGCAGGGAAACAATGAAGCTCCTTCAACCCAACCGGGTCCCATAGAGTCCGAACAGCCCGCAGTCTCTATTCAGTCGGCGGCCGTGTCGTAATAACATACGCATACGGCAGCAACTCATCCGTACCGACCGTAACCAATCGACCCTCAACATCCTTCACTACCACTCTGATCCGCGGGTAATAATCTATCATCATCTGTCTACACCTCCCACAAGGACTAATCACACCTCTCTGATCACTCGCAACTGCCACACAAGCTACCAACGTCTCCTTTACGGGATCGCCTTCTGCATCCTCGACCAATACACCGGGCGAGTAGACGGAAGAGACTCCGCCCGCTCCCGCATTAGCGAACGCTACATTCTCAGCACAGGGGCCGCCTGCGAAATGGAAGACATTGATGCCGGTGAAAATTCGGCCTGTTGAGGAGAGAGCTGCGCAGCCGACGGTGTCTATGTTCAGATCAGTACTGTGCTTACACAACCGAAGTAATTATCTTTGAAACTCAAAAGGACTCTCGCTCGAGATGGTAGCCCATGAGGAAAGGGAATGCGTACGTATACGTACGATTCATAACATGGCGTACAGGCGTAGAACGGGGAACTGCATCGATGACTGCTGTGGCTGTCTCAATGAGAGCCGTTTCGGCGAGAGTCAATGGAAGAGGCATTTTGAATTATATCTTCTCGAGTGGTGTGTATAAATAAGTAGCTTCACAAGCTAGGTGGGGGATATGAGTTGCGTTCTTTACGCTAGCGTTAAAGTGATCTTGTTGCCAAAGTCATGTGATGAGAACCAATTGCGGAGTAAATAGCTTGACTTGTCGAGGGCTTCTGGAGTGATTTATGATGCGGGCACCAGGCAATGCTTCGTCTTGAAGAATGGAGCATCGAGATTGTATGAAGTGTTTTATTTTTTTAACGTAAATATATCGGATTATCGAGTAGATCAACTGGCGACCGATCCAATCAATTTTGCCCTAGTTGACTTTCTTCTTGCACATAAATACTCATTAGAAGTCACATAAAATTTATATGCATCATTTAAGAGTCCTTGTGTACACCGTAATATAATTCACATTCGCTCAAATTTCGTTTCTGAATTCTGTCTTTACTCGAACAAGAAAACTTTGGCCAGAAAATGGCTCCTTAGTCTTGAATATTCCCAACGATACACCAACAATTCTCCCAAACATCCATCTTACAACATTCTTATAATAAACCGCTCAGCAATAGTATCAAACTCCAAGACTTCAAAGGCAGTCTCAACACTCCCCCTTCATAAAACAGAATCACTTTCTTCGTTTTAATAGGCGTTCATCCTCCTTATCACACTCATCGTTCCACTTCGAATGCTCTTCTTGTACGCCTAGATATGTTAACGATAATTCCAAAGTTTCGCAATCGAAACAAACATACCCTTTCGCTTTTTCCCCACTTGAACCCCCTTTTCTTGCTTCACAGGTGTGGCCGCTGACTCGGGGTCTTCTTCAACATCACTCTCGTCGTCCCAAGGGAGATACTCGCCTTTGTCAATGTTTGCTATGACACACATCAGCGAGATTCTTTCCGTCATGATGAGCAACGCTGCTCGAGCTACCTACTTATCATCGCATCGTTCTCCCAAAACTCTCTCTTATAACCATCTTGTTCAGTAAGTGTATCATCCTTGTTCTCCATATCTCTCGAACTTTCCTCATCCTCGAGAACCTCCAAGTCCATGTCCTCCTCCACAGAGTTGTAAGCAAAGCTAGGAAGCGCCACATGGTTGGGAACCTGTTCCTCGATATCCCAGAATACAAAATTCTGCATCGAAAAGCCAGGGGTGATGCCAGGGCATTGGAATACCAATGCTGCATCCTTCTTCTTCGTCAACGAAAGCTTCGGATACTCAAATCCCAAGCCTGGGTTACGCATCCACTTATTCAACACACTGTGTCCGTTCAATAACCTCTTGACTTGCTTGAGCGCAATGTACTGAGACTCTGTGCAGGCTGCGAAGTCGGCATAAGGTGAGAGGTTCTCACGCATAAAATCTTCGATCAAACTTCCGCCGTATTTGATGAGTGTGACGCGACCATAGAATCGATCTCTTGGTAGCGATAGAATGAGATTTGAAAGGCACAGGATCAGTTTTTTCACAAACATCGATTCATTGAGGGGAAGATTGGCGACCCAAATGTTGTGACGGATCTCATAAGGGAGCCTAGCAAAAGAAGTAAAAGTGGTCGCTCGTGTTGTGGCCATTTTGTTTCTTTTGTGTCCTGGTATGCGGGTATGTGGGAACTGGAAATTGTCCTCAGTGAAAGGTTGACAATTTTTGAAATGATTTTGCTATAACGTTGGGCAGAATTTCTCGAATTGGCTCCTAGTGATGCCTTTCGTAAATTCTGATGTTTACAACCAGGCTCACTCTCGGTTAACCTGTGGCGCGTAGCAAGAAGTTGCGTGTAAGATTTGTTTTCGTGAAGCTGGAAAATGTAGCGCGTTCGTGTTTTCCTACTTTGAGAAAGAGAGTGGTGTTTGTGAAAGGGTTGTTTGGCTTTGGCTCATAGAAGCGGACAAATGAGGCTAGCGTGTCTGGGTCATGACTATGTATGGCGGCACGGCTTCGGACCGTGTTTAGACAAAGGAGCTTAATAGTTAGTCAGGCTTCGACGTCAGCCTGATAATTAGCTTCTACCATAGTGCCGCTTTGACCAACATGAACTTTTTAGTTTCTCGAATCTCCTCGGCACTCGAGTGTCAGTACTGGATGGCGGCTTTTCTGATACTTGGAAGCTTCCTTTAGATATAATTACAGTCCGAACTGCTCTATGGCCACAAGTTTCCAAGCTCGGCTCTGTCCACGACTTATCGGGAAAAAAAGCGAGCAGGCACTTCATATTTCAAAGTGCACAGGAGTAATCTAGGCCGAGGATCATATCGTTTGATACGAGAACGTAGTCTGCATCTACTCGGGGAAAGTCAGATGATTTATCACTTTTTCCTCTAACGACGATATCTGAAAGGAGCTAGGAACTTAGGAAGTCTAGTACTACAAGCTAGATAAGTAGCTCGCCCCGAGTCCAAAATGAAACCCACAAATCTCGAACATGATACTTAGTCCCATAATATTTCCACCTCAAGTCGAGGCTCTCAAGCACACACCAACGGTGACCAAACCAACATGTCAGAATCAGCAGCAGCATCAACAGCCTCCCTTACATTCCATCTATTCCCCAATCTCCCCAGAGAACTACGTGACCTCATCTGGGAGCACGCATCTTCCGTAAACGTCATACGTCTGGTCGTTGAAAAATGGTTCCGCACAGCAGAGGGTCTGCCACAACACGTAGGTCACGCTGTCGACGCATACCAAGCAGAGTACATCTCCCTCATGCAAGAGCAGTTTCCGCTCCTCTCGGTTTGCCGCGAGTCAAGGAGATACCAGCAGTTGTTTGAGCTCGAGAAGGATGTCTGTACACGGCTTGACCGGCAGGGAGCGACGCTGAGAAGCTGGAATATTCGAAGATGTTGGTCGATTAAGCAGAAATCTGAGGTATTTTTTATCATGCCCCAATCACCTCCTCCAAGCGTGTGAGAGAGAGAGAGAGAGAGAGTCTGATTTGTTCCAGCTAGACTTTGACATAAGCGACATTGGGGTTTTCCAGGAGCCGGAATGGCCACCGGCATCAGATACATGCTTCCTCTCTATGCGAAACGCCGTACTCATCTGCGACATCTCGGATCTCAAAACTACATCATGGACTCGGCCCCATATTTTCAGGCAGCTTGCAGAGGATCTCCTTCTCGTGTGGCAATTTTCTGAGCGCATTGGCTTTAAGAGAGGTGGGGGACCAGGTGTGGATCGAGGAAGCTTTTTTGCATCTCACAGGACTGAAGGAGATCATCATGAGCTGGGATATAGCCTATGTGAACCTATACGGTGATTCTTTTCCAACTCCCAAGGCATTTGAGAAGCTGTTGGGGGCGAGCTTGGAAAATCTGGCAAGCACTCATCCGCAATTTAAAATTCCGAAATTCTGGGTATGGGATACAAGATTTCGAAGCTTGCACCATAATGTTTAAGTGACGGGCGGCTGTATGTTGGTACAAGCTATAATGGCCACCTTGATTTGGTCCCTAGGACTTTAGACATCAGATATCTCATATTTCATGGAAGGGTTGAGGATTCGGAGAACAATACAAGTTTTTTGAAGAAGTGCCATGCTATCAAAATCCGAACCCTCACTAGTTCCAGAATAGAGTCCCCCTCGACTACATCAGACTCGGATGTATCATGCTATCGATGCCTCACCATTGTGAAAGCCTCTTACAGAGGTTCGCCTACTGTACCTCCCCTTCGCTCGGCAACGATGTAAAGGTGAATCTCAATTGCCCCAGGAGAACACACGAGAGTCAGGATCATGGCAAGGATGAACAGCTATATGCTTTTTGGGAGTTGCGGATGGGAAATCAGCTTTAAGAAAGCAATCCTGCTATAGCATTTCATCGTCGCTAAACTCATGATCACTCTGGTTTTCTTCGTCCTCGTCTTCATCCTCATCCTCGTCCTCGTCGTCCTCCCCACGAATAAAAGGCACAAATCTGAAGTCAACGAAACTAATACCACCACCCTCGACCTCAACCATAAACTGCAAACTCAATACACCCTGTTCATCGCCTCTCACACTTACTTTACTCGCTAGCCGCATCGCTTCAGCAGCTGATTTGATCATTTCGAACTTGTAGCTCTGAGTCCATTTCTCTGCCACCGTGAATGTCTCGAGCAATTCTCTCCCTTTAGTAAACTCGACGCTTGCACTCCCAAGAGGTCCGACGGCCGAGAGGCTGAGATATGGTGCGGAAGGGGATGCAGTGATGTCAAGTCGAGTTGGGGAAGTGGCATTTAGCTCAGAGACGGCATCAAATAGCCAACGTGCTTGCATGATGATCTTAATTTTCATAGCATCACGTTGAAAGGGGATTTCCTCTGGACTTTCAGGTTCGTAGGTGTTCAGATTACACGTTGTAGTTACTTCTGATTCCTCGAGGATGATGCTAAATGGTGATCCTATGCCAGTATATGAGAGTCGACAGACACCTAACATACCAAGTGCTTGGTTACTGAATGCATTGGGACGACCAGGTCGAATGTTACTTGAGTACCCATCGGTGTCACACTTCGAAAACCGGGCGGTGTTGGCGTCCGCAGCACCGAAGATTTGTAAAGTTTCGAGAAGGGCTGAGAGTGAAACTTGGAAATTGGGGAGGTCAGGAGTTTCAGCATTGTCGTCGTCAGGATCCGATTGAGGTAGAGTACAATTGAATGTGGTAAAGAGGGCTTTATCGAGAAAGACGATTCCTAGACGTCTTAGCAGAGCAGGTACCAATAGGAAAAGAGGGCCAACCTTGCATCACCCTAGACTCTTCCGCCGCAAATCGTATACCCTCGGGACTGATCTGGACTTGAGCCTTGGGCGAGAAACGAATGCAATTGAGTAATTGGAAAAGCTGTCTTGCGGAACTGGAAACGGATTTGAAGATAGGTGGACCATCATCTGGCTCGCCGGTAGAAGACATCTTGCTGGTATTATGAGTGTTCGAGAGAAGTCTGGAAAGTAGATAATATCACAAGGATTGAAGTATGTTGAACCCCTCTGCTTTTATTGCTCCAACTATTGTACAGAATTTATGCGAGGGAAGAAAATTCGTCGAGGGATGAAGACTGTACGGTCCTATACATACACACCAACTGCGCAGATCATGTAAACTGCACCGAAGCTGCTTGGTGTTAGTTGCGAGAAAATTGAATGTCGGAGTGTGCTGAACATACGCAATGGATAACGAAGCGGGAATTCCAACGAGGGGTATGTTGAGCACTGATCTGTCTGTTGGATTGCTTAGCAAAACGACTGCTTATCACGAAGTCCGGGAACATACTCAATCCAAAGTATCCAGTAAGAAGAAGTCCAAGAGACAACAGAGTGAAGCCGACGGTGAATTGACTGTTTTTGCCAATAGTCGGGACGAAAGGGTTGCCTGCGGCACTCTCCCAGACCTGATGCAGTGATGACTCCATAAGCTCCGAGTTGTACATATACTGGATAATTGTGGAAGTGCGGATTTGGATGCGGGTGGGTTGCTGTGAATGTGAGGATTGAGATGGGTGCTTGACGTACGTACACACCCAGCTCGGGTCTTGATGCTTTGGTAGCCAGAGCTTCAGAAGACGCGACCTGGCCTTCCTGGCTCTTCTCGGCGCTTCTCCCAGAATAAGACTAGCCTCGGCGAAACGTATCACCGTGATTTAAGCTACAAGCTACTCCCAAAATGTAACTATTGCCAAAAATAGCCGCAATGATCCAGAACCTTTGTGCGATACTCTATACAAGTCGCAGCCTTTGGAAATCTGATCTTATAGAATTTTCTAGATACAAGAATGCATCATCCCGGATTGATTTCATTGTCCTAGCCGGAGCTGGGCATTCAGGAATATTCGCGAGGCTGGGGAATAGCCTTGCTAGCGTGATCGCTTAGCACTGATTCCTAATCCGGGGATGACAACTCCAACATAAAGTCCATCGCGAACCTCAAGACAATCACTGATCGCATTATTAGACTGGAAGGGAGGCTTGATCCAAACCCACGGAGGCAGACCAGGACAATCTACGTGCATTGCTCTGGGGAATCTTTTCCATCAGTTGCCGCACGCAACCTCCTCCATCAGATCGCCATCCAGGCTCGAGCAGTTCCCCTCATCCAGCAATACTTAATTCCTCACCACCCGCTGCTTCACCAAAACCCGCGGAAAAACATGGGGACCTCCAAGGGTGACCTCAAACGTAAGGCTACCGAAGAGCCAAACACCCCATCCGACAGCAAACGGGTGAAGAAGTCCGGCTCGCCCACGCCCTCGGTCAAAGTCCAGCCTATCCCATTCCCCGAACGCCCTGCCGTAATCGAAGAGCGCAATGGCGAGATCGAATTCCGCGTCGTAAACAACGACAATGAGCGCGAGTCCCTCATCATCCTCACAGGTCTGAAATGCATCTTCCAGAAGCAACTCCCCAAAATGCCAAAGGACTACATAGCCCGCCTCGTCTACGACCGAACCCATCTCTCCATCGCCATTGTCAAGAAGCCTTTGGAGGTCGTGGGCGGAATCACATACCGCCCGTTCCACAAGCAGCAGTTTGCAGAGATCGTGTTCTGCGCTATCTCATCGGATCAACAAGTGAAGGGGTACGGCGCACATTTGATGTCGCATCTGAAGGATTATGTGCGGGCCACGAGCAAAGTCATGCATTTCCTCACGTATGCCGACAACTACGCTATCGGATACTTTAAGAAGCAGGGGTTCACAAAAGACATCACGCTCGAGAAGGAGAAGTGGATGGGCTACATTAAGGACTACGAGGGCGGCACGATCATGCAGTGCTCTATGCTTCCACGAGTGAGATACCTAGAGATGGGACGGATGCTACTGAAGCAGAAGGAGTCGGTCCACGCGAAAATTCGTGCGTTTAGCAAGAGCCACGTTGTGCATCAACCGCCTAAGGATTGGAAGCTGGGCATCTGCAAAATCGACCCAATGACCATCCCAGCCATTCGTGAGTCGGGCTGGTCGCCGGACATGGATGAGCTTGCACGACAACCACGCCACGGACCCAACTACAACCAACTCCTGCATCTGCTCAACGACATGCAGAACCACGCGTCGGCGTGGCCCTTCAACCACCCCGTCAACTCGGAGGAGGTCCTGGATTACTACGAGGTCATCAAGGAGCCGATGGATCTCAGCACCATGGAGCGAAAGCTCGAGGCTGACAACTACGCCACGCCGGAGGACTTCATCAAGGATGCCAAGCTTGTGTTTGACAATTGCCGCAAGTACAACAACGAGACCACACCCTACGCGAAGAGTGCGAACAAGCTCGAAAAATTCATGTGGCAGCAGATCAAAGCCATTCCAGAATGGTCCCACTTGGAACCTTAGGTTGTCGTTGTTATTGTTGATCGTTGCAGAATGTTCTGAATCAGGCGTTCAAGTGCATATCATCCAGTGTAATGAGTTCAAGCACAACGACCAATATTTTCTATCCTCGAAATGACGAAACGAAGTTCCTTTTCTTTTCTCTTCATATTTTTCCATATAGCACATTCACACACACGAACGCTACACTTTCCCTGGGACGGATCACTAGCGATAGGCGTTGGTTGCTTGGTTGGTCGGTTAGCGGCGCACTCCCTTTCTTTCATCCTAGTACAGCAGCATGACATGGCATAGCATCATAATAAACTGCTGAATAAAACGAAACGGAACGGAACGGAATGGGTATTAGGACGCATGATGAGTAATACAATAAGTATATACATCCTAAAACAAATACAAAATAAAACAAACTCACAACTTCAATTTTGGAAATGGGAATATACGTCCGTCCCTTGCTTTTGATACATTTAGTACGAGTACAGTAGCCTACTCTAGAAAGGGAGGAAGGGAAGGGAAGGGAAGGGTAAGGCGTGGTAAAGAAGAGAGGAGATTAATTCCTGTACTGTCTGTACTGTATCATCTCCTGACTTCCTCTTGAACAAACAGCCTGAGATATGTATGTAAACTTTCTACTTTCGGAAGAAAAACATAAATATCAAATTTTATATATCTCTTCATAGCTTTCTTTGAGTATGAAGGAGAGATGAAGAAGGAAAAATAGCAGCAGCAAGGGGAAGATAAGGGTGTATGAAGATGGGAGAGAGAGAGACTACGTTACGTATAATTAAAAAAAAATGTTTCATCGTATCGTTTGACAGCAATATGTAATTGAAGCTACAGTATTCTTCTCTCATTCTGAGTTTTCTCTTCTTTTTCCGCACACTGATCTCCTTTCTTCTACCCTCCAAGAAAAGGAAAAAAGGGTTCCTGCCTTCTACCAAGCAATGCATCGCTAGCAAAAATATGATCCCATGCTGCAGCTGCTCCTGTGCTTACTGCCTCCGTTTCTCTCTCGGTTCAAAAAAATCCCATATGTACCATTGGTGCCCGATCGATCCACTGAAGCCAACGCCCACAATGCCGCTCTTCGTCCTTCCATTCCCACCTACCTACATATCCATAATCCTCGTTGGATATCGGAATTCGCTGGATGGTGCTCTATTGAAGCGAACCATTGACACAATCCTCACTTCATATCACTCCCTGCCTTCTATGCCTATCCCATCTCGCCAGTCAGGGCCTGCGGCTATCCAGCGAGCTCAAGCATATATGTAAATTCCATGCCCACGCCTTTCTCATGCCCTATCATTTACCTTAATCCCAAACATATAGAAAGGTCCTCCTGCTGATAGCTCAAGGCCCAGTGAAACGCCATGCTAAAGATCAACGCCAAACCGTGTATTGCTGAGCACACATAAAGTGGGGGGAAGGGGGGGGGGAAGGAAAAGAAAAAAAAAAGACAAACAGATAACAAGAAAAGCAAAGATATAATAGCCCTGCCAATTCTGCTAATTGCTCCCACTTCCCACTTCCCGAATCTCCAATGATATACGAAATTCACGAAAGATGTGAGGAGCCGGAGCTCGGTTGATCATCCTGCGTCGTATATGCGACTGTGGTGTTTGGAGTTTCAGCATCGACTGAGACTGTAAAGGGACGACTGGGAACTTGGTCTGAGAAACGACTCTGGAGTCTAGCCACCGGCCGAGATTCGACTCTTGCGGCTGATATGGCAGTAGGTGTAAGTCTTGCTTGAAGATTAGGACCTGGTCTTGGGAAGCGCGAAGAGGCATAAGGTTGTATGGAAGACAGGGTTCTTGAGAGTAACAGAGCGTTTCTGATGTTTGAAAAACTGGACCCAGCGGGCGGCCCGGAGGAAAATGGGGAATTAGCACTACTGGACAAATCTGAGGTTGGGGTAGAAGAGCCAATTTGAGCATCTTCCACCTGACTATCATTGGCCTCCAGTTCTTGTCGAATGTAATTGTGTAGATACTCCGGAATTTGTCCCCATTGGCCCAACCTCGCTGCGGTCAAAAGTCTGGGAGGAAGAGCAGGGCTTTCGGCAACAGGTCTTGTGCCCGGGACATTGGCATTGGGGGAGAGGTTTGCGGTGAAAAATGGGATACCTCCAGCTTCAACAGTCTCCTTTAACCATTGCTCCCACTCCTCATCCATAACTGTATCCTCTCCCGCCTCTCGCTGTGCTGCTGCAGCCCGCAGTCGTTCGTTCAGTGCCACGCCTACGCTCTGGAGTTCACCATCTGAATCATCTGCATCCTCGTCCACTTCGTTCTCTCCCTCGATCTCCTCCTCGATCTCCTCCTCAATCTCCTCCTCGTCTTGGATATCCTCAATATCATCAACATCTGCACGGTGTACTTGTGGAGTATTTGCAACGCGAGACTCGGGAGGAATCCAATCAAGAATCCCATCTGCGGTTGTATCCCGAATCACAATGCCTTGTTCCCGCTCAAATCTCTCCTTTGCCCAACGCGTGCCCTCCCATTTGGTTAAGCTTGCAATCTCGAATTTTGTCAGTCCGAGGTTGTCAAAAGCGCGGAAGAGTCGTCGATGCCACGGGTAACGCGAGAGTCGCACACGATGTGGTTGGTATGAATAGTCGAGGCCTGGATATCTGGCTTCCTGGGAAGACAGATGCCCGTAAAAAGCTTGTGTTTCAAGGCGCACTTCAGGAACAAGCTGTCTTTGCATGAGGCCTTGGAAGTTCTGCGGGTCGGTCGGTTTTGCTTTGGGAAACATCACCTCGTAAACGAGCTGATCAACGACTGGGCCCTTCATTTTGTTGGTTTGTAGTGGTTGCCCTGGAGAAGGTATCGTGGCCGCAGAAATTGAGGTCTTTCTGAGACGACGTGACAGGCACAGTAAAGACTGCGCAGACTAATATAATCCGGAAGCTCTACGATGCTTGGGGGCCGAGGTGGGGCGTCTCGGATTTGTCAACCCGCAACGCGCAACGCGATCAAGGCTGTTGTTCCTCTGTGCCTGAGTATCGACTAAGGTCTAGAGATTGTGTAACAAGTAGTGGGTGACTGATGCCTCGAGGACAGTGGTAGATCTAATGCGCGTGTCTTGAAGTGAGCGTTGTTTGTTGGAGGAGTGAGAAGTGAAATCGGGATCGCGGGTTGTGAAACAGCGGGACGTTTATAGAATTGTTGAGGATGTCCACTTCTCTTCGAGTGAGTGAGTTGAGTGAATTCCTCAGCTCCCGATATGGCTCAGCAATGATTCACATTCACACCGCATAGAAGTGAATGGTTCCAGCCTCTCGACGCGCCAGGAGAGGATATAGCGGTGGTGGTACAGAATCCCACCTAAGATTGGCTTTGTACAGCAGGCGCTCTGTCTTGTCTTTTTTATTTAAAGATCTCGGTCGGTCCTCCTCTGCGATACCCAGTATTCCTACAGTGCAGGTCACACTGCCTTTCATAAACAGCAGGAATCTCGACCGCTGGAATATCAATCGTATATGCAGACGCGGAAGGAAGAAAGAGAAGAAGGGAGGCGGATTCGGATTATTAAAGAGAGTGGAAGAAAGATCGGATTGGTCTCTGAATCGGACGCGGGATGCGGGGTGTGGGATACGGTTGTGGTTTAGTTTGATCTTGGGTTGTGGCCGTGTATACGGTTGTAGACGTGGTTGTAGACGTGGTTGGATTTGGTGAGTTGAAGGTTGAAAGTCGAAGGTTGTCGGTCAATTGAATCTTACTCAGGTCGTTGAACGTGTCGAAACTAGACCGAGACCGAGACCGGGATTAGTGGGATGGATAGGACAGGACAGGATTGCTGGGATTATTTGGAGGGGCGAATGTAAGAGTATTGAAGGTGAGCGTAAGGGTGAGATTAACGGACCGGTGGGGACTGGTGGGGACTGGAGCAACGGGCGGCGTCAGCCTATCGATCTTTGATTATCCGATATCCCCTGCCTTATATTCTCAACTCTTTTTTCCTTCTTATTTCTCTTCCTCCTATGCCTTCATCTGTACTTCTCTTTCTCTTTCTTGGAGCTCCAGTTAAGGGACAGGACTGACTGTACAGTACTGTATCAAGAATCCTCGAGGTCCTCTAATCCTTGCCTTTCGCTTCAATGCATACACCGCACTCCAGGCCGCCTGTCCTATCCTGTCCTCTCCTGTCCCTTTGATGACCCGTCATTCGTTAACTTAAATCCCAGACCAATCAACTTCCTCTGAGTAGGCACCAAACACAAACACAAGACACAAGTACAGTACAGAAGAAAAACCTTCTATGACTGAATAATAAGTGATTAAATCCAATCCAACCAACTAAAAACTTGCCAAAAGGTTCAAGGAACGCGTACTTTTTAATTCACTTCTCCCTGTCCCTGGTAAGAGAGATGAAATTAAACTTAAACTTAGAATTGAAGTTTGATTTTGTCTTTCGCGCATACCAGGAATTCTGAATATAGTAGAAGTATCGTAAACCCACTTGATAAGTACATATAAGCCTAGTATATCCCTCCTTCCACTTGATTACTCAGACGTGTATGTATATGTATATATATATGCATATGCATACTGCTGGTTGTACAGCTGGCACCTCTTGACACTCAACCATGCACATCTCCATCCACTCCCTCCTGCATCAGACTTGGCACGCCCGCCTTACAATTGCAATACTGTACAATATCACTCAACCACTCCCCAATTCCAACCAAAAACCAAAAAATAAAAATAAGGCTTGCGCCATCACACACTGCCATCTCTTTTCAGCCTTACCTTCTCTTCCCTTCTCTTCAAAAACTGACACGTGGATAAATCAACTTCGATTTCGTCACATTGATTATTCGGTTTTCCTTACAATTGTGTCGGTGAAGGTATTTTCTCTCCTCTCCTCTCCTCTCCTCTCTTTGGGCTTCATACGTATACCACCTGGCCTCCTCCCAAAACCACCGCGCAAACAAACAAACAAACAAACAAATATAAAAAAGCCCCCCAACAAACCCGTGTATTTCAACCCAGATCTCTTCAGCAGGTCAGGAGGAGACCCTGCAGTACATACATACCATTCCATACCATATTATACTATACTATACTAGTTATGTACTACTATACAAAGAAAGACCTAGCTCTAGAGAGGAGATGTGCTTTGAGATTGATTGATTGATTGATTGGATGCATGAGAGTGTGTGGGTTTTACTTTCGTAACAAGGAGGATAGCGAGAAGAAGAGGGATGGGGACGGGGATAGCATAGCACATCCTACGGAAAGAAGAGAGAAGCTCTTTTAGAGGAGCTGGGCTACGGTGGAAAAGGTACGGGGTGGGGTTTTGTATAGGGTTGCACTGTCGTAGTGAATTCATTTGTGATTGATTGATTGATTGCTAGGTTTTGTTGTAGCAAAGAAGAAAGCAAGCAAGCACGAGATGCAAGACATTGTGTGTGTATGAGTTTGATTTACGGGGTATATATATACTGCTTTTCCCCATCCTTTCTCCATACACTTGGTCTATAAAACCAATCCAGTGAGCAAATAATACAGTAAGTAATAGCAAATCCCAGGGTATCATTCTTTCGACATCCATAAACAGCTCCGTTCTCCATATATAATTCCGTAATGGAATAGCAAATGCAAATACAAACACAACGTATCTCAGACCTCCTTCTCGCGCGCCTCGTCTTCAAATCCACCATACAAGGAAGCTTACAGCTCAACCTCCGCGAACGTATGGTTACCTGAGACTGAGGCCAGAGACACGTTATTCCAGTCCCCGTTCCTCGCAGCCTCGAACGCATGGGCGCGGTCTCTGATGCGCGCGTCGGAAATGTCCGACTCTTGAGACTGTTCTCGGGCTTGCGACAGCACAATGTCGGTTGCGAGAAGAGCAGGAGCAGGAGCATCGAAGAGAAGCATGGCATCTGAATCGATCCCATCTTCATCCAGCTCCTCATCCATGTCCATGTCATCTGGCTGAGAGTCCGAATCCAATCCTATAAGGCCACTGCGGAAATCAGGGTGCTGCTTGGAAAGGCTGGCATAGTTGGTCTGTAAGCGACTATGTTGGGCCTGTAGTTCCCTGAATCTATCCTCCCAGTCAAGGTTGTTGCTGGATGGTAATGAGACCTCTTCAGATGAGGGTTCAGAGAGCCTTTCGTCGTCGATAAAACTGTTTACTTCGTACTCCTCACAGAACTGCGCATCGTTGGAATCTTGGGTATCGTACGCAGAGGAATCGTAATCAATACTATCGCCAACGAGCTCTTTCAGGGCTTCAGTATCGACAACGAAGTCATCCAACTCTTCATCAAGTGCGATTTGAGGAAGGCTCACTTCCTCTGGAGCCTGTGCCTCAAAATATGGAAGCGCCGATGACCCATAACCACAACCAGTACAAAATCCGCTTTTGTTACCCCATATTTCATGGTCGCAGGCATTGCAGCGATAAATCTCGTCAACGGGATCATAGTGTATCGGGAGTCCCTCTTGCACGCCCACTCCTTGCTTGTCACTATCAGCCCCTAAGTGAGATCGTCTCCACGGCTCAGGCTCAGGGTTCCCAGATTCTGGTAGAACGAAAGTGCGAGGACGAAAAGGGCTGGTAGGGGATAAATCTTGTGTTTGCTGCGAGCTTACCGTTGTGTGTGTCTGCTGACTGAACAGTTGCATCTTGTGCTTCTCAGCCTCAGCAGCCGTCTTTATAATCTCATTATCATAACGAAAAATCCCCGCGGAGCACTCGTCCCCAAAGAGGTCTCTGATGCTACGGCCATCTGTACACATTAGTAAGTATTTAAATTGACCAGCGATAATATCGAACCTTCGTGCCAGGCAACCAGATTCTCCGTGCATGGCCAAACATCTTTCGGTTTGAAAATCTTTACGAGGTTGCACAGCTCCTCGTAAGATGAATGTCGAGAGTACGGAAACGTGATGGTTGTTGGCAAGGCTTGAATTAGGTGGCTGACGCTTTCAGCTTGGTGTTTCTCGGTAACTGATTCCAAGATCGCAGCGACGAGCTGAGAGAATGAAAGATCGTCTGTTCTATCCCCTGCTTCTATATCGAATAGAGACAAAACTCTGCTGGGCGACTCAAGAACTGTGATAAGTAATTGCCTCACTTCCTTCTTAGCGGTATGGCTCGCATTTTCAAAGCTGTCAAGTCAGCCGGAGATCTAGGCAAGAGTGTCGATAGCTTACAAGGTCATCAGCTGATCAATCGTGATACTGCCATCAAACTCGACCTGTGTACGGCCGCTCAATTGACTACCCGCTTGCACAAGAGCAAGTTCAGCATCCTCTGTGCCATCCACACGCCGTCTAACGATAGGTTGAATGTACACTGTTTTGTAGTTAAGTGAGGGGCACCTGACACCTTGACATGAGTGCAAGCGGACATTAGGATCCATAGTTAGGCACCCCGGCTGAAATGCGTTGCCGCACGTGTAGCCAGTCAAAGCAGGGCCTTCGTATATCATAAAGTTAGTCGGCTCTCGTTTCTGTCTCGGGGTTTCTCCCCTCAGAGACTCAAAGATTCTGTACGTATACTTGTTGACATGGACCTATTTGCGGATCAGAATCAGTGCGAAGCAAAAAAGGGACAGTACTGGCCTGCGACTTGAGTGCCTTTGACAGCGCCATCCATACCTCCTCGTACCCATAGGTCCAGGCAGAGAAGTGGAAGACCGTATCTGGTGGGTATTGCAACACCTTCTGCAGCAATTCTTTCAAGCCATCGGCCTTCGGCGGCAAGACGGATGGGCCCGTATTACTAGTATCAATGTATATACAATCTAGAGTCTTCATACCCGACGTATACTCAATTAGGAGTGGATTTCGAGCTAAGGAAGTGACAAACCACGGCTCTGATCTGATATCGCCGGTATACAGGACAGCTTTATTATCGAGCTCAAACACTATATGCATATCAGAATTGTTCGCCAAGATTTGAAGTCCGAAAGACTTACAGAACATGACAGAACCGGTACAGTGGTTCGCATCAAACAGCGTAACTTGCAGCTTAACTCCCGGTTTCAACTCAATCTGGGTTGGTGTTTCAAGCGGGATGGGTTTCTTCAAACAATTTAGTTATGGCACAAATCCCCAATGCCACAGAAGAACTGGTAACATACCAGTAGCTTCTCAAGATGTCCATATTGAACCTTCCGAGCTTCCAAAACCTTCGTCTCATAGCCTATCCTATTCATCCTCGTTTCGAGGCGAAGCAGGATTTCCCTGGTAGCAGGCGAGCAGTATATCCTATTCTCCAACATTAATATATCACTCAAGTCCATCAAGGAGTTCTCAAAAATTTACATGGAGGTCCTCCATAGCTTCGAGTCAAGACCCTGTAAGTGGTCACTGTGCACGTGACTTAGAAAGCAGGCTCGAGGAGCAGGTAGTCCCACAGCAGGACGGAAGTAGTCAACTAGAGACCAAAGCTTAGCAGGAGACCTTTGGAAGCAAGCTTTCATGAGCATATACCTCGGATGTCCTCAAACCCCTCCATCACGCCTTTGAAGGTTGACATCGTGGGAGTAAGTCCGTGGATTCAGGCATTCCAGGTGACGGTCAGCACCACAGACTTGTGAAAACAAAAGCACAATTGTAACTAGAAGCGATCTGAAGCATATAACAGCAGCCTGACGATGGAACAGCTCGTGGCAAGTTCTGAGGTAGGTTGAAGTGATGAAAAAAAGTTTGAGAGGTCTCGTTGTCGACGCGTTGTGGCAATCGCGATAAACGGGTATTCACGTGATGTATCTTCTCTTTCCGATTTTTGGGCATCAAAGGACTAATAAATAGTACATCGCTGCAACTTTCTTGTCTAGCGTAAATATAATATTTGATTTTTTAGTTGTCCGATGAGATTCTACATGGAATTTATCACTTGATTATGTGTAGATAAAGAGCCTTCCTATAAGATTAAAGCGACCCCTCTCATCTTTCATCCCCCACCTAATACATATATCAGAGCTTTGGTTAACGTTTACACCACCTCCTCCATCTCATCGCGTCCATGACCTTCCAACCTCAGCCTAATTCTTCTTCTCCCCCAAGCTTTCCCGCCACTCCAGTTCACCTTTCTACTTCTACTTACTCACAAACTATTAATTAGTAGTCAAATTGTAACCGCAAGAGGAAATAGGGGTTTCTCGCTTAGCGAAGAATTAACTATACATTTAATTTAGCTTTCATCCCTAAAGAGAAACTCTTGGAATGCCCGTACCAAAGCACTATAGGGTAATTGATTACAACAAGTACTGCCTGAAAGTAATTCAAATCATCGAATGAAAAAAAAATCGCTTCCAATTGAACGGTGCTGAATGGATTGTATCAAGGAGTACTCTTTGGGGGGAATTAGAGGAGCCTTGGCTATATATATGTGCAGTAATGAAGGCAGCATTCGCATAAATCGAGATTTAAGAAGGCATGGATTGGTATGTATGTTGATTGGACGTATGAGACGGAGTCAAAGGCAATTCAAATTAGCCCTATTGCGAACCCATAACAGAAAAAAACAGTATTTATAATTTCATCCTTTGTACAATATTAGTTATTGGCGTCAGATAACCTACAATTGAAGAAAGGGACCTATCACTCTTTTCACTAATGCTGCAAGAACTGTAGTCCATTCAACATCAAATAAATTATTCATGCATAACTTTATATTTATCATACAACGAAGCTCTACACAACCTCGCGGTCCTCACTTCGCGCTCATCAAACACGTTCTCGCTTTCCATCCCGCACGGATCCCAGACCATCCTCATCTTCCATCTTCCGCTTCTTGCCAAAACTTCTCATCTTCTCGAGACCCGGGTCAGCTTGCGCTGTAGCTAATACGCCACCATCGTCGCTCATCTTGGAGACTGCACGGGGAATATCGTTCTTCTTCGTCCCATCGACAGAACAGCGGTATGCAGTTCTCTTGATAAGTTCTTCAACGTTAACAAACTGCCCACTCTCTTTGTCAAGTACCATCCTCAAATTTCCCTCAATCTACAGCACCAAATAAATTAGCCAAGTCCCGTTTCAGTGATGTAGTTTTGATCCACCTTTATCTTTTCCTCCACCAGGAGTCGGTCGACATCAGAAGGGTCAAAAGCCACCTGATACTTCTTCCATAGGCTCTCCGGGTCTTCAAACATGGATGGGAGCTCGATTTCAGTGGATTTCGATTCCAATCCCGCATCTGCAGAAGATCCAATAGCAGGTTGGACATCAATGGCAACAGTTCGAATCTTGCCAGAGGCGATATTCTTAGTAGCAGTAGGCCTAGTGTTTTTCATTGATGGAAAACGAGCCTTAGCAGTAGCCTCAACATGATTATTAGCTTCAGGATAAGATTCGAAATTAGTAGCATTGGTAAAATAGCCCATTTGTAAAGCTTGCATCTGTGATGGCAGCATGGGGGTCCGAATTGCGTTCCACTAAAGAAAAATTAGTCCTGTACCGAAAAATATGTAAGAAAGAATGAGCATATCATCTGGTGGTTCTTACATGATCCGATGGTTTTACTATGCCGAATTTGATTGTTCGCGCAACCCAGCCTTGGAGGAACAGATGTCCGCAATTGAAGGCATTCTCATCATCAGTACTGTAAGCTATCGTCCATAAGAGTAGATCGCCCGTAGAAATCATATGCCAGTGTATGTGACACTTTAATTCATCTTCGATCAATGCAAATCTTTCTTTGCTGTCTGATCGTAGGCTATGGTAGAGGGCACACACAAATTTATTGTTAGACATGGTGACATATGTGTTCTGCATCACCACTGCATGATCCCATAGAGATGGGTCATTCAGCCGCATATGTGTTAATGCATACAGCGGGACCTCCAGCATTGGAGGCTTTTGCAGAGTGGGAGTAGTTCCCAGACGGGACGGAACAACGGACGTGGTGGATACCTGCAGCGAAGATGATTTGGTAGAGGCTTGTTGAGAGGTGTTTTCGGCAAGTGATACATGATGAGGGTTTGTGCCTGTACTCGGTACGACGGTACTGATTGGTAGGTCTCCAGACTCGTTGGTAAGAGCAATTGTAGCCAGTGAATCACTTTCTATTTTAATGTCAGAGGCAACCGGTGGTAGGGATGTTGAAGCCGACAAAAATGAGGTTATCGTCCCCTCCTTACTCAAAATGGCTGGAGTTTGGGATTTGGGAGCCAGGGATTCGGCTGAAACTTCTTTTTCCCAAATACTTTCGTTTAGGGATATAAACTCTGGTAGGACTGTGCATACTTGGCAGCTGGGGCTAGGCTTGCTAGGCGGGGCGTAGGGGAATGCCCCCTTGACTGGTATTTTATTAGTACTAGCCTCATCGACGAGTCGTGAGACTTACAGAATTCATGCCAAGTCAGAAGGCTAGAAAACCATCGCGGAATTTGAGCACAACAAGTCTTTTTGTGCTTTTTCTTCGTCTGAAACCGGATCCTATGGAAGTACTGAAAGAACTCTCTGCGTTTGTTCTGCTCCATAGCTTTCTTTTCCATAAGCTCCTCGCAACGGATATGATTGTAAGGCATAAGACCGACTGAAGATACGTCTTTGGACGTCATAGCACTTAGTTCCAGAACGCCCTCAATTTGTAGAACCTTGTCTTGGCAGATTGACCCTGATTGAGATGCACTCGTCGGTTGAGATGACTTCGATTTTATTGGTCCTTTTCTCTTTAATTCACCGGATTTTATAAGGCTTGACTCAAAATTATAGTTCTGATGGAGATTCTCGCTCGCTGAAGGTGTTGCCGCTGGCGTTGTCTTTGGCTGTAGACCAGACGTAGTTGGCAACCCTGTCTTGGTGTTACTGACCAACGAAGATTGTCTCTGCAAGTGTTTTAGTGGTTCGGCGCCTGGTAGGTGATATGGCTGTCGGGTATGATTGACATTTGAAAGTATGGGAGGCGCTTGGTGGGAACGCGAATTCTCTTCCAGGTAACTAGCACTGCCACTGGGTAATTGATTAAACACATCTGTCTTGAATAGCCCTCTCCTAGTACCCTCTGCTCTCGAACTAGAGTCACATGGTCTATCAGAGACTGGCAGTGACTGAGCGACAGGCCGTTTCTCCCTAGATAATTGCAGTCTGTATGGATCCTCCTTTATATCTTGTGGCTGCTGTCGTGTACTGTACGAGTCAACCAAAGGGGCCTTCTCATACTTATTATCGAACAAATCTCTACTCGACGCTTCTTTGTACTTTGACAAGCTTGGTTGCACATGAGAAGCTTTTGGAAATGGCAAGGAGCAAGTTTCAAGTGGCTCTGCTGGAATTGGTGCTTGCGAGGACATTTTCTTCGTAACTGTTGAGGTAGCAGTCCTAGCAGAAGTAGAGAAGATTTCCATCTCCTCAGGGAATGACTCCTCAGGAACTATTGTTTCAAGTTAGTATTCAGTTCCAAGTTGTTATAGTAGGAAAGGAAACAAACAGAAGTGTCCCCATGTTAGGTACTCTGCCTGATGAAGGCGTTGCGCAGCTAACATATTCGGCTCTCCAAGAGACACCTGATCAAGCACCGAATTAAAGTATGAATTCAGCTCATCGTCCGAAATGCCCTTCTCCTTAGCCTTCTTTGTGATCAACACCTCATGTGAGGTATACATGTCGGCCATTGTTTTTGACCGCTTGTGAGTGTTAGCTTGTGAAATTAGTTGACACGCGCCTCAGTTTGGATGTATCCAAGTGGAGCGCACGCTGCGCACGGCGGAACTAATTTTGGCGTGCTCAAATATGATAGTAATTTGCTTGCTTTCTTGTGAGAAGGGTGATGGCTATAGATTGCACTTGTGGGCCAATATTGTGGTCAGGTCGGAAAGGAATAATGGCAGTCAGTGTTGACGAAGAAGGGTCATGGTCGCGTTAGTCGGTGGGAGAACGAGCAGGCAGGCTAAGTCGCTTGCATGTGATTGGTCAGCCTGCTCCTAAAAGAAAACAAACAAATTGTCATTTATAAATCACGAGCGCTTGTTCTCTAACCACCGGTTCTCTAACCACCAACTAGAAATTCATATGATAATAAACCGAATAATTCTTTGATGAGCTTTAAGTAACAGCTGCATGATCTTTGAAATCAAAGACTGTAGCGGGAAACTTTTCTCCACTGCACTTTAATAGTAGGGCGAGGCCTCTACTTTCCTACTATTATATCTGAGCTCATTGATGAATTTGATTCTCGTCAAGTGGGCAGGTAGAAGTAACAAGACCCGCATGAAGAGGCCCGTAATCTTATAGTTCTGCTTACTTATCTTCACTATCATAAGAAATTGATCAAACTAGTTCACGAAATGGAGATGGAAAACATAGCTCAAAATAGTCACTGGCGTTGAGACCCAACACAGCAACTGTAGAAAGTCGTAATGCATTGAAATCGACGCGCTATCTAGGTAATGATCCTCGAAAGATCAACTAGATCCAACTGACTCACAACCTCACGCTTGATCGCTTTCTACACGTAGGATCCGATCTGTACATGAAAGTTCGTTTGGGGACACATCGAAGGCTATGCACATTCTCGCGAATAAACCTCGCTCGATAGCTGTAAAATGCTTCACGCTCTCTGCTTAAGGCTTGAGATCACGATACGCCGCACCTTCCAGAACTCCTCGCACCAAATATCATGTGTATGCAACGCCGGGGAGAACATTTTATCGTACCAAATTAAAGGAATGTTCCCCAATGACAACACTCACTCTTCCTCAGCCTCATCATCCCAGCTCTCCTTCTCCTTGCGGATCAGGTCTGCCATATCCTCCGGCTTGAAAATCGAGCTGCCTTCATCATGATTACGACGGACGTGGTTGGCATCCTTGTCCAAGACACCGCCGATCGTGTCGATCCATTTGTTGCGTCTCTCCATCAGGGTCTTGACCACATCACCAATACCAGGGCGAGCCATGCCGTTATTGGCAGCACCACCGACAAAGTGGCTTCCTCCTCCTGCTCCACCAGGTCGCTTAGTCTTCTTGTTTTTGCCGAGGGTACGAGTGCGCTTGAGGTACGCGGTTTGGACTTGGCCATCAAGATCCTCGAGGATGGTGCTGTACTCTTGTTCGGCCATTCTCTCTTTTGTCAAATCCTGGAGACGTGACTTGCGGGCACCATTCATTATTGAAGTACGCTTAAGCTTAGCTTGGAGGTAACGAAGGCGAGCGGCGATCTCATCATCGTAGTGAGCGTCATAATCAGGTTCGGTGTCGGGGGGGAGGAAGCCAATGTGGCGAAGTTCTTGCTTGATGCGCTCGTCAACTTGAGCATGGTCAAGCTTTGGATGTGTAGCCTTCTTCCATGCTTCAGAATTGGAGTCCGGCATGAAGGTAGCAGGTGGGACGGAAGATTGTGCATCGCTGGATGGTAGGACTGCGTCGCCGAATAGATCACCATTGGCTTCGCCGTTGGGGTCAGCATCACCATTTACACCGTTGGCTTTGTCTTCAGCAGGCGCGCGATGCTCAGGTCGCATGGTGGCTAGCAATCGGGAAAGAATTGGACCACCAGAAATCTGATCAGTCTCACCGAGGATATCATTCATATTCTCAATATCTCCACGAGCTTGGTTAGGTGGATACTTGTCTCGGCTTGAATGGGGAGTGTCAACAGAGAGAGCGCCGTCTTCCTCAGCCCAGACCTCTGTATAGTGCTTCTTGCCGCGTCGAGGAATCGTGAAGGGTGTAGTGCGGTCTCCTCTCTCACGAAGGAATGCTGAGTCTTCATCGGTAAACTGTCTGAAATAAGGTTCTATGTAAGTTGAGAAAGTGTTCGCTTGGACCTGGTTGGTAGGTTTCGCGTTGCTGAAGTCGTTGTCAGGAGGTGTACCAGGAACATACTCCTCTAGACCATTTTGCGGGAAACCTGCGACAGCATAGAGCTCAGCCATCTCTTGAATGCTCATACCAGGTTTGACTGGGAGGATCTCGTAAATCGTGGGATCAGGGAAGGTATTGGGATCATCACCGAAAGTTTGAAGGTGTGGAACGACAGGTACGGGAAGCGGTTGGTGTTCATCCAGACTCGAGTCATCGTCGTCCTTGTCGATGTCCATACCAGTGGCAGGCGTGGCGATCGCAACCGGAGAAAGCGAGGAACTCGCCGAATCATTGTCTCGCTCCCTCGACATCTTGCGAGCGTGTTTCTTGTCTTGCAAGGGAGATGGTTGTTCTAGATCGGGACGTCAGTATGTGGTTTTTGAAAGGGTACGTGAAGAGAAGACAGTGCAACTAAAGGCAACCACCTCGGTAAAACCTCGTGAGAACTGTGATCACAACGGATAGTTTTCGCACAACAATAGCAGTAGAATTCTTTCTCACCTGGATGCAAGCCATCTTGCGCTACCAAGCCATGAGCACCATGCGTCAGAGGTCTCTCCTCTCTTGCTGTACTAACATCCTTTCTCTTCTTCATTTTACTAGCCTTCTTGTTGCGGCCACGTTCTTCCTCATCGGCCGCATCCTTTCTCAACCGCTCTTTGCGCTCCTCATCTCTTCTCTCTGTCTCGATCTCCTCAAGTCTATCCTTGCGCAAGCTTACAACAGTTCGCATGCCCCGATCGCACACTGCCCCTCGTTGTTCGACCGTCTGTACCAGCTTTGTCAATCGTTCCAACAGTCCCTCGAGCTCCTTTGAGCTGGGCAATGAGCTACCACAGTTATCTAAGATATCTTCGTCCGTATGGAATTGATTTATAGGGAGTTGGAGGTATGCGGTCACTCCTGACTCGACGGGTGGAAGAGCGCTGCCACTTCCGATTAAGCTGGGGGTGGTATTTCGAGAGCGGGACTGTCGATCGCGACCCTTCTTACCAGTACCCTTTTGACTCGGCATTGGAGGAGGCATATTGTCTTTCTTTCAAGGTGTGTTGACTTGAAGGCGAAGTTGTCCTCTGTCTGTCGTCACTTTCTAGGTTAACGCGTCGATCTGTGGAGAGCCGCTTTGTCGGCGAATATTTTATCCGGGATATTCGTTCTTGGTAGGGGCTTTGTGAGACTTGAGAACTACTACAGAGGGTGATTAGGTTTATCGGAAGAACAGCTTCACCATCCGAGTAAGCTGGTAAGGACACGGATCTTGGGGACCAGTACGATTCTTCAGCTTCCAGTATGATGAGTCGCCGAGAAATTTCCAAAAGATCACGTGAGACTACTAATAGTTGCCCCTCCCCATACAGTACACAGCCTTGTGGTTACGAGCCCTAGATTAACAATTATTTTTGGCCTGGTAAACTTCCCCCGCTTGGCAAAACGTTTCCTGTATATCACGTGTTGAGAGCAAACCGAGTTTGGTTGGCTCGTTTACTCTGCTTTTGTCCACCAAGAAGAGACTAGGAGACTAGGTAAGTGGCTACTGTACATGTATGATTCTCAATTATTCATTGTTATGTACTGTACGTACAGTATTGTACTATCTGAGATCCGGTTAAGCCGAAGGCAGGGGCATTTTCCCAACGCCTCATCTGTCATAGTGGGTTTCAACCTTTCCCTTCCCACACGACTAAACCGTGTTGTTATTATTGTGCCGGAGATCCGGAGAGCTCTTCCGATTACGAACGAGTGAATTCGATCGATAGTGCAGGTATAGTCAAGAGGGAATTTAATGGTATATATGATTATAATTATGAAGCAAAGACGTGATATTAACGTTTCAAGTCCTGAAGTCGGAGAAAATAATCAGAAATCTCCAGAATGCTGTATATATAGTACATATGATCGATCTGACATGGTCCGAGTCTGATCCATTCTCCAAATGTATAATCTCCACTATATACCCACTCTTAACTACCGGATTACAGTACTGTACTTTTATACCTCGTATATTATTTACCTTTGTTAAAAATCTCCAGAAATACCTTAATCTGTAGCGTCCCTCGTCTCAGGCTGGGCATAGCGCCATCCACTGGTGCCATTTTTTCCCAAGGCTTGCGTAAGCAGACAAGCTTTAACGGAGGCTACCTTGGCCCCTTGGCATCTTCAATTTCTCTTGGCAGAAAAGAAGCATCCCCCCCTCTCCATCCCCAGATCATCCATTCCTATACTATATACCACCATCTGATCTTATATCTCACCTACTATCTACTTGAGTTCCACTCAATCATCCTTCTCATACTGCATGGTCAAGTCTACCTAACCGGGAGCTCCTCTACCCTGGGTGCTGCTTGGCTGTGAGGTGCAGAACATTTCAGCTGAGGATGTGTAAGTCCCAACCCATTCATCCGAGTTGAGTTGAGTCGAGTCGGGTCAAGTCAAGTTCCTGATAGAAGGGCCATCCCATCTACTTGGCCTCACTCCCTAAGATCTTAGTCGACTTGGCTCTTATCATACATTACTTTGATTCGGTCCATTGCACATCCCCTCTCAACATCATACTGACTTTTATCTCCATAATAGCTATAGATAATATCGAGACATTTGTGTAAGTTGCCCCTCCCTTCCCTTCCCCTTTGCTCTCAGTCTCAATCCGATCGCAATTTGCTGCCTGGCGTGTCTGTTGCACGCCCTGAGCTTGCGACCGAGAGAAGAGAGAGAGAGATGAGAGAGAAAGGGAGACGGGACAGGACAGGACAGGACAGGAGACTAGGCCCCCTTCATGACTCGATCCGAAATACTACATATTGTACGTCCCAACCCAAGCAGTGCGCTGACTTTCGTCCAGTTTATTGCTTCCCAATAATGAATGGAGTGACACCACGGGCACAGTAGCGCAATTACGGGTATGTAACTCTCCTACTTGCGTCGGACGTCAGACTGAATGATACTGTTGTGAAAGCCAAATATTTCTTTTACACAATATGCCGAGGACAACCTCCAGACGCTGTCAACGCGCAATGCGAATGAAGACGGGAACATCAGCGGATTTCTCTACGTGCCAGACCTTGGTCGCGACGACGCGTGCTACAATATCTCAAAAGAGTTTGTCCCCGCCAATGTTACTAGGCAGGCAAACCTTCCTCCAACCGACTACACGCTCGTAGCGCTCGCCCCATGGATAAACGTCGAGTGCACATTTGCATATATGAACGCAGCACTGTTTGATCCAATACGAGCTTTAATTTTCTACCTCCCGGGTAATGATACAACAACGCCAGACTCCAGTTCAGCGACATGGAATCTCCAGGATGGAGGGGCTTGGCAGAGCCGTCATCAATTTCCCGTCTATGTCATACCTGGTTTCCTAGGCTCTTCATTGATGCACGCACTAAGCTTGTACTCGGGAAACATGACCGATGTTCCTTACGGCCACGAGCTCACAGAACTACCAGATGTTGATCCTAGGGACTATGTCAGGCTTTATACCGAGATTGGGCTGAGCACGCAGACTGTTCTCCCCGTGCTTTGGATCTACTTTTTAGTCGTCATTGCAGTTCTTATCATCTGTTTAGGAGGCATATCTGCTCTTATGCACTTTGTTCAGCGATCCCGGCGGACATCTCTCAGACGACGGGTAGCGAATGGTGAAGTTGACCTCGAGGGACTCGGCATCAAGCGGCTCAAGGTTCCCCCATCAGATATTGACCGCCTACCACTGTTCACCTACACATCTGAAGAAGATAGATCGCCACCAGTGTCTCCCAGAAAGGCGGACCCCTTTACTACCATCGTGAAGCGGGAGGGTGTTCAATCAAGTCCTATACCCGAATTTCAATTGCACTCTAGCCTCCCAACGTGTGAAGACGTACCAACTGAAGAGCTTGTACCCGCAGATGACAAGACACCTCAATCCGCAACCATTCTTGTTCATAAGTTCCTCCCATATAGTCAACCCACCTGTGCTATCTGCCTGGAAGATTTTGAGTCGGGCATTTCAGAAATACGAGAATTGCCATGCGGACACATTTTTCACCCGGAATGCATCGACACATTTTTATCCGGCAACAGCTCTCTTTGCCCAATGTGCAAGAAAAGTGCCCTGCCGATTGGCTCTTGCCCAACCCAAATCACCAATGCCATGGTCCTTCGAGAACGTAATCTACGACGAATTCGCTCTCGGGTCAGAGAACCAAACGTGTCTCATGATATCGAAGCACATGGGGTTCGACGACGAATCCAGTACCTCAGAGCGGATTTCCGAAGGGCTCTTCTCAAATCTCCATCCGTCATGAGAGCAATTCCGCCGATGCCCCTTCAACCGCAGCCTGTCTTTGTTGCACATCCTGACCCAGGCCACACGCAAAACTCCGGCGATATTTCAAGTACTGAACTTTCGCGGCAACATCTCGTTGAGCAAAGAATTCGAGAGCTGCAGGCTGGACAGGTTCCAATACGTGATCCGGATGAAGTGAACGAACGACAGCGGCCAAAGTGTAAGTCCTTCCTTTCTAGTTTCTCTATCAACGACATTACTGACAAATCCAGGGCGACGAGCTATATCAATAGCATTTCCTGGTTTCTGAGGAGACCTGGGCAGTCTACGAGGGTTTGCTCTGGTTTGAGATGATTTGATTTGATTTGATTTGCGTTTAGCGTTGCATTGCATGAGGAGGAATTTGGTTGGTGTTTACATATACCTTGGGAATGGTCTGATGTATTTGGAGTTATATTCCGGTATTCAAACGAAGACGAAAGTTGGCTAGATGGGGAGATCTGGACCAGCAAAATCCTACATGGGATTGTGTAGCATTACCTCGTCAGATAGAGTAGGGAAAAAAGGGAATTTGGGAGGAATGCCCAGCATGCGTATTACAATTAGTGTCTACTGGCTAGAATAAAGATATATTATTACACGACCTCGACCTACCCTCTCTGTATTGGTCTTTTCTTATCAGAATCCCTGCCGAAATGGATCATATCATCCTTATCGCAGACTGTGGGGTATTTTCGGCTCCTGACCGGACCATCCACAACTCACTCTTGAATTCAAAGACAATTGACGAAGTTGACGAGCTATTTAAGTCACCGGCTCTGGCAAACATTTGCCCAAAATGCATCTGGTACCAAAAGAAGTATGTCTTCAACCCCTGGAAACGAACATTCCAAGCATTACTAAACGCGGAGCAGCTTGACAAGCTTGTCATATCTCAGCTCGGCCTGCTTGCTCAACGACGACTTGCTCGAGGTGTGAAGCTCAACCATTCAGAAGCTTGTGTGCGTTCTCTCCAGTCTCTATTTCTCCGCGCCAAAATTTGACAAAATCTCCAGGCTCTAATTGCAAACAATCTTCAAGAGGTCTGTCTACCCTCCTCCACTCTTCGCAGCCCCTCGCTGACATATTCCAGCTCATCCGCGATGGCAATCACACGGTGGCAGACCTCATGTCCATCGGCGCAACTATGCTGGGCAGACGTCACGTCCTCCCCTCCGTGTGCTCGACTCTGACAGAGATCATGGTTGAAGGTACATTTCCCACCGGCACATACCTCGTCACAGTCCACCACCCCATCAGCAGCGACGACGGCGACCTCGCGAAAGCCCTCTACGGCAGTTTCCTTCCCATACCCGACCAGTCTGTATTTGCGCTGCTGGAAGACAAGGAATATGAGGCGGAGAGGCAGCCCGGAGCGGTGGTAACGGTAAAGGGGAAGGTGGTGCTAAATGAAGGCCGAAAGCGCATTTCGTTGAAGGTTACTAGTAAGGGTGACAGGCCGATACAGGTTCGCTCTGGATACCGTCGGACGTGGATAGTGGCTGACGATGGTAGATCGGTTCGCATTACCATTTCATCGAGACGAATCCTCAGCTCGATTTCGACCGCGCGAAAGCCTACGGATACCGCCTCGATATCGCAGCAGGGACGTCCGTCCGCTTCGAGCCTGGAGATACGAAGACCGTAACTCTCGTTGAAATCGGCGGCAACAAGGTTATTTGCGGTGGTAATCATTTGGCGACTGGGAAAGTCGACCTTTCTCGCATCGAGGATATCGTGGCCAAGCTTCAGCAAGGCGGGTTTGCGCACAGTCCTGAACCTATCGGCGATTCTGCGCATATAAGTGGGTTCGAGATGGACAGGGCGGCATATGCTACTATGTTTGGCCCGACAGTCGGTGATAAAGTTAGGTTGGGCTTTACAGATTTGTGGGTGAAGGTTGAGAAAGACCTCACTTCATATGGAGACGAGTGCAAATTCGGAGGGGGTAAAACTCTCCGGGAGGGTATGGGTCAAGCTACAGGTGTTTCTGACGAGTTGTCGTTGGATCTGGTGATTGTGAACGCATTGATTATCGATTGGACTGGTATCTACAAGGCGGATATTGGTGTCAAGAATGGCTTTATTGTTGGCATTGGGAAGGCTGGAAATCCGGATGTGATGGAGGGGATTTCTCCTTCCAACATGATTGTCGGCTCTTGTACAGATGTTATTGCTGGGGAGGGGAAGATTATCACAGCTGGTGGATTTGATACCCATATCCATTTCATCTGTCCTCAGCAAGTGAACGAGGCAATCTCATCTGGGATCACCACAATGCTTGGTGGTGGAACTGGCCCTAGGTATGCAATCTCTCAGCAGAGTGGGACTTCTATTAACGTCATGCAGTGCTGGAACGAGTGCAACAACTTGCACACCAGGCAAGAATTATATGCGCCAGATGCTGCAGGCATGTGATACACTACCTGTCAACTATGGAATTACAGGCAAAGGAAACGACAGTTCTCCACTCGCTCTGCGGGAGCAGGTCATTGCTGGAGCATGTGGTCTCAAACTTCATGAAGACTGGGGAACTACTCCTTCAGCTATTGACTCCTGTCTCACAGTTTGCGATGAGCTCGATGTTCAATGCCTCATCCATACGGATACGCTCAACGAGTCCGGCTTTGTCGAAGCAACAATTGCAGCCTTCAAGAACCGAGCTATTCACACCTATCATACTGAAGGTGCTGGAGGTGGTCACGCTCCAGATATCATTACTGTCGTCGAGCACGCTAATGTTCTTCCATCATCCACCAACCCAACCAGACCATACACGAGAAATACTCTTGATGAGCATCTCGACATGTTGATGGTCTGCCATCACTTGTCTAAGAACATCCCGGAAGATGTTGCCTTCGCCGAATCTCGTATCCGCGCCGAGACCATCGCAGCCGAGGACGTGCTCCACGATCTCGGCGCCATCAGCATGATCTCCTCTGATTCCCAGGCAATGGGTCGATGTGGCGAAGTCATTCTGCGCACCTGGAACACAGCTCACAAGAACAAAGTCCAGCGGGGCACGCTGAAAGAAGACGAGGGCACCGGAGCAGATAATTTCAGAGTGAAGAGATATGTGAGCAAGTATACCGTCAACCCTGCCATTGCTCAAGGAATGGGCCATGTCATTGGCAGCGTCGAGGTAGGCAAGTTGGCAGATCTTGTAGTTTGGGATCCAGCTTGGTTCGGCACCAAGCCATTGACTGTCATCAAGAGTGGGTTGATCGCTTACGCCCAAATGGTACATCTCCTCATCTTCTTTCCCCATCCTGTACCTCACTAATATATAACAGGGCGATCCTAACGCTTCCATTCCAACTGTCGAGCCCATTATCGCACGACCCATGTTCGCACCCCTCGTTCCCTCCACATCCGTCCTCTTCGTCTCGCAAACATCTATTGACTCCGGTGCAATCGCCTCTTATAACCTTAAGAAGAGGATCGAAGTGGTCAAGAATTGCAGGAAGATCGGGAAGAAAGATATGAAATTCAATGATGTGATGCCGAAGATGAAAGTCGACCCGGAGAATTATAGGGTTGAGGCTGGGGGTGTACATGCAACCTGTGAGCCGGCGACAACGCTACCATTGACACAAGTTGCCTATGTATATTGAAGGGGCTAAATTGATTCCTGCTTGTACTCGCTCGGATTGGGACTGAGATCATGGTATAAGCACCTGGAATCATTGTGGATTATTGTGTTTGTTTTAGGTCTGAGAAGGACACTCACCTCGTTTCAATGTTGCAAGTCACACTGTGTACTCTCTCGCCAAGCGAAAATCGAAGCTCCTGTACTACCTCACTCAACACAGCAATTGCAAGTCAAAGAGAGTTCTTTATCGTTACCTCAAAATGTCTCTTCACCCTAATCCACTCATTCCTTTCTCTCCCTTTTCATATTCAGCCACCACAAAGTCCGTCCATCCCCATTGTATCGAACCATCCCCCATCTTTTTCCTTTCAGCATCAACACCCACTTTCTCCCCACCATCAAAGCCGAATACCAGAACCATTATCTACACCCCAATCATCCCTTTCAACATCTTTATCCCCTCCACCACAAGGGAAAAATAGAGAACAATGCCATCCACAATCTACAAAACCCTTTCTCCCATCCCCAGAGCGCACGTCTCATACTTCAACAAGAGATCTTTCATATTCAAGCTATTCTTCCTATACATCGTCTCATATCATATCCACACACAAACAAGCACAAACATACGTGCGCACAAAAACAAATAACCTAAATTTAAAAAGGGAGAACATGTGCGTCAACGAATACGCCCTCTTCACAGCCTGCGGCTGCCTTCATTTCTGGCGCACTCGTCGCTGTCAATTGCGTGACTGCGAGGGTCCGGATGGTAGTATCCATACGCCGATTCCGGGACTCTTGTGTGGGGAATGTAGGAGGAGGAGGAGGAAGAGGGAGGCTTAGGTGGTATGGAATGAGTCTTGATGTGGAGGAGGCTTTCTTAGAAGGGGGAAGAGGGGGGATATACGAATATTATATTATACTTGAATAAACTTTTTTCAGCCTCTAATTCTTCATAACACTTTCTCGAATTTTTTGTGATTTTAATCTTATTTCGCTTGTCCGGTTTAGTTTGAGTTTCTTTTGGTTACTCGAGTTCTAAAGTTCGTAGATTTTCTTATGTATTTCTTCTTTGCAAAGCTTGATGGAACTCGATTCATGTGTTATTCTTGAATCTTGTTGAGTACATTTATTAATTACTTTCTGGCTCCTGTGGATAATATGGGAAGAGGAATGAATGTAAAATGTTTATGAAGTGAGAGTGGAGGTTGGAGATTGGGATATCATGATAGGTCGTTTGGATTTAAATTATCTAATTGTTCATCGAGCTCGAAAGGATGTAGTATCTATTATCTGGTATATGTATACACCACACATTGAAGTCCTGCGAGAAACATTTTCTCCCCTACCTTTTTCAGAACAAATTTTAGCTGAAGATATGCATAGATTGATCACAGCATATATCTTATTGTTCCAGGAACTTCTTTTTCTATTTTTGTCGCATAATTTTTGATTCCTTGTTGCATTGTCTCTTAGTTCAGCTTAACAATACCAAACATCTTCCCCTTTATTGTCCTTGGGGGCGGAAAAAAACAATAAAACTCCCCAGTTCATTCGAACAAAGCAACTTGAATTTCTTGAAAACCCCCCCTTGAAAGAATATTAGAATAAACACAAAGCCATTATTATGCACGCTTTATACTCACGTTTCACATCATATCCTCAATATTGAAACAGTGAAGATCCTCAAATTATATCAACCAGCTAATATTTCACAATCATGGCCTCAACTCCCCATCAGTTCTCAACCATATCTACCAATCCACCACCAATTCCTCAGAACTTCCAAGTTTATATCTATATATCTATTTCTATTTCTCACACAGCAACTACACAACAAACACCAATCATGTGTCGCACACAACGCATAACTTATGGGTGCACCTGCACTACCACCGTTATACTTCCATGCCAGCGAGGGGGCTGCATCACAAAGAAGCGAGAAGCTCCGGTTAAGACTCAGGAGATATGTCTTAAATGTCGGCTTCGTGATGAGAGGTGGAGAGAGAAGGGATATAAAGATATCTTTGTTATAGAGTGATCGGACGATATACAGTCGATTGTTCTCGTAAGCTACTTGAAAGCAGAAAGGTAGGTAATTCATCTAGTTGAATTTTTAAGCACTTGGTTTATTCAATGATTGAATATATGTGGAAATAAATAAAGGGGGAAGAGAGTGTCCTTAAGAACTCCCTTCTGCTCAGGGCCAATTAATTCTCCAGCTTATCTACAACATCAGAACGAGAGTATGCTCTTAATTTCTTATATACCATCACCTGTGAAACCAATAATATGTGTTTATTTTCAATCGTGTACCGACTCTTCGGTACAAAGTAGTGCCCTTTCAATGAGTGAGAAAGTAAAATCCCGACGAAACTGTTGTACGGTATACCTAACGCTAAATAGGCGAGCCCCTCGCTTGACACGAAACCCGATTGCCCCAAATTTCCTTTACGACTGTTTGCATATTAGTTTACTCTCTGGAATATTCATCTTTATAGTAGTATGGCTCGCAAGGTGATGCTAACATAATTCGTGGCACATGTTATCTAAGTTAGCGCTCCCAGTAAATTGAGGTCAGATTCGATTTTGTTGGACAAGTCGGTTGAATATTTATAGATTAGAGTTGCGAGTAAAGTCCGAGTACTTGCCCAACATTCTTCTACTATTCGAACACGAATAGGTGAGTTTTGACCTGTCAAAGGTTGAATTTAGATGAGGTCAAGCTACCTGACCTCGCCTCTCTATATTTTGGGAGGCTTTCGAGACAGTTCAGTACTACGTACTCGCCAATCCTGAAATTTCAGCCCTGTAAGTCTGTTTGCTAAGGCATGTTTCGAAACACCACCATCGTTTACAGTACCTTCGTACGAAGTACCACGTGAGAGCGCCAAACAATCTCCCCCTCCCCCACAAGTCCCAGACTGCTGGATCATTTTTGTTACCAGAAAGAAGGTTTGAATCGTGAAACCTTGTTAATTTTTCACCCCGCTTATCAAATAGTAAGCCAGACAATAATGAATCTCGCTCAGGTTTAGCTTTGTCTCAACGGGATAGTCTGTTTCCTCGGCAAGTTTCACGATTGTGTCAGAGCGCGACCTCAAAATCCTTCCTTATCTCCTACCTGCGACCTAAAGAAATTGCATAATTACATCAATTGTATCTTCACCCCGCTGATTAAATAAAAATGGGAGTGGTTCTTTACCGGTAGCATTGACAGCCTCTTCATGTTGATGTGCAGTGCTTATTGACAAAACTTGAAAAGCAGGCGCCATTTGTTGTTCTATCGTGTGTGAAGGTACGCTCGAAATCTCCGAGCAGAACCTTGCGCTTTCGATGTACAAACATGTCATATGGCTAACAAAGGATTAATTAGTTGTCCGGCTCGCCGTCGATCATCTCGATTTTGTATTTCAGCCACAACTTCAAAGCTTTAAGCGTCTCTCGATCAGGATATCATTCACGGAGGATTGTATCTAAGCATGGCCACCTCTGCAGGCAAAGTAGGATGGGGGACTTACTTTGCTTCGTATGTAAAAAAGAAACCTGCAGGAGGAACAGCATCACTAGCAGCAGGCACCAAACCCGACGAAATCTCGGAAAGGCTACCAGAAGCTAAATCAGATATCACCGGCGGACAACCCTCAATTCCAATGGCGACGACGAAACCTACCACAGCTGTAAGGAAACCAACAGATGGGTTTCAAAGATCGGATTCCAGCGCGAAGAAGCTATACGCAATACCGAAGGAGCCAGTAGTCAAGGATGCTATGATGGTACAGATGTCTGGTTCGAACGCTGGACGACTAGCAAATATGTTTGGGTATACAACGGAGAAATTGAATACAACACCTACACCGCCAGAGCCAGCCCATGAACTTTCTGTCAAGCCATTAGTCAGTATGGTTGAAGCTCCGGCTGCCAAATCACCAGAGCTAATTCATGAGCTTCCCATCGAACCATTGGCCAGCATGGCGAAAAATCCAGCTATCAAACCACCAGACACAGTTCAAGAACGTCTCGTCGCGCCACTGGCTAGCATGGTGAAAGCTCCGGCTGTCAAATCATCAGAACCAGTTCAGGAACTTCCCGCCGAGCCATTAGTCAGTATGGTGAAAACCCCAGTTGTCGAACTACCGAAACCAAAGATTATGCCGATAGTAGAGGCCGTTTTGCAATACCGGAAGGATACTGCTGCCGCACCACCAAGGACCAAAAGTAAAAAAGATGAAGTCCAAGCAATGCTGGACTTCTTTGCAAGTCAACTCGATGCTCCAAACGACAGTCTGGATATGCCGGGGAAAGTTGCTGTTGATGCCTCCAAGCTGGAAGTCAAAGAAACAGAGGATAAGAAACCAACTAAGAAACCCGTTCGGAGTAAGCCGAAGGCAATAGATATGCTTGACTTTTTTGCGAGTCAATTGGATTCTGTTGAGGACATGTTCGCTCTGCCAGATGACAGAGCCGTGAATACAACGAGACCTATGCGAACAACTGCTCCACCTGCCAAGAAACAGGCAATTGATCCGACACCCGATATTAAAAAAATATCACAAGATATACAATTGAAACAGGGTCCAAAGCCCGTGGTCGAACAAAGTCCGCAAATCGTACAGGTAAAATATTTCCATGTGGTCATGTTTACTTGCTAATAGATAATAGAAAGAGACAAACATGCCTCCATTGGCTCGAAATGACTCACTTTGGAGCCAGCAGAGCTCTCGCACATCCTCTCGCACATCATCAGAGATGAAGAAGGCCATGAACGATAAGAAAGGTTCATTCTCAGGTCGCCAGGAATTTCGCACATCGTCAGACATAGAAATAGCCCTGAGCGGGAGAAAAGACTCGATTTGGAGCCGGCAAGGCTCCCGCACGTCTTCAGAATTGAGCGGGGTAATGAACGATAGGGTTTCTTCAACCGAACAAGATCTGGTGCAGATCAGTGAGCGGACTATCCAGTCTGATGAGAGGGATGAACAGCTTAAGTTAGAACGGATTCGCAGGGAGGCGGAGCGCGAACAGTTGGTTCAGTTGGAGAAGCAAGCTGAAATGATCATATTCGAAAGGGAACAAATGGATTTGGAAAGAGTGAAGATGTTGGAAGAGCAACTACGGTTCGAAGACGAAGCCAAGGCAATTGCAGAGGAAGAGGAAGCTATGCGAAACTTGGTAGAAAACGTGGAAAGGGAGAGACTACTGGACATTGAGAATCGGGAGAAGAAGCGAAGGAGAAGAGAGGCTGAGGAGCAAGCTCTTCGGGACTTAGAAGAGGAGGAAAGGAGACGAATAGCCGAAGAGGAGGAAGCTGAGCGGAAAAGGATTGAGGCTGCAAATGAAGCTCTCAGGGAAGCTCTATTGGCAGCAAAAATTGAAGCCGAGAGAGCAGCACGTGAGGCTGAACGTGCGGAAAGAGAAATGGAGAAGGAACGCAAACGGGTTGAAGAGATGAATAGGCAGGAACAACTCCAAGCCGTGGAAGACCGCTTGGCAAAGGAGGAGGCCGATCGCTTGACTGCTAAGATGAAAAGATATGAGGAGGAACAGGAAGCTGAGCGTCGCTTTTATGAAGAAGAGGAGAACCGGAGACGCGAGGCAGCAAGGCAAAGGAGGCGTGCGGCAAAAGAGAGAGAAGAGCAACTCCGGTATGAACAGCAACTCGCCGAAGAAGATGAGAGAGCTCGTGAAGAAGAGAGAGTAGAGAAGCAAAAGAGGCGTGCTGCGGAAGAACTTGCTGATCGACTATTTGAGCAAGAGGAGGAAGAGCGCTCCAGAGCCGCCGGAGCCAGAAGATTAGCTGACACCTACCGGGCTGATCTGGAAATCGTGAGCAAGCCTATGCTGAGTCCCTCGATATACGAGGAAGATGACGAAGAGGAGGAGGAAGAAGAATGCGAGGAGACGAAGGAAGAGAAGCTAGCGAAAGCTGAGGAGAAGATTCGACTGGCGTTTGCGAGCCTTGCAGAAGAGCGAGCACAGCAGCAAGCTGCTGCTACTCTCCCTCGGTCAAATACGGTGCGTGATGATGGCCGAGACGCACGAAACAACAATAATTATGGAATGGGCACAGTTGTAAATGGCTCGAGGGGACTGAGGGCAGATGCGAAGCCTGAGAGGGGAGTTTCGAGAAATAATACCACGGGAGGACCAGGTTCTCGACCGCCATTTCGTGGTGGACTACCGAGTGGCCCCAAAGCTGGAGGATTACCAAATGGCCCAAGGCCGCGGCGGAAATAATAGAATAATTAATTTAAGATACCCATTCAAAAGCGTGGAGTCTGTTAGTGATTCCAACTTGTATATTTTGACGACGGTTAGTTTGCAAAGTCTTGGAGCTTCCTCCTTGACTTATCCACATAATAGTCAAACATCTCGTAGTGTCATCACAGGTATGGCAGCCATCAGCTTCGGACTCTACCCGATGGAACATGGGAAGCTTTCTCTCTTCGATGTCCCTGCAAGCGTCTATAGCATAGCTATGCTAATATCGGCTTGTTCGAAGAGCCTGACTGAGTCTTTTCTGTGTATTTCAGTTGCGTGGAGAGCTTCAAGATTCGGATTCGGAACCGGATTCGGAATCTATTGCTTTCAGCAGCCAGACATACTGTGCATCATTCCTATCATGTTCGTTCCACTCATAGCTCCTAAAACCAAACCAAACCCAGTGGCTGCAAAAGTTAGGGATATCGAAATTCTGCCTCCCCACAGCAGCTTTTGAGCCAAGCTGTATGCTTAATGCGAGCGGGAGGAGCAAACCCATCTTGGGTCATCAACATAAAATGGCCTCAACAATTCCGTACTGAAGATAGATACCGCGAAACCTTGTTTCTAGATATCGTTAATTCCGTGTTAGCCTAACTCTAAGCTTGAAATGCAAGGTGTCTATGAACCAGCCATCAGCTCGTGGCAGGAGATGCAACAGAAATTTCATGTTAAAAGCAACCAAACATCCCGCTCCTAGGAATCAGCCAAGGGATGCTATGTGATGCAACGCCCATGTACAGGGCTCTAGATCCATCTCTGCTGCTCTCTATCGTAGCCAATGGTATCCAAGTCAACATTCAATGTCCTCAGCATCATTGCCATGGTAAACTCCTGCTCTAGGTCAGTGTATGCCAGATATAAGATGTTCGAAAAACTCGCACATCTTCTTGACCAGGAAGCTCTCCGGTATCTCCCAAACCCTTGACACGTTGTGACTTTTCGTTCTCGGTTTCCGGGTCGATGTCATACTCTGCATACACATCTCTCTTCACAACATCTTTATTCTCCTCATCAGAGTCGTCTTTATTGGTTTGCTCCTCCTGATCCCATGATGTCTGGTATTCTTGCTGCTTCTTCTGCATCTCCTTCCAAGCTCGAGGACCACCCATTCTAAACTCGTCAGTCGCCCAGCAGACGTTGGAGAAAGTGTTCCACAAACCTATTAACCCTATCTCTAACCTTCCCAAACAGCTCCTGGGCAGCCAATCGACTGGCCCCCTTCCATTTCTCAATCAGCTCAACCAACTCTCCATCAATCTCGCCGTCAGGATCCTTCTTGAAGCTCTCAGCCTCAATCTTCCTAGCTTGCTGCGCGGTATCTAGCTCCTCCTTGACTTCTCTCAGTTGCTTCTCAAGGTCTCGCTGCGTACGCAGCATCGGCGCAATGTCCGCGTCTATATTGAGGCTTGCTGCTGCAATGGGAGATGTGAAAGTCTTCGTGCTGCTGCGCGGTCCGCGATTGGGCGTGGGTGGGAAAGTAGGTGTCCTTGTGGGGTTTAGGAGCAGAGAATTGGTGTTCCTAGATAAAAGAGGTGTATTATTCTGACCTGGAGTAGATGTGCTAGTGGTATCTGCAGATTGGCCTTCTTTCAATGGAGTCTTGAAAGGGGTCTTGAAGGGAGAGCGGAAAGGTTTAGAGAGGGTTTGAGAGGCGGCATCGATTCTGCGACGTTTGGCTGCTGGAGTGGACATCTTGAGATGTGGTTAGTGCTGTTCGGGTGTAAGTCATGAATCAATTGTTGTGAGCACAGATTATGATAATTGTTCAGGTTGATCGATTTGGACTTCGCAAGGCTGACAAGTGTCGAGAAGCGGCGGGTGCGAGTGGGGGGGGGGCTCACCCGCTACTGTAATGCAGGAGTCCTCCTCGGTACTGTAAGAGCAGACTCGTTCAGATAGATGAGGACAATATTAACCTCTATAAACAATTGATTCAAATCATAAATATGCCTACTGATAACTCCTACTCATTGATGCTATTTATTTTACACGCTCGAGAACAGCAAACCCAAGTCCTAATGCCCCACGCCGCCCGCAACCCACTGTCCAAAGTCAGGATCTCCAGGTTGAGGAAAGAGGCCGTTACCAACATCCTGTCGATGTTGCTGTTCCCCTTCTTGGGGGCCTCCATTTGGTGCTGCCTGAGCTTCCTGCCCGCGCCTGTGTGCCAATTGACGCTGTTGTCGGTAATAAATTAACCCTACAAGAGCACCTGCTAACAGTATGATAGCAAGGCTCTCCAAAAGCCCATCATCAATAATGTCGTCGTATAGCCCATCCGCATCTCCCCCAGGCATGGGGTCATTTGCTGGGAGATAGTTATCATCGAAGTCGGCATCGCCATAGTACAGATGATCGTCTCTGAGGAAGTTGGTGATCCATTCAGATAAAGACCACTGTTTCTTCGGTGCTATATTGGTTTAGCATTGATTCTAATTTGGTAGGATTGGGATGGCTACTTGGTTCATCTTGTATCGAGTTGATTCGACCATGTGTAAGCGTGTTCCAAGCACTTCTAAGTCGCAGCTTGTACAAGCTCAAAGTCACAGGCAGATATGCCTCCTCGTTTGTTTCCAGCGCTAGATCATAATATCGCTTCGCCAGATGGAAATCTTGGGTGAGGCCGACACCGTTCTCATGCATCCAAGCAAGATTAAATAGAGCTTGCGCGCTCTGATGATACTCACAAGCTGCCGTATAACACGAAGCCGCCTTCTCCAGATCTGCTTGGGTGCCGATACCGCCAAGGTAGTAGTCACCCATCTTGACCAACGAGTCGATGTTCGACTGTTTGGCAGACCTTGTCCAATATATGAGAGCTAGGGCTCCATTGTGGAGCAACGCTGGTCGAGGTATGGAACTCAGGGACAGCCAAGCTGGTATAGTCCATTTCGACTTTTGTTGATCGAGGAGATAAGCAACATTGGCTTGTCCTTTCTCGTACCCTTGCTCGGCAGCAAACATGTAGTCGACCAACGCCAATTCGTATTCGCCATCTTCGAAGGCCGCGTTAGCTTCTGCAAAAGAGGAGAGGAGAGGCTCAGCCTTCTCAGCAACGATTTTATAGTACGCAGCAGCAAGGCCACAACTACGATCACGACCCACACCTTGCTCAATAAGCTCAGCTAAGAAGTAATAGGCCTCAATGTGACCATATCTAGCAGCAAGCTCGAAATACTTGGTGGCAACGAGGATGTCGCTTGCTGTCCCTTGGTCCAAGTACAATGCACCTAAAGCAACCTGCGCAGGAGAATGATCCTGTTCTGCTGCGGCTCTGAAGTACTCTGTAGCCTTGACTGAATTCTTCGGGACACCCAAACCTTCCAGGCACATTACTCCCATGCCGTACTGGGAGCCAGCATCACCACTTTTGATGCCTCGCTGAAACCAAATCTGGGCTTTCTCAAAGCTCTGTTCCACACCCTCTCCTCTCAAGAACATCCGGCCAAGATAGCCGGCAGCTTTGGTGGCAATTTTCTCTAGGCCTTGCTTCTCGTTTTCGATAATTCTTCCTTCTCTCGTCCAATAAAGCTTTGCAACCTTCATGAAGTACCACTTTGCACTCTTCATATTCCTAGCTAGCCCTTTCTGGCCATCATAATGAATCCGGCCTAAGCTGAAGGTAGCCTTGAAATCCCCCTTCCGTGACATCAAATCCAGATACTCCAACACATCATCCAGGGCAGCGTGGGCATCCGAATTGACACCTGCTTTATTCCTGTTATTTCCAGAGCTTGAAAAACTAGCCCCCTCGCCGTAAACCCCTCCATCTTCATCTGCAAGTCTGTAAGAATCCGGTACCCATGCCATTCCTCCTGGTGGGCCCGATCGAAACCACTCAATCGCTTTGTCTGCCACCTTCTTGTAATGTTTGACGGCTGTATTACAGCTCTGCGCAACTCCAATTCCAATGTGATACCGAAACGCGACTGTCATCTCGGACTTTGTACTACCTCCTTGAGCCGCGAACGTATGGTATAACAGCGCCTTTGCTTGATCGCGTTCGACAGCTTCCCCAATTCCAGTGGCGTACATAAATCCAACCATGTGCTGCGCAGAACTATTCCCATTCAATGATGCCAATTGATGATACCTTCTAAAAGCCTCCGAGGGGTCCCTAGGGATCGAGAAGTTGCCGTAGAAGTTCATTTCCGCTAGCAAGAATATAGCATCTGGGTTATTAATCTGCGCCGCTTCTTCCAAAAGTCGCATCGCCTCTGCCACCGGTACTGGCAGCTCTCTATGCCCCTCTACCGATCCCTCTGATGCCGGACCTTGGATCGATAATCGTAGCATAAGTGTCAACAGGTATTGTCCAGCTGCACCCAGTACTCCAGTCGGCTTTCGAGACGGTCGCGGATTTAATCGTTCATGGCGGCGGAGGAAGAAGAGAGCCTTTTCCACCTGCTCCGTACCTTTATCAAATCAGTATACAGCTCCAAAGACAGCTGTTCGTCCTTACCGTCAACCCTCTTTCGCTCATCATCTTGCTCTCGAAGAGGTTGTTGCGGCGACGGGGATTGAGCTGCCAGAGAAGGCTGTGGGCTTCCATCGGCGGTCACCGTCGATTCTGTTTCATCTTGTATTTGCGCAAACACTATAGGGTATAAGAAAGGTAGAAAACCTAACGGGGTTGTTAATATCAGCTCTTAGTACAATTGCCAGGCATCACAACATACAGATTAAGAACCACAGTCGCGTGCTCCAGTTTTTCATGGTGGAGAAATCGCACAATAGAAATCACTTCGTTTGAGAAGCTGTAGTAGGTAATACTATCATCCTCCCATCTATTGCACCAGGAAAGTTAGAAGAACGTGGTGTTTGTGGGGTAGTGGAGGGCCGATCAATACAAAAGTTGCAAGCTGGCCTTCGTCAAGCGGGCGCGGGCGTTGACAGAAGCCGAGCTTGGAAGGCTGACAAAACACACCACCAGCCTTGTTACAGGAAGGCACCTATGCATATCGGAGAAGCTGCATAAGCGCAATATATGGTTTCAGAGTCACATAGAACATGTTGAAGATATTTATCATGTCGTGTTCATTATTATCATATTCGGACTAACTTGGAGTGCCCAGGAGAGCAATTGCGTGCCCTAGTGCTTAATCTCCCTTCCACGCCTTGATCTGACCATCCTCTCCGCAAGTCAAAACAGTTTGGTGCTATATAATTTATCAGCAAGATAGTAGAAAAGAACGAGGTGCAACATACCGAGTCCAAAAAGCAAAACGACCTGATGATTTCTGACCCATGAGCACCCGGCAATGTAACCTTTGTCTCCGGGGCAAAAGTCCAAGGTGGATTTTTCCTCAGTTGAATGAGATCAAAGCTATCGCGACTATAAAGCATTAGGATTACGAATTTCTCAAGATTCGGTTTAAAACGGTCTTACCTGTGAGTTCCTACGCCAATGACAGCACCTCCATCTGGCCTCATGACAACATTCACAACATACTCTCCTCCTAACTTCTCCCGCATATCACCATGATGAACCGGTAAAGGCTCTTCCACACCTTCTTCTGGATTGGTAACCAGCTCATAGGTGGAGAACTTTTCGTCGTGCGATAGAGCGAATATGTCGATCTCACTGAGGAAATTGGCATGCTGTATGGAGGAGCCATGATTAATGGTTTGATGCAGAGCTTCTACTTCATCTGTGATGGTGGTGTTGTAGATGTTCACCAAGCCATCTGTCGAGCCAGAAAGTAATATTTGCGGTCTGGTTGGGTGGAATTGGAGCTAGGAGACATATCTATCAACAAAAGTCCCAAAGAGAGAAGAAGAAGAAAGGACATACCTCAGTAACATCATCACTATGGCTTTCAACATATTGTACTACTGGTTCTCCTAGCTGTCTCATATCCCTATCAAGGTCAGTTTGGAAGGAAAGATTTGCCTTGATAGTAAGACTTACCAAATCAAGACAGATGCTTGGTGATTTGTTAACTCTGTCCCAGCTGCGAGACCATATGGAGAGGAGGTTGCGAGAGACAGTATTGGCGCATTTTGATCTAATAGCAGTTAGAAATATCTTCCAACCCAGCAAGTACAGTAAGGATCTTTCCAGGGATAAATACTCTCTTCTCGTCTCAAGACTTGACTCCAAGTCTCCGTCCACAAGCATGCGAAGACGACCCAAACATCTCTATTCGCAAGAATTCCACCCAGATGAGTGAACTATCAAAGTACAGCCGTCAACAGCGAGAAATTTCAACTCACCACTCCTAACCTCTCCAACCTTTCCTCCACTCCTCGGATCCCAAAGACACACTTTCCCATCTCTCCCTGCCGTAGCCACAATCGGCGCATCTCCCTCAGCTCCAGTGATCAATGTCGATAAACACGTGACATCACTGTTTACCTTGCGAATAGAAGATACAGGCCCTGCATTTAGTCTAAGCGGATCTAATAACCGCAAACTGTCATCGGAAGATATAGATGCGAGACCACCTGCGACTGGAATTATGTCGTAGATGTAGGTATCTGCTGGATCGGTGACATGAAAGCTAGATACTGTGTTGAGGTTGTACATTATGTGCGTGTGTTTTTTTTTCTTGGTGTCGGGTTTTGGAAGATTTCGAGGCGAGGTTTTTTTTGGTGTTGTGGAATAAGGCAGTTTGGTGATGATTTCCACAGCACATTAATTTGTTGCCTTATCGCTTGTGATCACAGTCAAAGTTATATATCTCCTCAGGTAGCATAGACAGAGATAATAATCTTTTACCTTGCCCAAACAACCAATTGAATGTAACATATCACGTGATCATGATGTTACAGCTAGATACCTACCCAGTTATGCTTGTCCTTGCGAAGAGGTAGCGCACGATGAAAGTTCAGTTGGCTCATATCAAAGTACTAAAGATTTAGGTTCTTTGATGGACAGGGGGCTTGGCCATTGAGCTCATCGCCCTCCTCTAAGCCTTGAATATTTCAAGTCATGAAGAAGCATTTCATGCTATTTAAATGGTATTGGTATCCTGAACCTAGTTGAGCTTTTTAAGGCGAAGTAATAGCGAGCTGGATATTACTTTAGCCGCTGGCTCACTAACAACGAGAAGAAAGGTACAGCTAATGCATATATTAACCTAGGTAGCCATCAAATTGTTCATCCAATTGAAGAAACTTGCAAGGCCAAAATCCCAGCTTACACCATCTCTGAAACTCGGCGTAGAGCCAATAATGTACTCCATTCCTAGACTCCATCTTTCCCTATGCTGAGCGATACTTCTCTGCCAAATTCTCCATCAGCCATACGCCCAGCTTATAACCAATTTCATAAACCTTTATGCAACCAATATACAGTACATCATCAACTATACTTATCATGCTTGTTCTTGACCTTGATAAGCAGCAGCGCCTCATGATAATCCCCTTCCCTCCTCGCCCTCTTCAGCTTCCTGACCTCATCATCCTCCAACCTCCTCCCTACCGCCTCCTCCAATTCCTTCCTACTAATCTTCTCTCGCGCCCTCTCCTCCTTCGAGGCCTTTAATTTCGGTTTAAACCTAGCCTGCATGCGTATCCGGAATGTAGTATTGAAAGTGGTAGCTTCTGCATCGCCTCGGAGCTCAGGGAGAGCGCTGTATTTAGATGATGTGGAGGGCTTGATGGTCAGGAACGTATCTCGTAGGGTTTGGATCTGGAATGTCCCGGGTGTGTCGGCGGTGGGTATCGAGAGGAATGATTCCAGCGGTGATACAGCCTCGGTATTTGCGGAGAGGATGCCGTACTTGTCGCAGCTCAAGTACCTACATTATATTATTAGCAAATTGCTCTTCTCGAACAAGAGATTGACCAACCTTCCATGATGGCCCTTGAAACTGAACGTCTCCGTACCTGCTACCCTATTCGCAACCCAGACTTGGCGCACGTCGTGAGGCTCGGCGGTCGAAGGGTCGTCGTCGATGATATTCTCCAACAGGTGGGCAAAGACCTTCCCATTCGTATCGCACGCTATGCAACTTGGAGGCTCCGATGGAAGTATCAGTAATATAGGTCCCACAAGATCTCCAGTAGCCTCAGCAGTGACCCAGCTATCGTCGTCGACCGCGGGGTCCTCCTCAGTCTTCGAAACGGTAAGCTGCTTCGATGAAGGGCCGTCCTCGTCGCCGAATTTCTCTCCCACGTCAACGCGCTTCCGCTTTTTCGCCTTCTTGTCGCCTTTGAATGTCAGTGGTTTGACCATGTTGTAGAGCTGTTCTGCGCGTGTTAATGTAGTTTTGGAGCTGTTGCTGGAGACCTGCCCTTTTGGGGAGCTCGAGTATTCCACTAGACTCGAAGAAGCGACCCCTCCAAGTCGGGAGTGGCCGACATCCTCTCCCCCGCGAGGAAATATAAAGACTCGGGTGTAAACAAATCTTTCTAAATTCTCTTCCTTTTGTTTATTTAGTTCATAGCTTCCCTTTCTACATGTCTTCTGCAGGAGTTACCGTCAGTCTTGACGACTTGAAGAATGGTAAGTCTGCCCCATTATCAACCACACCAACAAGTCTGCTGACCATCTCAGGCAATGTCTCCTTCTCAACCCTAGTTGAAGCATTCGGACCAGATTCCCTAGGCATAATAATCGTCAAAAATGTTCCAGAAGAGTTTGTTCAGCTTCGACATCGCCTCCTCTCCTACTCATCCTATCTTGGCAATCTTCCCCAATTCCGCCTCGGTAAAGCTTCCACTCCTCCCCCTTTTTCCTTTCATCCCAATCCTTCATTCTAACGCCCAACAGACAAACTCGAAAACCCTTCCTCAAAATACCTAACCGGTTGGTCGAGAGGCAAGGAGACTCTCAAAAACGGGCAGATTGACACACACAAAGGGTCCTTCTATGCCAATTGCGCCTTTTACGTGGATCCCTCTCTAGACTGCGCCAACCCAACCGAGGAATTCTCCCCTACCAACTTCCCAGAGTATCTAAGCCCGAACCTCTGGCCGCACCCTAGCACCATCCCGGGCTTCAAAGAGACGTTTGAGGACCTTTGCCGTCTCATCATCGACACCGGCGTCCTGGTCGCTCGAGCATGCGACCAGTACGCCGAGAAGGAAATCCCGGATTACAAGCCAGGGTACCTGGAACACGTGGTCAAGACGTCGACAACGACGAAGGCGAGGCTACTGCATTACTTCCCAGCAGATGAAGAGGCGAAGGAGGTAGAGAACGAGGATGACTGGTGTGCAACTCATCTGGATCACGGGTGTTTGACGGGTCTCACGAGCGCCATGTTTATCAATGAAACGAGACATATACCTGCTGTTCCGGTTACTTATGCGTATAATCCGAGGTTTATACCCACTCTGCCCGAGATGGACTCGTCTCCTGATGCCACTGCGGGACTTTATATCCAGTCGCGGAGCGGGGAGACGGTGCAGGTTAAGATTCCACGGGACTGCATTGCGTTCCAGACGGGCGAGGCGCTGGAGAGAATCACAAAGGGGAAGTTCAAGGCCGTGCCGCACTTTGTGAGGGGTGTGCGGCCTGGTGTGGTGGGTGGTGAGAATGTGGGTGGGCGGATTGCGAGGAATACGTTGGCGGTATTTACACAACCGAACTTGGGAGATCTTGTGGATTTGAATCAGGGGCTTACGTTTGGGGAGTTTGCGAGGGGCATTGTGGATAAGAATACGACTAAATGAGCTGAGGCAAGATGAAAAAGTCTGGAGAGAAGAAGCAAGCCAATATGTATTGAGCAGTGAAGAAATATGATGAAGCTCTACAAAATATAATATTTAATTTTCTACCTTGTTTGCAATTTTGGACATTAGTTAGTAACCTTCGCATATCGCATTTGTACCATGATCCACGAGTCAACAAAGCAGGAAATGTGCCAAATATCCTCCTCAATCCCACTTCCTTTAAAGATATCGAAGCCCATCGCATCCTACAATCAGTCCAGCTCTTACCCTCTAGAAGTTCACCAGCGACTAGCATCCTGCAAGGCCAGCAGGGTCAATTGCTGTGTGTAATCATCTACACATGCATGTATCATCCTCACAATCATGAATCATCTTTCTTCTTCACTGGCGCTCACCCTCACTACTATCCATCTCATCCCGAAGCATCTTTATCTGCGCCTTGATAACCTTCAAGAGCTGGTTATCCTGTAGATGTTCTGGGATTTCAACGTCAGGTAGGACTTGCTGCTTCTTCGGCTGCTGTGTTTCCCCCTCCGCTTCAGCTGTCGTCTTCCCAGTCTTTGCTTGAATACTAGTCTCAGCAGAGGCTTCATGCTCGACAATCACAGGCTCAGTATCGGCGTTACTCTTCTCGTCGTCAACGATTGGCCCCTCCTCTTCAATCGTCCCACCTCTGGCGATTGTCAAAAGCGTAACAACAAACAGCTCTTTCAAGTACGCAAAACTGAACCCCTCACTCAGCTTTGCGAATATCAGGCACAGATCCTCATGGAAATCGACCAATGTGCCGCGAGCCAGTTTCTTACGCCAGAACTGGCAATATAAGACCCTCTCTTCTTCACTCGGGATCTTGAAGTGGTATTTGCGATCAAAACGAGATGGGCGCTTGGAGATGGCTGGGTCGAGACCATTGAGGTGGTTTGTGGAGCCGATCATGAGAATTCCGTCGTTGGATTCGAGACCGTCGACTTCGTTGAGAAAGTAGCTGCGCGTTTTGTCGGTGACGAGGGAGTCCAAGTCCTCGAATATGAGTAAGCAGGGTGCCATAAACCCGAGCATGAGAAAATATCTCGCGAATTGAGTATTTTGGGCCTTGGCAAGCGTCGAAGGACCTCACATAGAGAGCAGGCACTGGATCGGTTCTAGCACCGAGAGCATTGATGAGGGCTTTAATGGAGATGGTTTTACCGTTTCCAGGAACACCGTGGAGGATAAGTCCTCGTTTCCAGGGAACGGCGAGGCTATTGTAAAGGTCTTTATTGTCAAAGAAGCCTTGGACGTCTTTGACGAGGTTGGCTTTCATGACTGGGTTGAGGATGACTTCGTCCCAAGATGCTCCTTGAACGCTGTCCCAGAGTTCCTTATCCTTGAACCAATGTGCATCATCGAAGACGTATATCTCCTTGTGAAGCTCGGTAGTCCATGCTCCAACAGCAAAGAGAAGCTCATCAGTAATCTTGTCTCCAAGGTCTCGTGGCGAGAGGACGAAGTACACTTGCGATGGTTGCAAATACTCGCACCATTCAACTAGGTAGAGTATGAACTCGTGATCCTTCCAAGTAAAGTCCCATCGAGCAAAACGATCATGATCCTTCAAGCTCCCTGCGCCCTCGCGTCTGGGCGTAGGTGCCTCGTAGCTATGGGTAGCATCAAAACGCTCGTCACAGTCCTTGGAGATTTCGGCCAGCCCAGCGTTAGCGTATCCGATGATATCGCATTTGTCTGGCTCAGTGCAGGTAATGTAAAAATCCGGATGCGCCTTTTGAATACACTCAAACATCAAGAGCTCTGTCCCCTCACGTTGGCCGCTGAAGTGCTCCTTGTGACCATCATACACGGCCTGGAGGCTTGCCTTGCTTCGTCCGGCTTGTTCGGCCATAATGACAAGTTTTCTGAGGATGTTCTCGGAGGAAAGAAATCAGAAGTATGGAATTCCTGGATGTGAGAAATTTAGAAATTGTAGAATGGTGAGAGTAGAAGTAGAAGTTTCCCACTCGAGATTTATACAATTCACAAAAAGGCAACCAGAACAGGCAACAGCAGGCAGGGAGGGTTCGCATCCAAAACTGTTGGGTGTTGTGTGCATTCATCTATAGGATGCCTTGCTACCGGGTTGCGACATTGATGCAACCAAGGCGGTGCATCGAGTCAATAATACCAGAATTAGGGTCCCCTAGCCATCTTGAACATTGCGGGCCACGAAACACAAAGATTGGTTGGTTTTGTGATCATTTTCCGGCGAACTCTGCCTACAATCGTACCAAATAGGTTTAGAATGAGGGTATACATCAAAAGGCTAAGACAGATCCAAGGTTCAAGAGATAGCCTCCTGACTTTGAGAGTACATCCGGAAATATTCAGCAGCGAGACGCATCGGAAGGACGGGCTTCACTATATGATCAGATGCGGATTTGAATCGTTGTATGGACAAACGAGTTGACAGGCAGACCGGTGGGTTCATGGTAATAGTAGGTCGAGGCTTCTACTTTCCAGCTACGTTTTAGCGATTATTGTATAATTCGGAAGAGCGAGGAGAACTCATTAGTTGCACTATTACTTGTCGATTTTGTCGTTGGTGTAAAAGTTTTCCTTTGGCATCTTTGAGCTGTTCAATCAGTTGCGGACTTCGATGATAAATTGAGTCGTTGTTGAAGGGGATGGTGGATGAATGTGTTTAGGATCAAGAGAGGAGAGGAGAGGGACAGATGACAGATACGGTAGGCTCCCGGGCATTCGCTTGAAGGACGCCCAATGCGATGTCCTGCAGCTACATATGTACAGTACAGTACCTGCCATTTATATATCTTCATATATCAAAAAATCTTCATGCCTAGCCTCTCTTGTTTTTTTTTTTTGGATTTCTTAGTCGCTGTCTTCATGTAGTGAAAGAATGGCAGCACTTATTAATTACATGTAATTGTTTACTTTCTCATCCAATCCCATCATCACCTTCCATCCCGCCCCACTACCTAAATAGACGAACCTTAAGATTATTTTAAATTCTCCGGATCGTCGAATGAAAATTACATACATACAGTACTTCCTGAGAAGTGAAACATCGCACATCGATCCAGTACAAAGGTAGTTCGTACCGTCCCGGGTCACACGTTCTAATCAGTCCAGTAGTAGGTTCAAGAATCAAGGTTTAAGCATGTGAAGGCGCCTGCGGGTGTCTGACATGGCGCATTCCCGGGCTGTACTTCCAGGGAGGGATCCCCCTGTACTGATACACCAAAAAAACAATCTAGCGCTCTTGGCTACATCCACATCCACATTCACAGAGAAGATCGCTTTGCAGGAAGGTGGTGATCGGAAGATCTCACAATAATACATACTTGGTAAATCACTCACCTCTTTTGTCTCTCTCATGTTGGAATTGACCTCGTTCATGAGAGATAATGGTTGTAAGTATAAGCATATAAGAAAGAAGGGAGATCAGGAGATCAGGAGATTAGATTGGTCAGATTAGAGTTCTGAATAGTTTCATATTGTTGGCTTAAGTTTACAGAATCATCTCTCTCTCTCTCTCTCTCTCTCTACCTCCCCGATTCGGGTGGCTTTAAATTAAAGCTAGTTCATCCCCCACCCCCTTCATCCATCCCCATAGCTCGGTTTTCACTCTTTCAATCCCGTTGCTTTACTTCACTACTTTGATTGGGTCTCATATATACTGCTAATCCCATTTGATCTATCCAGGAACAGGTGGTAATTCCTCAGAAATCCCTAGCTCTCACTGAACCTGTTCGTCTCTAATACCGAGACTTCTGCTTCCTTTCCGTTCTTTTCTTTTCTCGCTTTATCCTCACCACACTCGTTTATATTGAAGTTATCTTTCAATCATGCTGTTCAGAAACATTCTGGCAGCTGTCATATCAGCAGGTCTGGTTTCTACACTTCCAGCGTAAGTATCACATCGATCCCTGGTTGTGTTCACTCGTATCTGAGATTCTGAGCTAATCAATTCCGTAGTGAACCATTGTCAGCACGGTCTGTCGCCTTCGGATGGGGATCTCAGAAGGTTCGAGGTCTCAATATTGGTGGGTGGTTAGTGCTCGAACCATGGATCACTCCTTCCATCTTCCAAGCACTCGATCAATCGCAAGGAATAGTCGATGAATACACGCTCACGGAAAAACTTGGCACGGACGCGGCATATAGTATTCTCAAGCCTCATGCAAGTCTTGGATTATTACAGAACTCTCGGGTAGAAGTTGCTGATTCGCTGCATAGTGGGACAGCTGGTGCACCTTTGATGACTTTCAGAAGATTGCCAATGCTGGCTTCAACACCGTTCGGATACCAATCGGATACTGGGCATACTCTCTCGACAGCGGCGAACCATACACTCAAGGCGCTGCACCATACATTGATGCTGCCATTGACTGGGCTAGGAGTACTGGGTTAAAGATCTGGATGGATTTGCACGGAGCACCTCTCAGCCAGAATGGCTTCGATAATTCAGGTCACCGAATCTCAACACCTGGATGGCAACAAGGCAACAGTACTGCTCAAACTCTTGCGGTTCTCAAGAACATCACTGAAAAATACTCTCAAACTCAATACCAAGACGTCGTAGTCGCCATTGAACTTCTTAATGAACCTCTCAGCTCTGCGCTGAACTTTGATGAGCTCAAGCAATTCTATCGGGATGGTTACGAGCAGGTTCGTGCAATTAGCGATACTCCCGTGATGTTGCATGATGGGTTCATGGCACCAAAGGCTTGGAACGGGTTTCTCTCTCCCTCAGATAATAACGCACAGAATGGTAAGTCAGGAGTCTCCGCGCGGTAAAGTATTCAAATTTCCTAATCACATCGCAGTTGTGGTCGATCACCATGAGTACCAAGTATTCACCGATGGACTTGTGGCCCTCCAACCCTGGCAACATCGTCAGCTGGTCTGCAACAACGTTGCATCCTACGCTTCAGGATCGGACAAATGGGTCATTGTAGGTGAATGGACAGCTGCCATGACAGACTGTGCTCCAGCACTCAACGGCTACGGGATTGGCGCTCGATACGATGGAAGCTTCCCAGGCTCATCATTTGTGGGCTCCTGTTCCGATAAAAGCAACATCACAAACTGGAATGATACTTTCAAAGGTGACATGCGAGGATATCTCGAGGCCCAATTGTCAACCTTTGAAAGCCACTCCCAAGGGTGGGTATTCTGGAACTTCAAGACCGAGGAAGCGCATGAATGGGATGCATTTGCTCTGCTTGATGGTGGCATATTCCCTCAGCCTTTGACGGATCGCAAATTTAGTGCAATCTGCTCCTCGTGATTTGTGGGTTGGAAGACTTGCTTGGATGATAATGACTGCTGAAATTATGCATCAGAGTTGCTGATTGGGAAGGAAGCCCATTTGGCGTCGATGTTATACTTGATTAAATTTCGTCTGGAAAACAGAGTTAAATACATATGGGCCTTGCACGCGCAAGTACAATAGAGAGTATACTGTATACAAGACTTGGACGCGCGTACAACTTGTCTCATTCTGTGATTTGGTGATATGAGTATTTTGATGAGATCAGCGAATTTTAGTTTTAAATAAACGTAGAAGTTTAAAGGTCAAATATAAGCAACCAGCTACGAACGAGTATTCCGTATTTCCATATATTTCAGAGTTAACTTGATGGTAGCCTACCTAGGCTAGGAAGGAATGCCCACTTGGCAGGGGCATTGGATTGGCCCCGGATACCTCGGCTACAGTATTGCAGACGATCCGCTGACTAAGAAATTCAACGACATCGCTCTACATCAACTGCATCTTCCATCAATCTCACATCCAGAATGTAGAATCCAAGATATGTTATAATACTATCAATCCCTAACAAGTGGCTTACAATGACTCAACGCAAGGTGCGGTGGGAACAGAGAACTACTCTCGTGAACATGTATAATTGATTTGACAGCTTTTGCTTGTCTGGACTATGTACTTCTGCAGCTGGTTTCAAAATACATATTCATATTTTCTTTCGGATTTTAAGCAATATTTTGTTCTTTCAGGTCAGGTCTCTTTTGTGTAATACTTTGCATGGGCTTTCAGAGTTTGCGTTCATTATGCTTGGAACTACCTCATGCGATGGGTGCGCGAAGGATTCTGTATGTTTGTCAGCGTCGCGAATTTCACGCCATGATTTACAAAGAAGACCAATTCAGATGGACCATTCTGGGTTGTTTTATTGGTTTCAATATCATGGCTTTATCAACTGAGGATCAATGTCATCTAGATCTACCAAGTGGCAAAATTTGTGTCTCCATTTTCTGCATCCACCACTACTGTCATCTTAGAAGCAGTAGTGCGAGTCTGCACTGCTCAGTCTTCCCTAAGATGTGTTGGAATATTGTGCATGCTCCATCTCTGTGCGAAGTTATTTGCAGGTCTAGCTTGGTCCTAAGGAGTACTTGCATCAGAATTGTTGGTATCAATTGACTTGGAGACACCTCCCACGGCTCCCGCCCTTCCTTTGCTTCACAAGTATCAGGTGAGTAGAAGCCTGAGATGGCTCTTCGCTTAACTCCCTAGGGCTAAATAGCCGAGCTCCTCAGTTGACAACAGTTTGATTCCTCGCGAACAATTTTGACCTTCTCCTTCCTTCAACTACCGACTTCTTCAACTTCGTTGCTCTTGCTTTCCTAACCTTTAACGCGTCGATCTACGTGCAGCTTGCATCACCGCGCGGACTTCTAGGACCATTCATCGAAACAGCTTGCTTTACAAATTGTAAGATCGGGTATCAATACTCGTAGTCTCTGAACCTCACTGCTCAAAGCTGATCAAAAACAAAGCTCAACAGCCGCGTCTATCCCCCGATTCGAACTTGAACCAGCCTCGTTAAGCATTGATCTTAGGGCGCCATGGCTCATGTGTCTATTGAACTTGGCCGCGTCATAACACTTGCTGATAGCACCTCAACAGAGGCGGGCCTAATACCTCGACCTCTTTCTATCCACAGGGCTCCGACTCCCCGGCCGCTCTATAGCCATTTGACTCGGAGGGACTCGGTCTCCCTTCGGCCAGTTATTCGTTGCACTCCGGACAATCGAAATCCCCTTGGGATCTCACCACATCAACTAGCACGGTTAGTTTGTTCCCCGCATCGCCCCAAGGTTCTACGCGCCAAGGGATATCTCTTCGACGAGAGTCTCTTGCCCAATATGGAGGCAATCAGGAAGAAGCCAACCCCTGGCAACCCTCCCCCTCGCTACCAACCCCGCACCCCTCCCAATCCTCCAGCTCGATCTGTCGGCTCAAGCGACGCTGCTCAACCCATCACACCAACCGTGATGGTTCCCACACCACCTCCAAAGGATACCCCAGATCCTCGTATCGTAAGCATTTTCTTAGCGCCACTCGGCTTTGTGAATTTAGCCGCGTTTTTCAAAAGACGCGTTTTGCGCATCCCACAACAGATCGCCGCTAACTTGACAACGCGAATAGAAGAACGTGTATTCACTTGATAAAGAGCTTCCTCCCAAGCCTATTCTTGGCAGGAATATGTCCCCTCAGCGCCCTGGACTACTAGGTGAGCCGCAACACTTCCTTAATGATGACATTTTGGCTGACTCGGATCTAGATACTACGGACTCTGCTGCGAAGAGAATGTCTGTCAATTACCCTCCACTTCACCCTAGTACTCCCAAAGTAGCCCAACAGGCACCTGTTCGCAAAGCCATGGGCAGTTTCGAAGTTTCTCCATCGCTCCGTACTATTCGCGGCAGTGGTAGTTACGAAGTTCGCACAGCTGCTGCAAAGAAAATTCGGAAGGTTCAAGGCTCCTCATCCCTACTTCCCCGAGTCCCTCAGACCCAGACTGCTCGCAACCTCCGCCAATCCTCCAGCGCATTCTCGTTCTCGAGCCCACGCGGTTCTGCGTCTGGCCATCATGCCGCTTCCATTAAACATGTTGGTACTTACAAGAATGGCAGTCCTATGCAGAGAAACTTGACCGTCGCTGGTTCTAGCAAGAAGACCCCTCGCAACGCACAGGTTAAAGCCGTTCCGACTAGTCCCACTAATAGGAAGATGCAAGCCAGTGTATCCAACCCAAAGTTAGTTTTGGAGCTGGCTACCAAGCGTGGCGAAAACAAGAAAGACGGCGTTGTTGATCCCGATATCGTTTCGAAGATGATTGAGAAGAGTGAGGAGAATCTGAAGAAGAACGATGTCTTTGATCCAGCCCTAGATTCAAATGTATCTAAACAAGGAGGTCTGGATAAGGGAAGCTTTACGATCTTTGAGGATTCTTTTGACAAGTCTGCGGAGAGTTCTCCTGCTCGATCGGATGGCGGTAGACGCTTTGTCAAGCTTGGTGTTGGACCAGCTGTTCGATTTTCTTCCGATGCTCATGATGTCATCATGGGTCCTGCTCCAAAGTCAGTTCACCTGTTTTGTGTGTTTTGTGGATGAAATCTTTTTACTGACTGATAGACACAGGGCTAATGGTTCAAATAGAACTGTCTCTGGGTAAGTTCTTCCAATATGTTATGTACCTCAGCACTGACTTGATACGATTACAGCGGCGGTGGTGCTTCCAACAGGAAGAATCTTAGCGGACGATTGTGAGTAATATCAACAAATAGATTAATCAAGCTAATAGTAATAATTCAGTCCTCCAATCCCCCGCATGTCCGACAATGAGATCAAGACACGAATCCGCTCGACTATTCCTCCCGTTACCCCCCGTATGAACCGTGCTACACCTTCCAGCGCTATTCGTACCAACACGGACTCCAAGGTTAAGGATGACTCCCGCAAGGTACCTGAAGTCAAGGCTCATCAAATCAAGCGAGGATCGGCTCTCAAGAAGGATACAGAACTCAAGAAGCATATAGAAGCCAAGAAGGCCGCAGAGGTCAAGAAGGCTGCAGATTTGAAGAAGGCTGCAGAAATTAAAAAGGCTGCGGACATCAAGAAGGCTGCGGAAAACAAGAAGGCTGCGGACACTAAGAAGGCTACAGAGGTCAAGCGCGTCAGCAAGGGCATTCGTGGTCAAATTTCCGACCTCATTCACGGTCGTCGTCGATCTGGAAACCCTGATGAGAAGCCTATCTCTGGACGTCCCACTACCCAAAAGCGCGGCACTAGCTTGAAGCCCACTAGAAAGAGCACTGCCTCCTCAATCACTACTAACAATCCCAGCGATACTCTAGGTGTCACTGTTCGTGAGGTTCTTTCCACTGTCAGTATATCAAAGTTCTTCCCGCAATGATCAACGAAGCTAACATCTCGAAGCAGACTGAAGTTGCTGAACCTACTGATAAGGAGACTTCCGACCGTGATAATCGCCAACAACAGTCCTACACTGCCGAGGCTGCCATTTCCGAGTCGCAAAGAACCGCTCGGCTCCACATGCAACCACCAGTCCACTGGAACTCTCACCCTAATCACGGCCGTGATGATGAGCGCCCCCCACCAAACAATAGCAGTATTGAAGACCTCCGCGCTCACTACGAAAATTACGAAGACGCACTCAATGAGGAAGATGAGCGTCTAGCACAGGGAATTGCAGTCATTCAACGCTCGCTCGACATCCTCGTTGCTGCTGCCCAGACGATTACCTTTCCTGGCTTCCAACACGTTATCCAACCCGTCATTCTCAGCTTGGGTCAGAGCATCATTGCGGCCCGAGAGTCCAGGGCTGCGATTATCAGCTTGACTCTCGCTAATCAGCGTGCTTTGATCGATACCCTATTCTTGAACGAGTCGATCGCCAACGCTGCGGTTGGTGCCGTTAACATGGTGGATGGTATATATGCTGCTGCTGCTGCTACTCAAGCTAACCCAGCTGCTGCCGAAGGTGATGAGAATGATTCCGGTCATTAAAAGCGTTTTGGAGCCATGTTTAAACTGGAGATTCAATTCGTGGTTGGTGACTGCTGTTGTAGGATATTGTACATTAGCGATTTTATAAATGGTGGGTTACACGATTAATGAGACGAGATGACGTTACGGATTCGGGCGAAAAGAAGTACAAAAGTCCGTTGTAACGAGCGGTAGATTAGACAAATGAACTATATGGTCCAAAAATTCTCTCTCTCTCTCTCTCTCTCGGTCAGTTCAGTAATACATGCCAGCTATCAACTTCATCTGGCATGAATGAAGTGTGCGAGTTAAAAATTCTAGATCTTGGTAGCTGTTCCTAATATAACGGCAAAGATTGCATCAAAAGTGATACATCTCTAACAAGCAGTTATTATCTCTGCTCTAACTCCAACTCTGTTTTCTTAGGCCGTTTATCCTTGGGGATGGAGCTAGGAGTGGATGCTGTATTGTCAAAGGGAGAGAGGGTTGAACGTGCCGAGAAAATGGTGCTGTATGTTGAGTTTGCATGTTTCTTGATATCTGTGTCCAATTACAGAAACCTCGACTAGAGTTTTACATCATGAAATATGGTGCGAGCATTGCCGCCAGTCAGAAGTTGCACAGGTGATTGGTCTTATTCCCGCCACAATTTCTTTCTTGAAGCAATGCTAATATGCTATCATAATTCCAGCACAAGCCAGTCATCCTCGATCTCATCCCAAAATTGTCCAAGTCGAGAAACAATAATGGAACTTCATACATCTCAGAACGACCAACGACCCAGATGGACCTCTGGCAATCTATCAAGTACTTCTCAACTCACAAACCACAGAAAGCCATAATGACTCTATCTGAGCTCTTTTCTCCATTGACATCTCCAATATAAACCAAGAATCCATCTCCAACCTTCGCCCCAACTATAGCAGCCTGACTTTGGTCCACGGCAGCAGGTGGAAAGACGTTAGACTGTGTTTTGCCATCCGGAATCGGGATGAAGATCTTCTCATGTGATTTTGCTTCCCTCACATGTAAAACTTTCATGCTGTATGGAGCTGGCAGCAAGTCCAATGTGACCCCCCGAGGAAGACTGCAGCTAGGGCTACTCTGGAAGGTCGTCCGATGGTAATCACCACGCTTCCAGTTCAAGTTGAAATTTCGCTTGAAGAACTGGTCGAAGGCGTCCATGGTAATGAAATTGGGGAAGTGGAGTCCGAACATCACGAGGCCGCCGCGGCGCAAGTAGGCCAGGACGTTGGGAAGCACCGCAGCATTCTCGGGCTCGGTCAAGCCTTCATCGGTGACGAGAATAGCTCTGGGGTTGTTGTTATCCAGATATTTCATGGCCGCGCTGGCGGTTTTGGCTCGTTGTAACTGTGCAGATGCGGCGAGTTTATCGAACAGACCTGCGTAGGTATCGTCCAGGAAAGGTTGCATTGCGAGGCAGAGGAGAAAGATCTTGGGGCGTTCGGTGGTGGCCATCTTGAATTCGATACAGTATGCCTTGCTTCCTTTACGTTTGATCGGTGAAGGCTTTTCTTGAGCAAGTGGGATACTTTAAAAGAAAATGGACTGAAGGTCTCTCTCTGCATCTCTCCGTTTGCTTTGGTTTGCTTGAAAGAGAAAGAGCGGCCCATGCGCAATCAGCTCGATTGCAGTGCGTAACGAAACTCTACTTACAGTGAGTATACTGTAATAATTGGGTGTCAGATCATCATTGATAACACACTCTGGAACCTTAAAGTCAAAGGTAGCCCGTCGCCAAGCCGAGCAAACACGTACGCGTGCTTCTGCAATGTCAGATACTGTAGTATGCTCAGAAATGTATACGAACGAGTAAAAGGGTATAATGGAATCTGATACCATATAAGCAGACTCGCTTGTTTTAGAAGTATCTAAATCGCAGAATTACAGTGGCAGTGGCCGACCGACTATTAGACTAACTATTACAGTAAGGCCAATGAGAAATGAACTTAATGGCTAGGATTCTCTGCACTAGCAAATATGATTTATACACATCTTCATAATCCAGAGCCAGAGCCACTACTAAAGACGGGATCTCATTGAGAGACAATCCCCGTCACCTTACCTATAGCCCTGAAACCCAACTCGCGAAGCATTGCCAAAAAGCGGGCAATTGCTCTACATATCGAACGACGAAAATCAATTACATTAATTACTGTACTTCGTAGAGCGTTAAGCATCAATAGATCCAAACCTGCGAATAAGAAAGCACTCCGTCAACCCCCCAGGCATCACAAGTTTCCGCTCCGTCCTAAACCCAAACTTCTCATAAAAACTCTCCGCAAACTCATTCGCCTCGACAAAAACATCCAGCTGCTCCCCATCCGCAATCTCGCACGCCCTCGCCAACAAGATCGATCCGAGACCACGACCCGCATGGTCAGCATCCACACCGAAGTGATCCACGCAGAAATGAGCTTTCCCAAGCATGAACTGCTCACGGTATTTAAGCATGGATCCGACCATGGCATCGTAGATCTCGCTGGTCACCTCGGGCGGGCGACGAAACGTGGACCAGCGGCCGGCACCGCGCTCCTCGGCGCTGTATTTACGGAGGCAGAGGAGTCCGATGATGGCGTGGGAAGGGGAAGCAGAAGAGGAGGAGGAAGTATTGGGAGGAGATGAAGGGATTGTGAGGACGTGGCAGAGGGGATCGGTGATGTCGAGTTGGTACTTCTCTTCCCACCATGGGGCGAGGGAGGCAGGGAAGACTTTACGGTGCCATTCGTTTTTGGGATGGAAGGCTCGGGCGTGAAGAGTGCCGATTGAGGGCAGGTCTTCGGCTACGGCTTTGCAGCATGTGATTTCGGACATTGCGTGATGCGGTGCGACTTTATGATACTTCGATGGGCTGGATCCGGTGGCTCGAGGTTTCTTTGCCCGGGGAATTGGGTTGGTGGGATATACTGGGATATATGGAAAGTATGCGAAAGTTATTGGATTACGAATACCCCTGGCCATCTTCGTCCGTGCACTGTCGATGCCCACGCCAGCCACTGCAGCTTCTGTTAACCTACAATGCTCATTTCATTCTACAGCTATGCCCAATCCTATATACGTCACTTGTTATATTTTTCATGATATCCTCATAGTAGCAGAAAGTCAGACTTTCTTACATCTAAACTCAGCTCATATCGGTAATATCGGAGGGCGGTAAGTATGTGGTCACTGGTGATGTCCTAGGCGAACAAGATACTTTTGCGCGATGTGTACCATTGTATTTTAATTCAAGAACGTCTTTAGAAACATTTTCAACCAGAACCCAACTGCATGATGTCCACGAGCAAAAAGGATTAAAAAGGACCGGAAATCTGAAGAAGTAAAGAAATAAAGCTAGCCGCCAAGGTTTCAACGAGGGACTATTGAACGTGGTGTGGTACCCTATGGAAGAGGGGGAAGGCCCGCGGCAATACATGCCAAGAATACGAAGGGACCTGCCAGAGGGTTGCATACGCAAATGTTTAGAATAGGGAATATAATGGAACCCGCGACAGGACATGAAACGTTCGAGACACATGTTAAGGCTCCGGTGATTGGGTCCAACGTCGAATCGTATCCAGTGCCGCAAACGCAAGAGTTGGTGGTAGGGTTAAGGATTTGACCAAGAGTAGTACAAAGAATATTGGATATACAAGATAATGCGCCCGTGATTGGGTCAAGGTTAGAATCGAAGCCGCCCAGACATGTGCAGGTGTTAGAACCGACATCGAGTACCAGTCCTAGACCAGAGCAGACAATGTTGGAAATACAGGACAATGCACCTGTGATAGGGTTGAGGCTGGAATCGAAGCCACTCAGACATGTGCAAGTGTTGGAACCGACGTCGAGGATCAGGCCTAGACCGGAGCAAACAATGTTCGAAACACAGGATAATAAGCCGCTGATTGGGTCAAGGCTAGAATCGAAGCCGCTGAGACATGTGCAAGTGTTGGAAGGAACATTGAGGATCTGTCCAAGACCAGAACAAACGATGTTCGAAACACAAGATAGCGCGCCAGTGAGCGGGTCAAGGCTTGAGTCGAAGCCTGCCGTGCAAGCACAGACATTAAGTATCGGTTCAAGGACCTGGCCAAGACCGTTACAAACGACATTCGAAATGCAAGAAAGCGCGGCGCTAATGGGATCGAGGGAAGAGTCAAAACCAGGCATGCAAACACAAGTGTTAGAAGAAGGGTCCAGTATCTGGCCAAGCGCGTTGCAGACGATGTTGGAGACACAAGAGAGCGCTCCGCTAATGGGATCGACGGTAGAATCGAAGCCAAGTGTGCAAGTGCATGCGTTAGAGACTGGATTCAGAACTTGACCGAGGGCGTTGCAGACGATGTTGGAAACGCAATTTAATGTACCACTGAGAGGGTCGACATCAAAGCCAGGTGAGCAGATGCAAGTGTTGGTTGCGGGATTAAGAACCTGGCCGAGAGCAGTACACAAGATGTTGGAAATGCAAGACAGTGTTCCTGTGATGGGGTCAAGACTGCTGTCAAACCCACCAAGACAGGTACAGGCGTTGGAAGGTATGTCAAGTACTTGGCCGATACCAAGGCAGATGGTGGTAGAAACGCAGGCAATGCCTGCGAGAGGATTTCCGGCGAATCCTGCCGCGCAAACGCAGGTATTCGATGGTATGTCAAGCACCTGCCCAAGTACATTGCACAAAACGTTAGACACACATGAGAGAGCTCCACCGATAATGCTACTATCGAAACCAGCGGTACAAACACAGGCGTTCGAGGGAATATCGAGTACCTGGCCGAGGGCGGTACAGACCACGTTACTGACACAAGACAGCACGCCACCGATGATATTTGAATCGAAGCCAGCGGCACAAACACACGCATTGGTTGGAATATCCAGGACCTGGCCGAGGACGCTGCAGACAACGTTGCTGACACAAGACAGAGCACCTCCAATAAGGCTGGAATCAAATCCGGCGTCGCAAACACAGGCGTTCGAGGGAATATCTAGAACCTGACCGAGGGCGCTGCAAACAATATTGCTGACGCAAGATAGAACTCCTCCGACGATGGATGAATCGAAACCAGTGTCGCAAACACACGCATTGGTGGGGATATCTAGAACCTGTCCGAGAGTATTGCAGACTACGTTGCTGACACAGGAAACTACTCCTCCGATAATGCTGACATCAAAGCCAGCGTCGCAAACGCAAGCGTTCGTAGGTATGTCGAGGACCTGGCCTAATGCGTTGCAAACAACATTGCTTACGCAAGACAGCACTCCCCCGATAATATTTGTGTCGAAGCCTGCAGTGCAGACGCAAGCATTGGTAGGGATATCGAGGACTTGTCCGAGCAGGGTACAAACAGTATTGCTGATACAGGAGAGAGCACCGCCTACGAGACTGCCATCATATCCGGCATCGCAGACGCAGGCATTGGAAGGAATATCCAGGACCTGGCCTAGGGCATTGCAGACAACGTTACTTACGCATGAAAGGACCCCAGCGATAATGTTGCTGTCAAAGCCGGGGGCGCAGATACATTCATTTGTCAAGCCTAAGATCTGACCGAGACCTATGCATATCACAGCTGAGGAGCTGCTCGCTGGTGCACTGGATGTCTGCGATCCCAGATCAGTCGATGAGATTGCTGTGGAAGAAGCGACGAAAGTCTCAGCTGATGAACTGATGGCTGTGGCGCTGGATGCCTCAGAGCTCGATTCGAGCGATGAGACCGAGGCTGTAGCAGAAATTGTATCAGAGCTGGCTGATGGTACACTCGACGCCTCGGAACTTTCAGCAAAAGTAGTAGAGGCGGCTGATGACGCGCTTGACTCAAAGCTTTCGGTGAAAGTAGTAACGCTGGTTGAAGGTGCGCTCGACGACTCGGCACTTTCAGCAAAAGTAGTAGAGGCGGCTGATGACGCGCTTGACTCAAAGCTTTCGGTGAAAGTAGTAGCACTGGCCGATAGTACACTCGACGATTCGGAACTTTCGGCAGAAGTAGTAGAGGCGGCTGATGTCGCGCTTGACTCAAAGCTTTCGGTGACACTCGCAGAAGTTGCAGATAAAGCGCCTGAAGATTCAGAACTTTCGGTGGCAAAGGAGGAGCTAACTGAGACTGTGATGGATGACTCGAAGCTTTCGGTGGAAGAGGTGGCGCTGGCTGATCCTGCACTTGAGGACTCGGAGCTTTCGGTGAAAGAGGTAGCACTAACTGATGATGTGCTGAAAGGCTCGGAGCTTTCGGTAGCAGAGAAGGTGCCAGAGCTGGCTGAAACTGCGCTCGTCGAGCCAAGTTCCGCGGTAGAAGAGACATCTGTCGCGCTGGCTGAAGCTACACTCGACGACTCGGAAGCACCCGTGGAAGAGGCACCGGTGAAAGAGGCGTCGGTTGAACTACCAGAGCCTGAAGCCGTGCTCGCTGAACCGGATGCTCCCGTGAAAGAAATGTCAGAAGTACTAGCCGAAGCYGAGGCTGCGCTCGAYGACTCAGAGGCTCCAGTAAAAGAGACGTCAGTTGAGCTGGCCGAAGCTGAGGCTGCGCTCGACGACTCAGAGGCTCCAGTAAAAGAGACGTCAGT